>OY740769.1:121364769-121964769 GCA_963513935.1 Aphrophora alni | reverse complement strand
TTCAAGTATCCTTACAATTTCAGCTATTCATTTTCACTATAGTTGTTGTTTATTCAAGTTCAAGTTTTTTATTTTGTTATTACGAAACACCTTTATTTATTTTCTCTATTCCAGGGAACTATTTCCTCTCTCTACCACATAATGTTGTTGTCGCAAATATTACATATTCCAATAAGATGCATTGATTTATACTAACTAAAAACACAATACTACTATTACAGATTTTCATCACTCAAGAAACAATTAATTATTGTTTAATTTTTTACTTACAACTTATAATACAACTTACAGACACATTTTTATCAAGAGCCACAGAAAAATTTGCAGTTATTTCGGTATTAACATTGTTTCTAGATATTCTATTCAACTTCATCCTTACTAGAAGCTCTTTAGTACCCACATTTGGGCATTCCTCGATTCTTTTAAAGTACATATTATACAATCTTGTACCAGTCTGAAACATTAAATAAGAACGTCTTTTTTATTTCCTGGCTAAGAAATTTAAATAATATATATATTTTTTTATAAGTAATCTCTATAACTAAATTAGTAATTTTTATCGTGGACACTAATGGTATATCGTGAACTATTTTTTTGATGAAAAACATTAAATGGTGGACGGTTGTTACTTTTACATAAACCTTAAAAATCTATTTTGCAAACTCTGAAAATGGCCACCATTTTCCAATATAGCCAACATTTTTTAAAATTTCTTCTGGGGATCATTCACATTTTATAATTCTTTACTAAATTTTAAGTGTTTCTGTTCTTGGTTATTGTTTGATAAATATTTATCTTATAGGAGTAAATTTAATAATTTCGACATTTGACTTTTGAATCATATTTAGGAGGCGATTTTTACATACTTCCCACTCAAGATAAAAATGTAAGTAGGCATAGTCTAGAATAGGTAAATACTCTTCTAGGAGTATAAATAATGGAAATAGTTTATGCAACAAATAAAACCACATTGTCTGAATTATACTTATCTATTTATTTTTAGTCCGTCCCTCTGTACATTTATGAAAAACATTGACTCAAGAGCGATTTATATATCAACATGGGTCCAAATAAATGATTATAAAACTTTTAGTTATAGTTAGGTATTGTAGTATATGTATTGCTGAGGATGGCGACTTTGTCGTTGAAACGTGTTTGATTAAGTAAAATTATTTTTTGCGAGATGTTGTGTTCGAGTTTTTTTTCTATCAAATGATTATAGACTTAAGATCTAGTGTTAGAACAGAACTAATTCAAAATAGTTTAGTTTGATGCATTAAGGATGTCTACGAAGAGACAATTTTAGTCAAAATCGACAATCAGATGTGGTGGTATAAATTAGTAGTTTGTCAAAAAATGAAATATAATTTAATTTTTGTTTTGTTTTTGTAATAAATATTTTCAATTTAGAAAAGAATGTTAAAATTTGTGGTGTTTGATAAGTAAAGATGTTTTGTATATTATACAATAAAATGACAAAGTGAATTTTGTGAATTATTTATTGTGATTACGGATAAATGCTGCTTTATGTTCAAACACCAAAATTAGATTGTAGAACTTTGGTCAATTAGAAAACACATAACATTAAAATGAAGGCCATTTTTAGCCGTTTGTATAATTTTATTGTATTTTCTATATCGTTTTATTTATGAATATTAAAAAAAGAAAAAGAAAAGTATCAAATTACCTTCACTTAATGATATTTTAATAAACAAACACAATCAAAGTAATTGGTTTTCTTCTTATTTTATTATTATTTAAGAGATTACACAAGTGTGAATAACAGCAACTAGTCACCTTCGCTACAACCGTAACAGCTGTATTAAAATAAAATTTTCAATATCTAAATTGTGATATATTATGTGTTTATTTTAAACTTCAGGTTCAATAATATACAATAATAAAATAACTCACAAAGTCAACTGCTTGTGACACCTGCACAATATACATCAGAACTATTGCATGCTTTAACATCATGCCAGAATAAGCACACACTTCAAACTCTAGTTCAAGAGAATATAAATAATTTGATTGAATTTGACGCCAAAGTTTATATCTGGTACTAATAGACTTATGAATATTGACACTAATCGACTTCACTCTTTGAACCTGTGAAAGTTATTACGGTTTATGACAAAGCCATCAACATTTAATTATGATGAAAGGAAGTGTATTGTAATCAGCACAATGATCAGCCATTCCATTTCAAATACATAACGTCACCTCTACTTATGTAGATATTTATAATTAAAGCCATTGATTATTTCTTATCTTTATCATTTATCATAGCCATTTATTATTAAAGGCTGTGTATTAAACGTCTTATGTTGCGCATACAATAATATACTGATTATCAATTTTTCAAATTTCAAAATAATTGAATATGTATACAGCAAAAGTGAGAGGTCTTTATAGACTTGAAATAAACTTTCTGTAATTGCATATATTGGGCATAAATGAAAACGTTTACGTTAAATTTACAGTTTTTTAGGGTGAGATAAGAAAACTTGTTTCATAAAAGCGCTTTTTAGAATTGATAATGATAAATATGACATGTTGATTCGATTTTGTTTGAAACCACTTGTCAGGTGGATTAATGTAGTTGTAAACCTCACCAGAAGGCGCCACTGCTTCACTGGCTCCATCCATATATCATTCAGACACTGTGGTTTTCCAACCTCATAATTTATTCCTATAAAAATATACACTTATATTCAGTTAGACTGTACAAAAATATTATTTGAATTGAGAATCATTTAAATGTTTCCATTTCTAGATAATAGTGTTTTAATATCTATATACGTTTATATTATGTTATGTATTATATACAATAATTGACATTTATAAATTTTAATAATGTACTCTCTCCCTTGAAAAATATGTTTCTTCGTGAAATTAAATTGCTATTTATTTCTCAAGAGAAAGTGAGTAAAAATACATTTTAAAATAAAACGATATTTTGATACTTCAATGACTTTACTTGGATGTTTTTGTTTGTAAATATATTTAATTTTGATATGTTGGTAAGTAGTGGAGTAAAATATAGTTTACACTGTTTTATTTATTCTTCTCTGACTCTTAAGCTGTAAGGATATTACTAGGACAAGATTACAAATATTTCAAAAATAAATATAATAATTACGAATCGGAAGTTAGCAAGTATTTTTCAAGAAAGGCGAAACAGAAAGATGTAACATGAAACTCGACAAAGAAAGCTGTAGATATAACTAGTATACCTAGGGATTACCTCATTAGACAAGCCTCTGTTTACTCTCCGAATGAGGTAATATATAATCAATATTTCTAAAACACAAACCTATCTTTAAATGTGCGGTGTTTGGAAGTGTTTTTATTTTAGTGTAAGTCAAAAAATCGTAATAGCTTTTGTTTTGTTTTTTCACAAAAAGGAACATCTTAATATTCCGGATGGAACATTGTATTATATTTCGCAATATACTTAACGAAATACAAATAACAACATAACTCTTTGTGGTAAGAAATTATTGAAAACGTATTGCAAAATGTCGTCCCTAAAAAAAAAAAAAAAAAAAAAAAAAAAAAAAAAAAAAAAAAACACAAAGATGCATTATTAAAACACTTTATACAAGTGCTCAAACTCTGTATAATGTTTTAAATTCTTACTTCAACACAAATCTAACAATAGCAGCATCAATCGATGCTTTGCTGAATTTAGCATGCTTACATTATCTCAGAATGCTTTGAACAAGTTAAAGTTTGCAGTCTGATTTATAAAGTGAAAGAATAACGAGAATTGGCGTTACTTTCAAAACATTTAATTTTTGGATTCATCACTAAGAATCATTTATTTCATGGGATCAACACCAGCACATGTTCATGACGTAAAATGTTATGTATAATAATATTAATAAAATACAATGATAGTACACATGTGCAACCCTAGTATAGAGCAAACGAAAAACATTTCTCATTAGTTTAAATTTGATTTTTATACAAATAATTCCAAAATTTAAAATAACTTTTAGAAGTATAAAAAACCTTCAATGAACCTCTATTTAAGGTTTTTACTCAAATTGTAGTTAATTTCAAGATTTGAACACAACTTACAACTAAAACAGAACTCATTATCTCATTAAATATACCATCATTAACTCCCAATAAAAACAAAATAAATACATTTCACGATTTATCATTTAATAAAAGTTTGCCTTTATAAAGGCAAATACTTACGTATTCAAATACTTTCATATTTCCCAAAACCAGCCAACTCTGCCTATTTAATAAAAAAAATTACAAATAATTTCAAATCATCTTTCCAAACTAAAATATTTTGAAATACAACATTTTGTTGCAAAACAAAATTCCTGTTGTTCTCTTACAAATTGCATGACGGATAGCATGAATAGTAGTTTTACCTTTTAATTTAGTTTTGTTATGCTATTTTGTTAAAAAATGGATCCGCTATGCTATAGGTTCAACAGCCATTAAGAAACCTTTAAAATAGATGTTCAAACACTTTACACAATTTTAAAGATAGTTGCATCTGTTTTCTGTGACGAATGATAGCTAATGACCTAAAATATCAAACCACGGTTTATGTAATTTCAAACAATGTGTTAATAATTATATGTTTTAATTGATTCCTACGATTCTAAAGAAATAATATAAAAATAGATTATTTTCATTTGTATATTACAATTTTTTAAAAGATTTTCAAAGGATTAGGATTTTTCCGTATCCCCAAGATACAAGATTGTTTGTCTTTGAACTGGTAAGTAATACCTTATTAATATAAATACCTTATTGGTTGTCTGCAGTCAGGGTGTCATATAAGGTATTTTTAGTAATATCAGTAAAGATAATATATTTTAAAAGATTATTTATTGTACGAAATTATAACCAAATGGTTCTACAATTAAGAATGCACAGTGTATTTATTATCTACAGAGCGATGTAGAAACATTTGCAAAAAAAAATCCGTAACTCCTTGTATGAAAGTAAAGAAGGGAGAAGTTAGATCTAAAAAAAGTTTTTATGATTATTTAATTTTAAATATTATTTCATGTTATTAGATACAATAATTGGTCTTTTTCTAAAAAAACTATGTAAGAACTTTTTCTGAAAACTTTTAACTAGACGCTAATAGTAAACGACATCAATTTGAAGTATTAGATTACACAGCTCATTCTTCATTTAATGGTTTTTGTTGTTTTTTGCATGATACTAATGTTTTACAATAAGCAGTTAAATTTTGTAAAACTTGTTTCGTATTTAATTAGAACTGAAATAAAAAATTCAATTGTAGCGAAAACGTGATCATTTGTTTTAGAAGCATTAATGTAAATGTAATTGAATTTTTTTTTTCCTGTAATAAAGTACTGCCATACATTTAAAATGGTCTTAAAAAAGTTTTAAAATTACCCTAAATATTTGTAAAATTAACACATAACTACATAAACAATCATGCATATATATATATATATATATATATATATATATATATATATATATTTATTTATTTATTTATTTATTTCACGTTCTTATATACGGTAGAAAAGAAACAAATATAATCGTATTTCTAACGAAATGCGTTGAGTTGTTAAATTTTTCATTTCAATATAACTACTGTAAAGAAACCTGACATCCCAAAAAGTAATCGAAAAGCGGTTGTTATGATTCCATAGAAAGCTGATACAACAAAACGTAATAGAAAAGCAGTTGCTAAGATTCCCAACATATTCAACGAAATTGAAATGATTCTTTGTGATGCCCACATTTATCATTTGTCAGTTAAATTCTCTCAAGTTGTAACTGTTACTTGCCAGAGACTCGTATTTTTATTTATGATATTAGTTCAAGAAATATTTACAAATTGTTAGTATATTATCAATTCAAATACTAAAAATAAGCATATTTGTTTAGATTCACAAACCTGCTTACTTATTTTTTAATACATACTTATTTAAAATTAATTAATTTAATTATAATAGACAATGATATTTCCTATTATGATTATTAGTTAGGATTATTTAATAGAATTGTAATAATAGCTATAGCATTCGGGTAATAATACGACTTATTAATATAGGCGCCAATCGAGATACCTACGTCAAACCTGTGCAAAAGAAGATTAGTTAGATCTCGATTCGATAACGCGTTTTTTCGGTGCCGAGTGTGAGTTTTAATTATCTTAGAAAAGAGAAAGAAAAAAACATTCAAGACTGCACTTTGGTAATAAGTGGCAGGCTTGAGGAAACAAGAAGGTAAAAGAACGTAAGTACTGATGTAAATAATGAATGGTCTTGCTGTGATTGAATAAGAAATAAGAAGATAGTGGTAAGTTGGTGTGGGAATCCTCAGGGAAGCCATAAGACCGAAAGATAATTTATAAATGAATTAATCTACACCAAAATAAGTATGGATAGGAAAAGAGGTGTATCAAGTCCAACTTAAATTGATGGTAGTAGAAAGAAAGGGAATATAGGTCTCCCAGGAATTCTCCAGTATTCCAGGAAAGATTGGCCGAAAATAGTAAGGACAATGCCTTAGGTACATCTAAGGGAGATGGTATATTAACTAAATTCTTTTTATTTTATTTTATAGCTGTGCATTGCGAATATAATTCGAATTTAAAATTATAATGACGATAATTCTACGTATGTTTTTTTCTATTGTAGTATTTTTAAATCGTCATAAAATAATTACATGTATTATTGGCAAATAAGTATTAGGAAGGTCCAAAAATCAAATAAAATTGTATTTTTGGTTATGAAAGAATGTTGCTTGGTGTATTTACATATTTAGCAACTGAAAACTGGGTCCTCATTTTACCCAGTTTTCTGTTTTTAAAGAAACTTGCTATAGTAAAGAAATAATGACCATAACAATAAATTAATAACAACACAAAAAAATGTTCATAAATACCCAAAACTCTTAGTTTATATTATATCGGCTCCCCCCCCCCTAAAAGACACGAAATGATACTATCTTTGACATGTCCGACCAGCAGGAAGAATAGATCAACAGATAATGACAAAACATTATTATATTAAGTTTTTATTACAAACTCAAGAACTAAATTTTTACCAATTATTGTATTTTAAAAGAGAAGGATTATTCTTGACTTCCTTTTCTAAAAATATTTTCAAAAATACAGTTAGTTATAGCTATTTATTATTTTTTTCTTTAACAAAGACCAAAGGAGTTTTGTTATATCTCTTCCATTAATTTCCTCTTACAAAATAGATTTACTGTGTATAATTAGAAACAGTTACAGTACTATGTTTTGAATTGTCCTATCTTTTAAATAATGTCAAAACTTAAAAGAATATTAGTCTTTACTTTCTTGATAGATTTTATAGTAAGTTTAAAAATTAAAATTTAATACAATTTGTTTTACGTTTATTATTATGTAGATAATAAAAGTTATAAAGAAAATTTCTTTACACAATAATTGAACAATATTCTTTATGACCAAACATATTAATGGTAAGAGTATGAACATAATCCATTCAAAAATAAAATTCTAGTCTTATGTATGAGAAACTAAAAAGTTGGAAAAATAGTATCTTTAATGTGCCCGTTAAATTAAAAATACAGAAGAAACTAACAGAAGTTTAATTTTTGTTTTTATGAGTTTCTTTGTGTAAAACAAGAGTATTGAATATTTTATATATTTATATTTATAATTAGTCCCTTTAATGCTATAATGGGATATTTAGTTATTTCGTTATATAAACATACAAATTTATTTGAAAATTGGGTTTTGCATTATCCAATACCCCTCCGAAGAAGAAAATCTTTACAGACAGGTTGGAATTCAGATTCCTTTTTTAGTTTCATAGAAGTCATAATAAAATTACCCAAATTGCCTTATGTCAGTTAATTCGGAATCAAAAAAAATAAAAATTCTTTTTATAGCTTGAATGTCTTCAATAAACTAAGGTAAACACAAGAAGCTGAGCAAAAGCTTCTTTAAAAATTCATTTCTCACCTAACATAGAAAAGAGAGCCTCAGGGCTAGACCTGAACATAGAAAGAAAATAAAGTTCTTTGTATAGGCTACAGTGTTCTTTTAACGATGACGCTTACAAGACATTTTAAAATACTACCATTGTGTTTTACAATATGTTACACTTTTATTGCATAACATAAATGAAATAAAAACTTCTCTTTTTTATCAATTAAAACAGAACTTATTATCTACAAATATTTATCAAACTTCTTCACACTTAAACTAAATTGATCAATGATGTAAAAGGTTTATTTGGTATTTAACCAATATGGAAGGGTATATTTCAGTTACTAAAATATAGCTTCCTTCCTGCGGGAAATTCACCTCAGAGTAATGGTTTATTTTAAATAGAACCTTTACTTATTTCACTCGTCCTATAAGAAACTCGTAAACGTTTGAAACAAGATTTTAACTCACTTTATTGCTCATAACGTGGGTAATAACTTACAGACTACTTTTAGTTTTTACCGATTTTATATTTCAGTCCTATTGTAAGTTCCGCAGAATATTAAACTATGACGGTTATGTTTTTGAGTTAAAAGTAAAATACCGACAGATATAGTAAACATCACCTGTTAAAAGCACTAGGGACCCAAAATGGTCTATTTATTATAAACAATAATGTTCTGTAAGTTTGTAATTTTATGTTTTTTTGTTACAGCTATCTCCGATTTATCCGTGATAAAAATACTTTTTTTCATAAAGTGAAATTTCAAGTACTTGGAGATTTTCCCCCCTTTTTTTATATAAAGCGAGGAACACCTAAAGATTTTTCGCCTGTAAATAAACTTGATTTAATAAAAAAACAAGATAAATTCTGCTATTGGAAAAAAAACAAGTTATTCGTAAAATATAAAATTTAATGTATAGACTGTAAGTAAATGATATCATTTAAGTATTAAACATAATAGTTATTCATACAAGTAGAATATTAAAGTTTTGATTTATTCAATAATAATATAAAACATTATTGAAAACTGGTTTTGTATTATTAAATTTGTCCATAGTATAACATTTTCTAAAGTAAATTTAAGTTATTCTGAATTATATATGGAATGTAAGTATAACAAGTTTTCTAATATTAAAAAAATAATAAATAAAGGAAAAGAATGAGTTTATAAAAAGATTAATGTCCTATATATTAATTATTAAAATATTTTTTTCTATATTTAAAGACTAATTAATATTTTGCAAACAAATTTTTTAGAGTTTGTTAAATGTTGATATAACAAAAAAATCACTTAGGATATAAAAAGTGATTTCGCGAATGATGTTTGCTTCTTGGCAACGTACAAATTGCCAGTATCATGAAAGATTAGTTTTAAGCTGTTGTTTAGTTGTATAATACAATTTGTATTTTTGTCCGATTTTGAACGTATTAACAGTATGAAAAAAAAAACATTCAGATATTTTAAACAATCATATAAAATGAAGGTATAAATTGTAGTTTCCAAAGAATCTACAATACCTGGAGACACAGATATATCTTAAAAATGTCTGTGTTGTTCATGATCATTAGGCAAAAAAGAAAAAACAAACAATAATTAATTATAGTTTTTTTTATGAAAAAAGTATTTCTCCTAAATTATAAAATAATTTTTATATTATCTAATTTTGTGAAATATATATTTTAAACCTTATTTATTAAGGATTCATTACCTCCGCCCACACCACATAGCATAAAATAAACTAACTTCATAATCTATAACTAATTCAGACTTCAGGTATTTTCTAGTGCTGACACGCATGCAGTCAAATTTTTAATGATCCTAATATAATAATACACGTAAATATCAGATATTATGGTAACAGACTCAAATTATCGACACGTGACAGATATCATAAAAAGATATTCTATTGTGATTAACAGAGGTGTGTGAAACATGAACTAATGGGAATAGATAGAAATACGGAGAGAAATGAACTCTTTTATTCATAAGATCGTACAATTTATCTAATATAGTAAATAAAAAGCTCAAGTATTTATTATTTTTTAAACGATTTTATATTAGTCAAGGCTATTAAAGAAAGAGAAAAAAATGGTTTGAAAACTCATATGAAATAATGTATCACTGGAGTAGACATAACTGTAAGTTAAAAATAAATTAAGAAATGGTTGTTGTACGAAATAATTTGACAACATTTTTGGTTCACGCTTATAAAATTATTACATTTACTTATACTACATAAATATAAACAAGCATCATTAAAATAGATTATAATACATACCATACATACATACACACATGCCCGCGCGCGTGCGTGCGCGTGAGTGTGTGTGTGTGTGTGTGTGTGTGTGTGTGTGTGTGTGTGTGTGTGTATGTGTGTGTGTATGTGTGTGTGTGTGTGTGTGTGTGTGTGTGTGTGTGTGTGTGTGTGTGTGTGTGTGTGTGTGTGTGTGTGTGTGTGTGTGTGTGTGTGTGTGTGTGTGTGTGTGTGTGTGTGTGTGTGTGTGTGTGTGTGTGTGTGTGTGTGTGTGTGTGTGTGTGTGTGTGTGTGTGACCTATGTTTAAATATGTTATTAAAAAAATGCCATTTTATCGGTCTATACAAATTTTACAGTCTGTAGAGTAAAAAAGTCGTGTTTTTAGGAATAAATATGGGAGATTTGAAGCTATTTTATGATCATTGGTTTTCAAATATTTTAATATATATAATTTTATGACCAACATCAGTAAAAGTCAGGGTTTATTATTCAATTTATGCAATTTTTTTATTACAGTGGTCGGAACTTTTGTTAGATTTCCATAAAAATTCCCTTATTTTCGTTGTTTTCCGATTAATGGTGTTATTACCAATTAATAATGTATAATATATATTGCTACTATATACATTTTTTAATTTTATACTAAGTTAAAAATCAGTTTGAGTCATTACACAAACTCTATAGGTTTCCTAATTGAATTTATTCTTGAAAATTGTATTTAAACGGAGGTTCTGTAAAAAAAACAAAAAAAAAAAAAAACATTATTACCATTTTAAAATTGCGCAGTAAAAGTTTTGTTTAAATTTATGTTTGTCACTAATCCTGCGAAATATAATTAAAAAGACATGTTACATTTTATCTTTAAAGATTGTTTTATTTAGATAAAACAATTTCTGTATTTAAAAAATTTAATTTACTGCTTATAGTTATAATGAGAAATATTTGTAAGCAGCTTAACATGTATTTAATAAGGAAATGGAAGCTTGGTTATCCTTCCAATTTTTGTATTTATAAATGTGGAAATTAAATAGTACCTGGGGTTTTATCACGAAATATGATCCTGTCTTTTAAAAATGAAATAAAACAGCTTACATCAGAAACATGTCAAAGTTTAAAAGAGATGTTGTTTTTTTTTGCAATTCAGATGTTTTACCTTAATTTACTACGTTGGCCTTTTAAATCAACAAATTGCTTATGAAAAATTTTAACCTCGAATATATTTCAATGGTAAGTTATAAAACCACATGAGTCTAAAGAAGTTGAACTAGTGTAATATGCATATTCATACACGACATGTCTTTATAAATAAAAAACTTGAAGTAAAAATGTTTTATTTACTTCTGTATTATAAGATGTCCATTCTAAGATTCATTTCACGGTGGTAGAAAAGAACCCTATCCTCCTCGACTTCTCCCCTACTCCTAGGTTATCTGTTTTGAGTTGATTCGCTTGGGAATATATCTTATTTCACATTTATGGCCTAAATCTTATGGGTAAACATATTATTATATGTCTTGATCTGTAACCTCTCTTATGAGTCCCGAGTCTCTTATGCAGACTAGCTGCACCTAATAAGTGGGTATTGATGTCCCTCCCGGTTCCCAGTCAAATACTCACCAAACACTCACAACACATAGATTATCATCCATATAAACATGCATCCATTTCACCTATATACATTTTCTAACCTTCATCTTTATTTAGGGTTTTATCTCTGGTAGGATGTAGAATATTGAGAAGGGTTTACGTCCCTCGTGGAACCCGAGCTATACAGTGGTGGTACAATAATACATCTTCTCCGAATATACACATACATACAACACTCATACATATTTTACAATTCGTAGAGGCTGTTACACTTCACAATTTACTAGGGATACATAAAAACTCTACATTCATATGTAGGGGTTCATTTTTGACTGTGCAGAGCAGTAGCCCGTCTGAGAGTGTTTACAGACCAAAGCGTGACAACCTTAGAATCTGGTAAGCTGATGTGAGCTTGCTCTGCCGAAAACGTATACGCAGTTTCTGTTCAGTAGCCATCTACTTTGGTCGTTGGTATGGAAGTGTTCGCGATGGGGGAGGTGTGGGATTGCGGGTCTGGACTGATGCCCATCCAGTCTGGTTAAAGAGGATACTCTAAGCCCCAGAGTACTTGGGTTTGGAAATGATCGAAAATGATCCAAGGGTATACCCGTTTTCAGAATCTCATCTGCACTTAACACGATGCGCTGGTTAACTCATGCATGGCCTCTACTAATAAATAACGTCAACCCGGATTCTGATAAGAGACAACTATCATCATCCGAAGAGTCTGTTTTCGAAGCGAAGAAGAGAAATTTGGACTTGGGGATTCAGGAACCTGCTTCCAGATTTATTATTATTCGAAACAGTGTCGAGGGGTCAGATCAATCAAAGATTTCCCCTTTGTAACTAATAAAGCTGTTACTGGTGCTGCAGATACTGTTCGTTCAATTCGAAAACTCCGAAATGGTACTTTATTGATACAGACTGACTCTGATAAACAGAGTCACTCTCTGTTGAAAATGAAGTCCCATTTCGATGTAGTTAACATGTCTGTTTTAAACCTCATAAAGGTTAAAATGCATCTAAGGCGTTATTTCCTGCCGTGACTTCTTGACTGAGAGAACGGAGGAAATATTGAAAGAACTTGTCGAACGACACAATATATAACTGAGAACGGTGAGAGAAAACCAACTGGTCCTATTATATTAACCTTAGGTACTCCAAATCTTCCGGAGCGGGTGTATGCTGGTTTCTACAGTCTAACTGTTTTACCTTACTCCCAAATCCAAGGCGTTGTTTCCGATGCAAAGCATTTGGACATGTTAGCAACACATTCTCTAAAGAGGAAGTGTGTGGACAGTGTGGCATTAAAGGCCACAAAAGCGAAGGGTGCAGTATGGAGGCAAAGTGTGCAAATTGTGACGGTGATCATCCCGCACGTTCACCGAAATGCCCAAAATATAAAGTTGAGAAGGCATATCAAGTCCACTGTTGTGTACCTGTGAAAGTTATTGATAGTTGTGAAAGAGCCATAAATCAAATTTATATTTCAAAAATATCAGTGATTTGTTCATACAACTGAGGAAGTAATACAGCCTTCTGATGAAGTTATAACTACATTTATCTATCTCACAGGTTGATAAAAAGGAAATCAAATTTATATTTCAACAAATATCAGTATTACTTACAGTAGTTAAGTAGTACAACATTTCACTTCTTATTTAAAATCTATGAAATTCATTTAAATACAAAATTTTATACAAACAATGAAGCAACCATCATATTCTATAGAGAGTTTTCTGAATACAAAGTAAGACATCGAAACAATATACTAATGATAGTATTGACCGATGGTAGAAATCCATGTTTAAAATAAAACAAAAAAAAAAAAAATATTGTTTTATTTTAAACATCGAAACAAGCTTGACATGTAAGCTCTATACGCATATTAATATTATAAACTTTGAAATATCAATAATAATTATTTTAGGAACGAAATAATAGGTGATTGAAAAACAATATATTACAAAAAAGATTCATACAGAAATCTTTGTTCAGTTCAGGTGACATTAAATATTTTATGTCAAATTACAAAACATTGTAGTGAATACAACACACTGCAACGTCATCATTAAATGTTATGGCTCTTTCTTAAATAGCAATTACTTTCAGAGGTACATATAATGGACTCGATTAGGGACAAATTTATCAGTCTAATATCTCTAGATATAAACTGTGATGTAAATGGTAATAATGTGTTCATTCTTCTTTAAACAGATTTTGATACTGATAATAGATGTGAGATATCCTAGTGTGGAAGATAACTAATTTTGTAAATTGTATACTTTTGCAGGTTTTTATATACCAAATTTAAACAGTTTTTGACAATTTTAACGCCGGTACACGTACTTGCAGTTCTAGCAGATAGTTTTCTAGTGTCAGAAATAGATAATTTTGTTAATGTTATTTCTTTGCATGTTATGTTTACATTAATTCAATTGTCACAATTTAGTTATATCCTTACTTTAAACAGAACATAGGCACATTGTCCCTTAGCTAATATGTCTAATCTTAAGATTCTTTTGAATCAAATTAGTAGATTATATAAACAGTATATCCACTCACTTTTTCACACACCACGAAAACCAAATTCAAAAATATAATGGGGAGATGAAAGTTGAAATAAAACAAAACACACAATTTTGATTATTTAAAGTTTATTACAAATTTTTAATAAAATTTAGCTATAACGTATGCGCTCTAAGCTTTAGAATAAAATATATTTGCTACCATCTCCCTAAAATGTTAAACGAAACTTATGGTTGGTGATAAATTAGGGAGACGGGGACAGCTTATTTTTTGTTAATTTCCATATTAGTTATTTAATTATCTTTTACTCTAAAGTCTGTCACATTGGTTTAGTCATAACACGTTCCGTGATAAATTTTAACAATTCAATCAATTTTTATCAAAATCAAATTTGAGCTCTTACCATAATGCCCGTAGTTAATTTTTCCATGTTAACCGCTTGTTTCCGAATCGTTTTTTGTGCGTAGAAATTTTAAATAATTTATTGTTTTTTAGACTTAGAGGCAACATTTTAATTAAATTTCTTATAGAATATTTGAAAAAAAAATAAAAATATGGTCTAACAGCCAATAAATAATAATAAAAAATGGTCTAATAATCAAAAATGGGAAAAAGCTGTTCTCAAATATATCACAAAAACGTGCCCGCAAAAATTTGATCAAAATAACACCAGTTGCTTAGGTTGTAAAATACGGCTCAGACGACAAAGAAAAAACAGACTTACAAATAGAGAGATAGATATAAAAAAAGACATTTTTTGGAATGACTTTTTAACGCCCTCAAACGGATATTTCCACTAAAACTAATTTTCTTTATTTGACGAATCACACGACTTACGTATCTGCAATACGTATGTGTCAAAAAGTAAAATATAATCTATCACCTTTATAC
Organism: Aphrophora alni; assembly: GCA_963513935.1. Classification (NCBI taxonomy): domain Eukaryota; kingdom Metazoa; phylum Arthropoda; class Insecta; order Hemiptera; family Aphrophoridae; genus Aphrophora; species Aphrophora alni. Next base: position 121,949,563 of record OY740769.1, on the reverse strand, counting down.
GTTTATAACATTACTTCTTAAAATTTAATACAAAATAATATGATTGCTTCAACAATAATAAAATAAAACGCTTAAGGCTTCGTTCTTGTTTAAGGGTGAATACCAACAACACACTTAATTAAAAACGTCAGGAAATTCATGCCACACTTTCTTGCCATAATGTTTGACAATAACTTTTTTTCGTCACTTTATCCCTCAGGTATTAGGAGGTAATATTTCCATGACACACATACCCTAAATTAAACTTCCTTTTCAGTTATACACGTCAACCTTACTTGAAACAATGCAGTTATATAAGGATAGATATGTGGATCTTTCACAAAATACTTTAACGACAATCACTTTTAAACCATCAAATTAATTAAATATTTATTTTAATTTTTATTTGAGTGAATTTATTTACTGTTAAAATACACGTTATATTTTTACACTTAACCACAAGGACTTAGGTCTGTATGGGAATTGTTCCGTTTAAATGTATGTAAGAAATTTTGTGTAATATACGTCATCATCATAAAATTCCTATAATAGTAATATAGTACTATTTACCCTTTTAATAAATACAATGACTTCACACAAAACTTAATCAAATAAACGTGAATAAGGAGATATGGCTTAACAAACATGGTTCAAGATATATAATTCTAAAAAATGTCGAAAACCAGAGTGTAATTTTAATCTATTTAGATACAAAATAATAATTATATAGAATAGAATGAAATTAATTTATTGAAACAAAACTAAAATTATGGTTTTACACAACTAAAATACATAAGGTAACCTATTTTGCAAAAGCAACCCCAACAGGTTTAAAGCCCAATTACTGGGGCGCTATTCATACAAAAATATGACCTGTCTAAGGTATAAAAAGAATAACATAACAAAACAATACAACTAAATACATGTTTAAAAACGTTATATAAAAAGAAATAATAATAAAAATAAAAACTACAATTTAAACCTAACTTTTAAAACATAACTGCTGAGTCCCACCAAAACTTGTAAACCCACAATTAAAGCTGGTTCAATATAGCCAAAGTTAACCTCACGCAATTTTAACAAACCCATTTTTTCGTACATTCAATTACTATAGATGCCAATTTCCATGGTCTCTTCACGAAAGTGTACATTTCACTAAATAATTGACACAATTTACCGGAGAGTCCAGAAATAGTTACAGTTTCATCCCTGCTGTTTGATCTGGTCTAACGTTCGATTATTTTTTTTGACATATCTTGATTAGGAGTGACGTAGGAAATACTGTAGTGATTAGACAAACGTTTCTTGGCACGTTTCTAATTCACTTAAAACAATACATTGTGGGCTAAACATTTAACGTAATTACACAATAATGTTATGCTCCACTTATAAACATTACCAGATTATTTGTCAATTAATCATGATTAACCTACTTAAATAATATAGAACAAACGGAGCCAAGAAACAAGTGATCTACTCCGTTGTACATCCCACTGAAAATTCCATTAATTCTCAATCTTCTCTCTTCCAAGATGTTACAACCATTCATTGACTCTTTTTTAATATTATATACGAGTATTTTAAAATGTCTCTTAGCTACTTTGGCATACTGTTAAAACATATCAAGAATTCTTATTCGAAAATGTTTTATTTTATTTTGGAAAGTTAAATCAATCTGAGTTTGTCTAGTCAAGTACGGATGTTTTAATTGTCAAATATATGATTGTGATTATGATAAATAATATAAATGTTTTATTAAATGTAGTTGGAATGTAGATGGCTATCAGTTAAGAAGTTATTCCTCTGATAGTACCTATTTTTATATCCTTCTGCGACGTTATTACAAGATGCAATATGACATTTGAAATTTACCCCATGCAATTCTACTTCCTTTCTAATCGTAATATAAAATTTAGATACAATATATGTGTGATGAAGGTGTTGCGATTCGGTGCCAGGTGAGTGTTTTTCATATACGATGAAACCTTGTGTAATTTACCATTATTTTGTTGAAGCAAAATCCTGTTAAGAAGTAAATAAATTAGATAATTGTTTTTATAAAAATATTAAAATGAAGATATTTGTAAATAATTTTATTTCTATAAGAAAGTTCTAATTTGTCAGAGTATTTTGCGTAATTACTAACGGATTTATATATTTGAAACCAATAACGAGTTCATATTTATTTAATATTAATATTTGTTGTAAAGATGAGAAAAATTCCATTTAAATATTAAGTAATTATAAGGTCACTTGAAAAATTAACAATTTTCCAATGCTGGTAAAAAACGAAGTTGAAAAAACATTGGATGCTAATTATTTGTTGACCTAGTTGTCTAAAATGGGGCTTTATGATAATAAAAATTCGAAACTTGAACCACAGCCGAATATGAGGAAAGTATGGGCGAAACAAAACAAAGATGTTTACTTTGGTTCTTGGTGACTATACATAGAAGAGTACTAGCAATAATTTTCTTTTGTTTGTTTTAATTTGGTTTGTAAATTAAAAATAGTGAACCAACAAGATTGTGGGTAAAGTCTGCAAGTCCTGATAATGCTGAGACAGTGATGTAGCGAAATATTTGTGGCGGCATCATACAAACTTATACTGTAAACTTATATCAGACCTACGTGTTTCACTGCATCACTGTCATTACATTATAAGGGCATAAGTAGGCTACTTATAAATGTATAATACACAAATTACAATCGTAATAGTAAATACAATGTGTGATTTTTTTCAATTGGATTTAAAAAATAGCCATTATTTGAAAACACAGTATTCAGCTTTGTATATGACAAGCAATATAAACAAAATTCGAAAAATGTGTAGTCATAGTGTTGAGTGATTACTTATTCATTGCAACAAAAAATTTAAATAAAAAAAAATCGACTGTTAAATTCTGAAAGACTTCAAAGAGTTTCACAAAAAAGTTAATGTAATCACAAAATCAAAACAGCATGGTTTTAAATTCATACTGTTAAATACTTACAAAATTTGTTATGTTTAATTTATTGATTTTAATATACACATGTTTATACAATAACAATAAGATATAAATTGATCAATTTTTTTCTATATAAAGTTTAGTCATGTATTGCAGTATTATACTGTAGTGTAGTTACTTATTTTCAAATGACATAACCGGCAATAAATATTTATAATAAAAAGAAGATATAAATTGTATTGTGAAATTATAAAACATTAAATATTATTCACCTTAAAACTAAAATCTCGTTTATTCCGTTGCTTTTCACCAACTCTGTATATTAGCCATGAAGGGATTAGTTGTAGACATGATAAGATTAAAATAATGAATTATTATATTTTTAACAGAAGTTGGAGTTATGCCAAAATTAAGTATTGCTGGATTTTTTGTTACATAAAAATGTATAGATTTCAGAGACATATTTTCTTAAATAAAATAATGATTTTTATATAATTTCACTGCTGTAAGAATGTTTTTATAAGAAATATATTATAAAAGACTCGTTTCAATACATTTATATAATTTAATCTTTAATTAACTTAAAACAAACTGCAGCAGCCAATAATTTAGGTCGACCACAATATTTACTAGTGAATGTTATGTAACTATTACATATATTAGTTCTTCAAAGTAATATATCTTCCTTATTTTTCTTTTAATGTTACAAAATTGCATTAAACTAGGCTTTAAAATACCCAGAGTAAATAAATAAAGATATTAATGTTATGACAAAATACATTAAATAAGAAATAAGTTTTAGTTGGAGACTGTAGTATTCAATTTATTGTATATTTTGAAAGTTTAATTGCCATGAGGAGAAAGAACAACAATAACAGCGTCAAATAACAATTTATATATTAAGTTTTTAATTATTAATTTGTTAATCAAGTGCTAGAGTTGTATTGAGCAACAATATAATTGTAACAAAATATAACATTTCCTAAATTTGTATATTTATGAAAACATTTTTAGTTCCTTAACTTTTTTTTATACAATGAATTTTTCTCCCACCTACTATGATATTGTATAATTTATTAACTGGTACATTTCCGAAAAAGTATAAGTTGTAATTATTTATCAGTTAATTGTGTTCAGAGTTTAAGAGAGTTGTATTAAGTAAGGCACTACATAATTAAATTATTGAAACTCGTTACACATTTTAAAATGACGATAGCTTACTTCGTTCACGTATTTGTTTAATTAGAAGGAAGGAACAGAGATGAAAACAGGGAATGGAAATTACAAAGACGCGAGAGACTTCATTGTATATAAAAGAGGGTATTTTAGCAGTAAAAATATTACTGTGAATTTGGAGGTGCAAAAAGAATACAAAAGCTAAGTGTATTATGAATTGGAAATATTAGTAGTTTTATTTGGAAGTGAACAAAGAATACAGAACTTAGGTTTAATAATACAAAATTTAAATGTGTTATATGAATTTGAAATATTTGAAGTTTTATTTGGGAGTGAACAAATAATAAAAAACTTAGGTGTGGTAAATGAATTGGAAATATTTGCTGTTTAATTTGGAAGTGAAACAAGAATACAAAACTTAAGTGTGTTATATGAATTGGAAATATTTGAAGTTTTATTTTGGAGTGAACGAATAATACAAAACTTAGGTGTGTTATATGAAATGGAAATATTTGCTGTTTTATTTGGAAGTGAACAAAGAATACAAAACTTTAAGTGTAATAATGCAAAACTTACATGTGTTATATTAATTGGAAATATTTGTTGCTTTATTTGGGAGTGAATAAATAATACAAAACTTAAGTGTGTTATGAGAATTGGAAATATTTGCTGTTATATTTGAAATAATTGTTGACGTATAAGAAATTGAAGGTAAATAATCAATACATTAAAGTTTTTATTACAAACTAATTGGTTTACGAATATAAACAAATACAGCTGCAACAAAAAAAAATATATATATATATATATATATATACAGAAGTAGATAATTATTTTGTATTGGAGAAATATAAACATAGAGTACATCTTCTTAATTTTTAAATTGTGTCATAATACCAAGAGAGCTTCAGTTTTAACATGTAAGTGTTATTGATAATATATTATTTTGGAGTTTTGTACATAACAGGACAGAAAAACATGTAAAACAGTAATTTCTTTTAAAGAAAATGGAAAAATATATTAAAATCAGTTTCCAAATACGTTGAATATATTTGAGAATATATTTTAAATAATTTAATATCTTCTCCAAAAGTCATAGTTTCTTTCGAAGTAAAAGACATTTTGTACTCAGTTCTAGAGTCTAACAAAACAATAAGCTGAAAGGACAGAGCTCTTTAGCTATGAGTGCCATGTAAATTGAAACTACAAAACTCTTTATTAGTACCGCCTAAGTTAAAAATCAATGTATGTTCAGATTTTTTTGATATAAAAAACGATCCATGAAATTTGAATATGCTATTAAAATATCTATTATTTTTGGTTTCAAATTGGTTGCAAATGAAATAGCATGACACTTTGATAGTCGAATACTTTTTGAAAGAAGGATAGTAAATAAATCGTAGGTAATATTTATGAAAATAGACAATCATCATCTAGTTATTACCAAAATACAATTGTTTCTTGAAATTATCATATTATAAATATTTAAAACAAGTATATTAACTTTTAATAATATGTTATTATTAACTCGTTAACAAAAAATAATTCTATGGCGATCAAATTTCATAATTTCATTTTCTATAAGGGGTATGACTTTTTGAAATTAGGAAATACTTCGGAAAGATGTTTCTCCTGATCTGAATATACCCTAAAGTGTGCAATTTTGTTATTGAATTTGATTGTTCAATTCTAATTAAAAATGAATATAGTGTGGAAAATCTGATTGAATTTTTCATAATTTGGACCGAATCATCTACAAATTTGGATGGAAATAGATGTTAGCAATACGTAATAATTCAAGATCAGAAAAATTAATACAGAATTATTAATGTCCGTAATTGATTCGATTTTTAAAAAAATGTCAAAGTTTGTGCTGAGTAAAAATAAAGATAAATTAGCAACTGAAAAAAACTAAATAGTAATATTCCTTTAAAAAATCACTAAATACAGTATGTTTTATTGTTAAAACCTTTGTGCCATAGAAGAAAAGTTAAAATTGCTATTCAAGTTTAATCTTTGGTGTTCGACTATGTAACAGAAATTTGACGAGTTTATGATTTCTTAGAATAGAACGAATATGCTAATGTTTACAGTTAATTACCTTTTAATATTAATGATGAACCTGGCCATGTTTGGAAAAAAAAACCATTTTATTAATCTTTCTGTTTCAATATATATTTACAACATAACGAACTGAAGACAATATAAATACAATATTTAGTTATTGTCGTTTATATTATAAAATAATATGATGAACAAAAATATGATGACGTAACTAAAATATGTTCTTAATTTTCAGGAGAAATATTTAGGGCCTACTTAATAAGATAATTGATAATAAAATCACTGTTAGAAATTAATCCATACAGGGCTTTATCTGGTGGTTTATATATATATAAGAGTTTCAAACTACTTTGTTTTTACAATAATTTTGAATTAAGTTTAATAATAATATTATTATAATTATTAATTGATTTTGTATAAAATTGAATTTTTATTATTGTTTTTGTTAACATGGACGTTAATATTCATTGTTATTTAAGATTGTCACAATTTCACAAAACTAATATGTGTAGGCTACCTATTTTCGACTTTGTTTAACATATTTAATAAATTACAAATTACAAATTTACAGTTGCCTTGAATAATGAATATAACCAGAAATCAGACCTGAACTTTGTATTTTGGTTTTTCACTCAAAAATCACTCGTAGCCTATAGTTTAATTTTACACAACCCTGTAAATTGATATGGTTAAAGGATTGACGATGTCATTGCAGATGCTTGTTGATAGGGATAGGAACTCATCTACATCAACAAAATTCCGGCAACTTGTAAACAGCAATGTGACTATATAATTATGTTAATGACTCTGCGATATCTGCACCTGATGGCACAACCACTTGTGATTCACATGATAGTGCAAAATGCACTCATAATTCCATAACCACGAATAGGAGCCTAGAAAATAAATGTAAATGTGTTCAAGTGTCAGACGCTATTGTTTCATAGGACACAAACACACCATTGACATGCTCCTGCTCTTATTTAAAAAGCACATTCACTAGGGAAGGTGAGGTCAAGTTTTCGGAATCATCCTCGATGGGAAACTGACTTGATCCGCCTTAATAGCCCCCCCCAGAGAGAAAATATGATACTGTCACAATTAAATCCATTGTTCAATAGCAAACATTCTCTTGTGTTGGGAACAGCCTCAAGAATCTACTTGTCTATACTTAGAAGCGTCATCAACCACTCCGTATCCATCTGGTGATACACTGAGGTCACATACATGACCGACTTATGTTATTCAAAAACAATATTTTGAGAATAGTCACTAATGTTCCAAGGTGAACCAGAGTTAGGACCTTAAATAAAGACATAAATGGATACTTGGACATAAAAAAGACATCCGCCAGATCTGGACACTTGGGTGATCTGACCTACGATTTTCTCTGAATGAAATGTGCCCCAACCAGATCATTATCTCGTTTTTCGAGCGGATACATAATGTTTTAATCTTTTCACATTTATGTCCTCTAGTTTTTAAGATTTTTCCAATTCTACGAAAAAAAATAGAAAAATTAGTTCAATCGAAAGTTTTTCTACTCACTTAGTCTCCGGACTCGACACATCTGTTCATCTTCGCACTTTTTCCCCAGACACTCACCCAAAACGCTTCTAAGTCGCTTCATCCTGAAAAACACATCTGATTGGTAATGACGAACTAGGGAATATTTTAGAACAAGACATAGACTTCTGTTTCATCTACCTTGGAAAATCACCAATTTGCCTTCCGGCAGGATAGGGGCTGCTACAACGCTGCCTATCCGTCGGTTGTACAGAACTGGAGATAGCTAGTAACTCCGGGACTAACTCCCCAGCATCTCCAACAGCATCAGCTTTACAGCGCCGTGACCTCTCTTCGGTCTTTTACACACATGTCCGTCTCTAAATATAGCATAACTAGAATTACTATGCACATATCCTCATTCTTCTTGCTTACTAGTTTATTAAAGGCTTCCCACCACCATTCCTTCTCGACAGATCTTAACCAAAGTGCTCCCTACTTCTACCATCAGACTAGGCTTTCCAATTTCCAACACTCCAGCTTGTTGTACGAAATGGTCCAAAAATGGCGAAAAATACAAAAATGTGTAAGACACTTTATCCCTTGGTGACGAATATTCCACGAAAGAGATCGATATTGCAGGTGGTATGAAATGAGAAAGTGTAAAATTGCAGTTCAGAAATTGACAAAAATATAAAACAGTGAAACTCTTGGTAAAAAAAAAAAAAAAAGTTTGAGGAGATTATTTCACTTTTCCGACATTAACGTGAGTTACGAGTTGGTATACCGATATCCAGTACAATTTGTCATTCTTGACATTCATAGGCTCATACAATCAAATTCATTATTTATTCTATACGGACATGCTTAAGAAATATAATAGAGAAGTCCCAACGCGCGACTCCCACAAGGCGAGGTATCATTAACTATTAGGGTTGTCAGCAAATGGCAGACGCTTTCTTCTTGATAATTTATTATCTGACTTTTACAAGGAATGATGAGATAGAGTTTGGAAACTGCTATCTGCCTGCTGGAGAGGGTTTATATTTAAGACACGGACACAAGTTGCTTCCATGAAATCCAAACTCGTAAATGTATAAAGTTTGAAGTCAATATTCGTCACTACATTACTTAGATGGGTTGTTACTTATATGCACTTCGAAGTCAATAGTATTAAATTTTACTATATTAACATATAACGAACTACTGATATTTATGATATAATTTGTCCATTTACTTAAATCTATGAACCATATATCTCATTAAAGTAAAACATTTTATCATTATTTTTAGAACATATATAGGAAAGTTTTCATGCATGACGCGAAATAAAAAATCCATAAAAAATAATGTTTTACAAAAAGTGATTTCTGAAAAGCATATTTATTAACAATTTATCTTTATAATCAATGAGGAATGGGAAGTCAGATGAAAGGGAAAAATTAATAAAGCAACTAATTACTCCAATCATTGATATGAACTAAAAGAAAATAGCAATAAAATAAACAAACAAAACTTTATTTATCTTACAAAATTTAACTATGACAAATATATATTGTAAAATGTAAAAAAATAATGCAAATATTATAATTGACAGTTTGCAACAAAAATCATGATTTTTGAAATATTAATAAAAATATATAATTCTAATTACAATTGAGGAAAGGAAAAAAGAAGAAACTAAATCTCTTCAATCAAGTTAGTTTTGATTTGTCTTCTTTTTTAACACAAAGAGTTCAATTATTGTAAGGAGAATGAATTGGCCATATGGGTATGTGTAGCCGTCACAAAAATAAACCGTTATTCATGTTAATGAATTACAAATGAATGTCACCATTATTGTAACAACAACCGGGTCTTGTAACCGTTGATATTGGTAATCAGCGTCCATTCGGAACCCTGGTGTCGCTGTCTTAGAACCGATAAGTTGCAAAAATGCTGGGTATGTGTGAAAAGCTTCTACTGGATAATTAAGTGTTGGTGATTGAAACTTGACGGGTATTTTATCAAGTTTTCGAGATAAATCAGGGTTTCATGTCAAAATGTTAGTAATAATTGTGTTATTACCTTCACAGAACGTTGGAGTGGGTACCATTGCAAGAAAAAATAAAAATTTTAAAGTATTGATTTAGTTTGATGTAATGCTCCAAGGCAAATTTGTAAAAATGATAGGAAGACATGGATTTGTTTATATTTTCGTTTAGTTAAGATTCAACATGGGCACACAAGGATTCACTGTAAAATTCAAGTATTTTTCTTATTTTGATCTTATTATCATGGTTATATGCAACGAAGAGGCGAATGATAGAGGGGTATATTGAAAATCAATTTCCGGATTCCTTAGACAATAAAACCTAAGAAATTACTAGTTAAATAAAGCTGATTTTCATACCAAATTAAATAAAAATCAAACAAAATTTAAAATGCCATTGAAATATCAAAAAAACAGAAAGTTTTGTAGTTTTTAACTCTTAAATTCAAGAATACAATTTGTGCAAAGAACATAAAATAACCCTAAAACTAATCAACCGTTTCAAAAATTATCGTTCTGTTGAGCACATAGAACTGATATTAATATAAAAAATGTTAACATATAACTCTTTGTCTTACATGAATACATTAATGGAGCTTCAAAACGCGTTGTCACGAGATATGCATATGGATTATGGGATGAACCCCATTTGTCTTGTTGATCCATTAAAGTCCCATACTTTTTACTAGTCAAAACATTCCTTCTACCCCTAATTAACAATTAATATGAAAATAAATAAAAGTATTAAATGTTCGTGAAAAGGACAACGTAACGACGCAAATGAAAAATATAAACACAAATATATACAAAATAGATTCGAGAATAAAATAACCCAATAGGAGTTACAAGGTTTAAGCAGGTGATAATAAAACATATTAATAATTATTACAAATATTGATATAATATATCAAAAATACTGTATACAGTACTGGAGTGTTAATATCAAATAAATATCACAACAGATCTACACATGCATTTCTTGTATAAAATTATATATATATATATATATATATATATATATATATATATATATATATATATATATTCACTTCAAAGTTATAAATGTTCAAAATGGATGCTATCAACATCACTCACTGCATTGTTACCAATGACGTGTAACAGAGCGACATGTCAAGCCCATTGTTTCTTGTGACGTCGGTACAAAACATATTTAGTAGGTTTGGTTAAATAATATACATCTAGGTTCGTTCACTATAATTATCGTTCCACTGTTCTTTTAACTACACGGATAGAAACACGTTTATTTTACAGCAGACTTGGATATTTAGTTTACCTTACAAATGAAAAAAAAAATACTATATTATATTCTAGAGCTATTTCAAAAGCTTTCAAAATATAATTAGTGACAAAATATATACCGGGTGTTCAAAAAGTCTGGAAACCCCTTAATTTTAATTTTATTAATAAACGCAGAACATTGAAACTCTAGGATTACGTCCTCAATGTAGTTACCGACTTTTTGCTCATTTTAACTGTCTTTTGTCGCTTTGGGGGGAAGTCTAAAAAATCCTAAATGTAAGCATAGGTCGAATTATACCTCATTTTAAAGGCCTTTATTAGAGGAACACATTGCCGCAATCCCGACTGAAAAAGGACCATTCGTTTGGAAATGGCAGCCTCTTAGGGTTTGTTTGATTTTAATGCTAATTCAATGACAAATTTTTAGTAAGCTTTAGTTTAGATTACAATGTCACTTAGTGAGGCAGAGCAAAAAACCATTCTGATGATGAGGGGTTATGGAGACAGAACTCGTTCATATGAGGAGGTAAGCCGCTTGTTCAATGAAACTTGCCACAATTGACCACCTATTCAAAAATCAACAGTGTTGAAGACCGTACAGCGCGGTTCTGTAACAGATCGGTCAAGATCCGGACGGCCAAAATCAACAACCAATGCGACCAATCAGCTACACAAGGACACCACTTCGAGCACCTTCTGTAATACTTTCCAAGGTTTGTTTATTTTTTTATAATTATTGTCTTGCAAAAAGTAATTTAAACATAAACAACAGACATACTGTCTGTTCAATTTTATTAATAATGATAATTGTCCCCAATTACATCTGTGCACTCCTAACGTTTTTAAACAATTAAATCGACCATTTATTTATATTTCCTATCCCTCCACACTCCAGCTGTGAAATTCTCATAGCTAAAACACTAACATAACCAACACGGTTGAGTATTCACTTCTGCCTCTTAATCTTCGCAACGTAAAGTTAACAAATTGTAAAAGGCTGCCATTTCCAAACGAATGGTCCTTTTTCATTCGGGATTGCGGCAATGTGTTGCTCTAACAAAGGCCTTTAAAATGAGATATAATTCGACCTATGCTTACATTTAAGATTTTTTAGACTTCCTCCACAGGACGTCCGCCCAAAGTGAAAAAAGACTGTTAAAATGAGCAAAAAGTCGGCAACTACAGTGAGGACGTAATCCTAGAGTTTCATTGCTCTGCGTTTATTAATAAAATAAATATTAAGGGGTTTCCAGACTTTTTGAACTCCCGGTATATATCTTGGATTTACTAGTGTTATTGTATAACGTGTTGTGTACTAAATGGTAATTGATGTAAATTCGGTTCATATCATAATAAACTTTATTCCTATGAACAAATACAAATATGTAAATTAACCTGAGTAATATTATTATAATGTGTTTGTGAAATGTAAAGTGGAATGTAAACAATAACAACTTGGTGTACCATCGCTACTCAAGATCAGTAACAAATGTTACAGTAAACAAAATATTTTTGTTTGAACTTTTAGTTTTTCATAATAAAGTAATCCCAGATTTAATGACGACTGCACAATTATGAACAAAACTTCGTAAAACATCTATTAAGTTAATTTAATTTAATACGATCTCACAACATGAAAATGTCGCATTTCGTTGAAATAACAAGTGTATCTCAATGTGTAGATGAAATACCGTATATATATATATATATATATATATATATATATATATATATATATATATATATATATATATATATATATAAAGTTATATATATATATATATATATATATATCCTATTTTGACGTGATATAAATAGGAGAATTTTTAAAAATTTTGAATATATAATAACTTTTAATTACCATAATCATATATATTTTAAAATGAAGATGTACTTTACATAGTTTTATATATAATAATTAATTTTCTCCATAAAAATTAATTAATTTTCTTTGTAAAAACAGAGATGTATATATTTTCTAACAACTGAATTGTCTAAATTATTATTTACGATTACTATTAAAAAAATTAATGTCCATACCTTTTGCCCACATCACCATAAAGTAATTTAGTAGTACAATAATTACTTTAACATATAGTGCCATATCGCTGTTAGTTCAATACATGTAGTGAAATTGTATTCATTTTTATAAACTTACTTAAACCTGTTCAATATATTTTTCAACTTTAACCGAAAATCACTGAATAACTGAAAACTCAATTTTCCCCATAAAAACATTTGATTTGTATAATACAAATACAAGATGACGTTTTTTTCACCAACATTAACTACAATACTCAGTTTTAACAATTGAAGTTTCCACAAATGTAGCTCATTACAGTTATAAATAAATATTGAGCTTGAATTGTGAGATAATATTAGATAGACTAAAACTCGAACACAAGATCTCACAAAAATTACGCGTTTCAACGACATATGCGCTATCCTCAGTCATACATGAGTTATAATATACAGTGATACATAACTATAGAGTTAGTTATAGTTTAGTTATTGTAGCTCATGTTTAATTGAGGATAGCGAATTTGTCGTTGAAACGCGTTTGATTAAGTAAACTTAATTTTTGTGAGATCTTGTTTAAGAGTTTTAGTCTATCTCATGACAGTTTAACAAACCAAAACAGTAATCAAATTGAAAATAATTACTGTAAATCTATTTGAAATAAGTTTATAATTTATATTGTGACGCTGTTTATTCAAAATTAAACACGACAATTAATATTCTTTAAATAGTTATCAATAAACACAATGCATGTTAGTTTTAGTACTAAGCCATAAATTATATTTTCATCTAGTAAAATCTTATTACATAAATGTCGGAAAATATGCGAAAGTGTTTTCATTATACTCGAAGATAATAAAGTGAATTTAAGAAGCAACACAAGTTGACCTAAATAACGAGATAACGTTAACTTACAACAATGTTATTAAAAATGAAAGAGGTGGCAGAGAAACGTCATAGCATACAAATTGAAAATTTAATTTTATCTTTGAGGTGTAAAAAAATAAATTTATAATATTACAATTATTACGTCATGTTTAATATGTACCATGTAAATTAAATACTATTTATACCTAATGCAAGGAACTAACTATTGTTTATAAAGGTGGCTACTTGCATTAATACTGATGCTTCCTTCAATACTTTACTTCAAATAGACACTGTTAATTTCAATGCTATTAAATTACAAATTAGTTTAAGAGTATACAAGTTAACGAAATATTAGGAATATGTTTAATTACGAGTAAAAATTAAGTTGATTGGTTATTATTTATTAGCATGAAATATGATCAAATGAAAAGTATTTATCATTTTTAGTTACTGTAATATCTAAAATAAATTCTATAAAAATCAGAGTATCTATTTCTTTCTACAGCTTAAACCTCGAATTATGTCGTTTCTTATGATAACGTAATGTCTAGCCGTTTTCGTGAATCTCGTCTATAAATGGTAGATGTACCAGTAAATGTATGGGCTGCAGTATTTATTATTCCAATGTAAGACTTGTAACAAACAAAACATTTTATATTTACAAATTAGTTTTGCATTGCGTACAAATGTTCTTTGCTTTGTTTACAACAAAGCACTGGGTTACTAAGTACATAAAGATAAACCTGTTTCTTCATATGAAACACTCAGGAACTGTATAATAAACTATATAGCCTAGTTACAACTACAAAATATTATTAAATAATTTAATATGGTGAACAAATTAAGTTTAGTAATTTTAAATAGTTTAGTGTAAAACATTGACTTTGATATTTATTTTGTTTTATTCTTAAATATATTTACTTTTTTTAAATAAATATTTCTTAAATCTTCTTAATAAATTAGAATATAGTTTGCTTTGGGCATTTGGTTTGCTTTAATTTAAATTTTGAACCTTATATAAATTTTTTATACGTATTTTTAAAAATTATTGTGATATGTGATAAGGTATCATGAGATAAGGTATCACTTTCATTAAAGACATAAGGTGCTTCATTATTTTACAACTCTCTCGATTGTATGATTTATAATCATATCAAAATGACAATTTGTAACAGCATTTTAATACCTTCCTGTTGGGATTGTATCCGTAAATATCATAACTAAATATCGGATTGTTAAATTATACGAATGGTTTGTACTACTTGTTCAATACTATTTTGTATTTCATATATATATATATATATATATATATATATATATATATATATATATAATTTTGTGTTTCAATATAATCGCCATACAAATAGTATCGTGAAAAGTATTGTTATGGTAATAGAAAGGTTCCACAATTAAGCCCATTACAAATAAATAAAATATTTTCTTTAAGGCTTCTCAACCACAAACAGGATTACTTTAAACTCTATTAAAACCACTATACACATTTTATTATAAATTGTCAGAATATACCCATTTTACGGTAGAACTACCAAATAATGAAACATAAGTTATTTATTTCAAATTATGGTTTTGTATGATAATTTGTTATTTACTATAATTCCAACTAAGAAAGTTCTAATAAAAGGTATGTGTTAGTAAATTATCAGTTATGAATTTTTTTTTTATTTCTCCAAAAAGGGAATACGATGCAAATTAACTTTAATCAGCTGTGTGAGTCATTGAGGACCTTAACCTTTGCAGACAAATTTAATATTCTATATGTAAGAAACAAATGGTGATCAAATCGTTCAAATGTAAATCGTTATGAAATTATTACAACTCTATTTTTTAATAATTCCAATTATATTAAAAGAATATTAAATTCTAGCTTAAGCTCTGAATTTCACTGAAATATGAATAAAATTTCGGCTACTATACATATGACATTATTATTTGTTTAACATTTCTGAGAAAGTTTCTGAGAATTGACCTCTTAATTGTCTCAGTACAAAGTGCATAATATATAAAATAGTACTGCTGTTCATGATACAATTACTAAAGTGCTAATCAAATTAATGTAATATTATTATTATACGCTTAATTCAAAAACCAAAATTATCTACAGGGTACAATATGTTTTAAGAGATCGCCTCAAAATTGAAAATTGGATCACATCTAGGTGTTTTTTGTATTGATATTCTAAATGAGTAAGAAAAACAAACGATAATTAAACAAATATATAATTACATTTTAATGACATGACTTTAAATTTATAAATGAAATATATTATTTCTTAGGATAGTAGACGATGGATTTGCAAGAAAGAAGAAGTCTTTAAAACTAACGACATTTCAAGTTAACGGTAACAGAGTTTCCGTTGCCGGCTTTACTGCTAGGAAGTGAAGTTTTCTTTCTTAATGATTAGAGGCAAAAAACCTCCGGTTATCAACTCCTTATAAAAAATTAAGAAAAGGTATATAAAATAAACATCCATTGCTCTCATAAAGTCTCACAGCGTTGGGAGAGGAAAAGAACAAAATTTGGTCAAGGGAGACAAGATATAAAAGATGAAGAGAGGGATCTAAGGTGAAGACTACATAAAAAAGGTGTAGAACCAGCTAGGATTCTACGTAATTGTCAAGCCTTTACTCACTAAAGATATCCTCTGATAATGAAAATATTTGTTCATGTATATAAAGAGTTCTTCTTTTGAATGTCATATACTATACCTACCATTCGTTCATATATTTAAATTTTAAGAGAAGTTGAATTATAAAACATCATTAAAATAAAACACTGACAAATTATTAGGGTAAACATAAATTGTGTGTGTGTGTGTGTGTGTGTGTGTGTGTGTGTGTGTGTGTGTGTGTGTGTGTGTGTGTGTGTGTGTGTGTGTGTGTGTGTATCAATTAGGAAAACGAATAAGTTTTAATTATAAGACAATGATAATAAAACACAATGTGTATACACAAGTATTAAAGGGCGAAATATCGATTCCAAAACTAATAACTAAAATACTGTAATATAGGAGAAACTTCGGTTATGTAAAATAAACTTAGCGGAGCTCAGCAGTATGCTATGGGGAAGATAAACATATATACAGTAGTGTAGATTGTATTAGAGCGATTATGTGTTCCAACATAACCTCTACGGTGTTTTATTTACAGAAAGTGAAAATTTTAATGCTATTTACAATAAAGACATCGATAAACGGATAATTTGATCAAAATCAAAGTAATATAATAACGGATTAAAATAACACAAAAACTAACGAGTGATTGATTAGATTAAATAATTTGTATTTAAGCAAATATGAGGCAAAAAATTATCAAAATTACTGCTCACCAATCATGGAGCATATTTAAACAAATATCCTTTCTTTAGAAGTTTTCCTAGAACACTCCATTTTCAACTCATTTTCTAGTAACAAAGCTTTAAAAACCATTACTTTCATAACTATTTGCTTGAAATAACTTTCATAAATTACAGTCATGGAGGTGGTGAAGTATTAAAGATCGTGAGACACGTTTTATCTACTCAAGTGATAATCTCTATAGAGCTCTAGAGTGTCTTATTTTATTCTTTATATTCTCATCAAGTGTTTTATTTAAGTCACGTAG
This sequence comes from Aphrophora alni, assembly GCA_963513935.1. Lineage (NCBI taxonomy): Eukaryota > Metazoa > Arthropoda > Insecta > Hemiptera > Aphrophoridae > Aphrophora > Aphrophora alni. The sequence continues at coordinate 121,932,089 of OY740769.1, read as the reverse complement.
AAGTCTTTTCACTACAGTTACATTTTAACTAAATGTATATCCTGGGGTTTTAACAATAAAGTGCAATGTTTGTTACGGTCATAGTCCCATCATGTTAGAATTGAATTGTTATTTTAAATAAGTAAGGAATTATAATAATTAAATATTATTTAATTATTTATTATAAATCAACTGATTTTAAAATGATTTTTAAATGTTAGCTTGAAGAACCCAGTAATAAATATAGAGAATTTGATGGCATAGAGAGGAATGATTTTATATGTATTTGTCATTCTATGTTAGATATCAAACGATTTATTTACAATCAAAAATGACAACGCCTGCTTTAAAGCGAATTTAAGATATAAGTTATTTGGAGAAGTATGAAATTAAAAACTAAATTTGTCATAGCTAAAGTTGCCCCTACAAATCTACTAGGCATATAAAGAAGATCTTAATTATATGCAGTCTACATTCGCACAGAATTAACAAGTGAAGAAGGGTTGATGTTCTAATTCATACTGCAAATAAAAACACGAATATACAAGAAGGATTAGAGAAATCAAATGCTAATGTAGACAAACAATATCGGCGTACAGTTGTTTCAGTACGTATCTAAACAGATTCAGACTACTAGACATAACATTATGCAAATGCTGTGGGTAGGAAGAAGACGGTAACAATCCATATGTTTTTCATCTGCACCGAATGTGCAGAGGAGAGAGGAGCTATGAACTTGAAAGTAGGCCATAAGGTAACAATTGGAAATATAGATTCACTAATGATATATTAAAAAGATATATGGAATATCATAGAAAACTGTATTAGCACCATTTTAAAATGAATAGAAAAATCTGTAAAAGCAAGAAGGTACAGCTTCTTCTGTAATCTACCCCATCTTAATGAAATGCCTTTTAGCCGGTCCCTTCAGACGAAGAATTGAATGTTGAAAGGTTGGAAGTTTTAAAACAGTATGCGTAAAGGAAAGACAAATAATAATGTTAAATATTCAAACTTTTACTTGCTACAGATATTTTAGTTTTATATATCTCTGTGATTAGTTATACGAACTAATGTCAGTGTCTAATATTGTACAAACAACCTTGAACTGAAGTCGAAAATATTAGTTTTAAGATCGGTATACTATCTCTCTACTTCATCATTCGGCTTCCTGCCGCCTTTAAGGCCATTTCACACCGGCGTACTGAACGTCCTGGACGTTTGGTACGTTTTTGTCAAAATAAATCGCTTCCCATGCTATCAAATGAGACATTTCACACCGCGCGTACAGAACGTACCGAACGTCCTGGACGTCCGCGACGGTTTTCGGAGGATCGCTCGGAGAGTGATTTTTCACAAACGTCCAGAACGTCCACGGCCTAGCGCATGCGCAATGAAATCTTCAATGCTGCAAATCTTTAGAAAGATAGTAAGTTGTCATTTACTTGTAATGTAATAACATTAGAGCAACGATTATATATTTATATTGTTATTTAATGGAAGTCATTATAGTATAATAATTATTAATGACCTTATTTTATATTAGTTTTACTAAAGGCTCAATTTAAAAAAAAAAAGAATAACAATCGTATTAACTTTCACAGGCAAAACAAATATTATTTAAAATAGAAATCATGTTATGTTATGTTATTCTTAGAAATAGAAATTGATATATAATACTAGGTACAGTAATCTATAAAATGTACATGTCAAATACCTAAAAAGTAGGCCTACATGTAATATACTGCATTGCATCTAGGTATTGTGGATTACATTAATACAGTGTGCACTAATAATAAAGGGAAAATGTGGTAAAAAAATAAAATAATACAAGAGCACTGTATTTTATTGAACTGAGTACATAGTATTAAGAACTAGAAAAAGACAAGGGAACAAGTGGACGTTTGGTACGTTGCTGTACGGTGTGGAATGGGCGCGTACTGAACGTCCCAAACGTTCCAAACGTCCAGGACGTTCAGTACGCCGGTGTGAAAAGGCCTTTACGGTTTACTGTACGGTTTACTGATTTTATAAGTCTGCGGTCATACAGTAAATACTATATCGTACATTTAAGTATTTTTCTCGCTAATTTGTGTTACTATGAAAAATTTTACACAGTACATGAGAGAAAGCTGTTTTCAAGACTACATTGTTGCCAACTGTAAACTTTTTCATAACCCAATTAATATTTTCTACTGGTAAGGACTAATACTATTAACGTCTAATCTAATTATTTTCAATGTAAATAAAAAATGTAAAAATACACAATTTGTAGAACATGAGTATTACATGGGTAACTGGGTGAAAAATATTTGACCCAAAACAAAGAAGGTAGAAAGAAAATCTTCAGAGATGAAATAAAATAAAATATAAAAACTAAACCTGCACTGCATTCAAAGGCAGATTTTATAAGGTATTTTATCATCCCCATTTATCTTTTTCGTCAACAAGCAGCGGAATATTCCTTCAAAACAACAGAATGAGGAAAAATGAATATATGTTCATATTTACCGCCATTGATTATATGAAAAATTAGCAATGAAATAAATTATAGGAAATAAGCAGGGAACAAAACAAAAATTAATACCTTACTGAATTGTTGAGTTGTGTTTAATTTCTGTTTACGATGCTGCCGAACAATCCTTTATATTCTTTGTTGAGTTTCTCATGAGTTTTCACTTGTCAAACTCATGGCAAATCTTAGTACTAAGGTTATTCCCCTCTCTTACAAATTGGCAAAAACTCTACTAGACAGAATAATAAGGAAGTACATTTCCTTAAAAAATATATATAACATTAAAAATAATTTACACCTCGTCAATAAAATAAATCATATCAACATCCCAAAAGGGGCAAGACAAGTGTTTGAAATTTTCAATCAATATAAGAACATCCCTGTTAGTGAAACTATGACCAAAATTTTCAGATACTACAATGAGAATACTTTTTTTATGACAAAAATCAACAAATACACAAATAAAATAATATGTTAATATTGTTACGTAGGCGACAGCAAATTTTTGTTCAACGGAAACTTAAGAAAAATTAGTTTATTACAGAAATAAGACAAACAAAATACACTTCATTAATTTTTAATTTATTGATTTTAACAATTATACGTATTTACCAGGTATTATTGAATATACAATAATATTTCAAGTGAAAATATACGACCTAGACTGGGAATCGAACCCAGGACTTTTGACTTTATGAACAAATAAATTTGTCTATAAATTGCATCAATAAAGCAAAGTCAAGTGAGAAGTGTACCCTCTATACTGGGAAGCGACTAGGATAGCTCAGTTGGCAAAACATTGGCGCGTAAAGCTGGTCCTGGTTTCGATTCTCAATCTATGTCGTATCTTTTTCACCTGAAATATTATTTTAAAATACACCTCAATCTACAACTTATCAATGAAATTGAATCCGAATATAGCTTAAATTGCTTAGTCATATGTATTATAATATCAGAACACAAACACTTATTCAAAATACTCAGAAAACCAAATCAAACCAATAATACCAACCACAATACTTCTTATTAAACCATTACATAAATTACCCATGATCCCAGAAGACTTCAAATAAAAGTCCTCAAGTCTATAGCTCTATATCTAAAGGCCTCCTTAGCCGACCAAATACTTAAAAAAAAAAAAACTGAAAAAGTAATATAGATATATGAACGTAGATATATAGTTACATATTATAACCAAACCCAAGAGCAATCTGCACGACCAATATTCTATAAACAAGGTTATTACCTAGCATACAGAACATCCCACCGGAACTAAACCCAGAACTTTCGACAATTTATTTAGCAATGGGATCTATCAACTTTCACGTAATAACTGTTCAAAAGTTTATTCTTACCAACAGGAAGACTCTCAGCACACTTTTCGAAGAATATAGGTTATACCTTCATCCAAAACAACCGTTAACAACAAATGTAGCACTCGTAATTGATACTAATCACAGTAATACTGATATAAGATTACATTTTAAAATATTAAAAATATGGTCCTTAATGAACGCAAATGTAAAAATGCCACTTTTGATCACCTACTCAATAATAAATTATAATTTCAATCCCATTCTATTTTTGTTTTATTAAAATGAACCAATACGGTTTAAACGCACCTTTACACTGTAAATTATCGCTTCCCTTGTGCCAGTGTCTTAGACATGGCAGATTTTTAACTTTTATAAATGTGAGATTCTTCTATTCACAATGTTCATGTTCGTGATTGGCATTTCTTAGTACGTTTTCGAAATTCGAAAGAATTTTGACAATATTACTGTTATCTTCTATTGTGGAACGTTAGAGTTGAGGCCGTTACTAGAAGACTTTACAATAGTAATTGTAATTTAATTTGATGTGTTCTAACCTGAATTTGTAAAATAATGTGTACATACATAATATTTGTACTTTTTGGAATTATATTATATTTTTAAAAAAAACGCTCAAGAATTACCTAAGAAAAAAATTAATATTCTCTCTTTTAAGAATATCAAATGGTTCTTTGCAAGATATAAAAATGACAGTATGTTAAACATCACTATTAGGACTATAAAATCTGACGATCTGCTGGTGATATAACCGACATTCATTCCAGATTAAGTGAAACTAAATACTCTTATTTCTGAAGTTTAAAAAATCGTAAATAGTAAGATAAGATGAAAGAAGAATTTAGGTATACAAATTGTGAAAAAAAAAATTCTCCTAACCTCACCGATCCCTTCACAATTCATAGTTTAGTATATATACTAGTCTACATATAAACGCAGCCACCAACACATATTAAGATAAAATAACTGAAATGACTTTTTCTTATATGTAAGTAAAATAATTTTGGAAAAAAAAACGTTCGGAGGGTTAGGATAGGTGCATATGAATTGGTTGAAAAACAAACGTATGAGACTATCAGATTATGCCGAATGCAGAACAGTATTCTATTTTGCAGTGTTAGTAGGACTGATTAGTATAATAAATCATATTCTGATAATGTATACAAGATGATTTACTTTGCAAGTTTCAAAATTAGTCATGTGGTGATATTAGGTCTCTGTATAATTGAATTGTCAGTTATGGAAATCATAGTTGTTTACCCTGACATAATTAGTCATGTTATAAATAAACAAAAACAGATGGGAAGAGATGACTCTTGATATCAACAGCTGCTGTTCAACTTTGATAATAATTATCAACGATTACTGATATGGAATCTGTGAAAACATGGATTTTAATTTAAACATACTTGTGAAAGATATAAAAAACAATATTTCACGATAAATTAAAAGTTAAAAAATATTCATTTACTGTAATAGGTTTGTTATCACTTATCAAGATGAGTTTCACTTAAATTGAAATAAACTTAGTCAACTTTTTTCATGTGGTGTTATGTTTTATCCAGGTTTATAATATACGAAACTGTTTTCCATTAAATCGTTTCCAACGGAAATTTTCTCTCGGCTTATATTAGGATAGGCTAATTAAATAATACACATTCGATAAATTGTTGATAACGATAGTTCCATTGGTCTTTCTGTCATTCGAATACATTCTCATTTATTTTACAACGGACTCATATATTCATATTATCTGATAAATAAGAAAAAGCCGATACTATTCTACAGTTGGTTATACATTTTTCTTTTTTTAATTGTTAGTGCAATTGTTTTGTTTACTAATAAATATTAAAACTATGGTCCTTGTTGTACTATTATATTTTTTTTCCGACGTACGAACAAACAAAAATATATAATGATATGAAAAAAAACATTAGCAATAATGTATTTGTGAAATGCTGAGTGTACTGTAAACAATGGCAACGCGTTGCAGTGTACCGGCTTCAGATCAATAACAAATATTATGACACCTATTACTTCAGTTTCACTTATCTACTTCAAATAATAATTCATCCCGAAGCCCTGAGTAGTTATGAGCTTTCCATTTTGAAGAACGTAGTACAAATACTTACAAAATTACAAAAAATAAATAAATTTAGGCTACAATTCGGTAATAACTAACTACGCTTTTTCAATATCAATTTTTACGTCTCCGCCTTTTTTTTTACCCAAAACGAAGTATAAGTTCAGTTTGGTGATCGCAATTTTTTAATTTTTATATATATATATCTGAAATAATGAAGTTTTGTTTTAAACAGCTCTAAACTCATATTTAAGTAAATATTTACCACACTCATTTTAAAGTGCTATACATAATAAAATAAGATTTAAAAAATGACTTACACTATTTGTTATTACGACACTATTCTTGAATAAAGTTTTAATTGTAGTTATTGCATTAAAAAATTGTAACTACTAACACCTGTGATCAATGAAGTTTGTAATGCATCTGACATTGTTATTTATGATATTGTTTTAGTTACGATATCATTGTACAGCGATTTCCTTTAAATAATTGACAATTCTTGATTATCAATTGTCAATCTCATGAATATTCTGGTCCAAAGCTAATAATTTACAACATTAATCTGCAAACAAAAATCTAAGAAAAGGATTTTGGACTGATTTTGAAATTCGACCATGTAATTTACTTTTTATTTCATGTGTGATACTTGGAATATTATACTTACGATTTATGTTGTCATTGGTTGTGGAACTTTGAGTGTTCAAAATTAAATTAATGACTAATTTATTAAATTGATTGTAATAGTTGACTTAGTAGCAGAAGTCCCGGAGTTCATTACCTTAAGTTCATACGAGTTTCAATATAGGCATTTACATACTAATTTGTTTTTAATGGAAAGCTAAATTTTTTAACCCAATAAGCAATACATTCTCCTGAACTTAAACTCAAGTTGTATCTGTTTAGTTAAAATTTATTTCTACCAACTGTAATTAAAAGCTCAATTTAAATCTTTCCTTTTATAAGAAGTTTATTGAATGTTGTTACGATTTACATATTTTACCTCTAATTAAAGCACCTATAAATACCAAATGTAATAAAGTAATAAATCTTGGAGGGAATTGAAAAACGGCCGTCTCGAAATTTCACAATTTTTCTTTATGAGTGATCTTTTTCCCAGTAATAAGCTTTAAGAAAACAATAATTTTGTAACTACTTGTTTATTTCATAAAATATATTATTGGAGAACTCGTGCAAATTGTTTAAAATTAAATATTAAGGACCTTCAGATAAATTAGTATGAGCTCTTTAGAGAATATTTATCAATCTCTAGATGTTCTCATTGTATTATTTATTTTATACTCTTTTTTGATTCGTCCTTAAAGTCACGTAGACGCCTTCTCACCACTGTTACGTATTAAACTTTGTATACACTGTGCTCTGCGGTGGTAGCTGTAATGAGTTGTGTATACATAGACAAAGTTTTCGGAATTTAAAAAATAATATTTATAATAACTCCATTGTATTACAACTGAATAGTACATTTAATATATAACGGAACAATATAACAAAAATTAAAATTCTGATTTTAATTTAATTAACAATAATTAATTAGGTTGAATCGAGACGAAACCTATAGATTTTTTATTTTTATTTTTTTATTTGTCAAAAAGGGTAGTAAAGCATTTTCAACTGTTATATGCTGATTAGATCACTATTAAGAAGTAGGACTTTACTTACTATAAAAAAAAAATATATATATATATATATATTAACTTTAAAGTGAGTTTTTTATAAAACATAAAATTTCAATCCTGTACATCATACATTAAGTTTTAACCTTAATGTATGCATTGTGTTAAGATTTACAAATTAGTACGTTCCCTAAAATTATATAAACAGTTTTTAAAAGAAAGTGAAAATTAATGGTCTCAAAAGATAGGCAAATCATTTCCCATGTTCATCTCTCTACTTCCTCTTTTCAATTTATTTATTTCTCACTAAACAATTCCAGTATTTATAAGTCCATGGGCACAAAGTAAATACGATGTCAACATACTAACATGGTTGTCTTGTTAGTTTATGGTAGGTTTTGTTTCTCTTATAAAAAATAATTTATTTAGCTTCAAAAATATATCACAATATATATTTTTTTAAAAGAATAAAAACGTGAACAAAAAATTAAAACATATAGCGTTTGTACTTCAAAATCGTGTACATGATTAAATTTAATTTCACGAAATTTAGTTTGATTAAAACACTAATCAAAGAAGACATAGCCAAATACAATTTAGTTATTTGTTTGATATAGGAACTTAATTTCTTACAGTTTGGTGTAATGGTTTTGCTTAATTTAGTAAGAATTCTTATTTGTAATGTTTTCAAAAAATCTATAGTTATAAGAATTGCCGTCTTAAAATTAAAAATAGATCTAATATTAAATTAAAATTCCATATATTGAGCTACTGTGAATTATTGTATCACCTAAATAATATTATGTTGATACTGCAGTTCCTAAATTGTACAGGCTATTTTATAAATTTGAATAAAATTTACAATTCAAATTGGGTACAAACTCATACCTTCAATTAAACAATTAGCTATTTATTGTAATATCCTTCAGATATAAAATAATCTGCATAATCATCCATACCGATAAAATTAAACCGACCAACAAATTCAGATATTGCGCCCGGACAATGCTACCTGGCGTGCTGATACCTGGCGAGCAATATCAAAAATTACGTATCGCCTGTTCCATGTACCCTGACCTAGGGCAACTACAGCAAGTCAAGTCCACTCTCAGCTTCGATAGAAGGCAGTTGTTTTCATTTTACAAGATGAAATTCTAAAGTAAAAAGGTGAATCATGATCCTAATTACGCCGTATCTTTTCTAAATTATAATCATGTGTTACAGTTACATAGCATCACATACTATTAGGTTTATTCAGTGCACAAAATAGTATTCAGTGAGTTTTTTGTTAACTTTTCTTCTTACGATGACCTTCATGGACGTACCAAACTTCTAAGCTTCTTTACAACAAATTCCAGGTATCTGAAATTAAAATTGACCATCCTAGATTTATCTGTGTTAATATTTTTAAGTTTTAATTACACATATATATTGTCCAGAAATAATTTAACTACGATTAATTTTGTTTTGAATTGTTAGTAATTTTTATTGAAGGATAATGTCTTGTAAAGGTAGAATAACTTTCTTTCATTTAAAAAACAATTTACAAAATCAAATCATAAATTTTAAAAATAGTCATAAAATCAAAGAATTAACTAGTCAAACTTTTCCTTAATTAAAATCTTTTGTCTTACAATTTCCTTGCAATTACTACCAGTCCTTTATCTCAAACAAACATTGAGATACATTAGTTTCTTTATAATTATAAAAAAAAAATATATATATTTGTAAACTTTTTTAGACATTTTTGTAATTCTGATAATATTTCCTTTTCATTTTAATTAAATTTCAAATCATTTTCATTACAAAAACTTGTTGAACAACCTGTATGAGTTTGTCTAAATCTCTTTTTAACTTGCTTATTTGCGCAGCAAAAGCTGGTTCGAGATTGCGAGTGAAGACAGGCTCAAACTCACTCTCAGCATTTCCTAGTGCACCAGATCATCTTATATATATATATATATATATATATATATATATATATATATATACATAAAAAAAACTTTCGAAAACATGACAGTTGTTAACTAAAGGAACTTTGGTTGTGATATATTCTTTTTTTTACAAAATAACTAAATTTTGTTTAAGAAACAAAACATGGTATAATAATGTGTCTTCATTTCGGCGATTTCTTACTGTAAAACAATATGTACTAATTTAAAATTAAAATAAACTTCGATGGGACAGCATACGCAAAATTTCGGCCTCCACGACCCCAAAGGGTTTATTTTTCAAAATTAGAAAAGCCTAAATATTGACGTCAATGGCATAAAATAAAATAAAATAAAATTTAATTTCTTTTTTTAAACATAATAAATTTGTCTTTTGAAATAGAAAATATTAAGTTGATCAACCTAGTTTTAACATATAATATATATATATATATATATATATATATATATATATATATATATATATATATATATATATATAATGGTAGTAAACTAAGCATTTGATAATGCAAATTTGTTAACTGTAATACATAATTTTTGACTAATTTTTTTTATCTAATATCTAAATTCTTTTGAATAAATTTATATTAGTTTTGAAATATAACCTCTGTAACAATTGTATTTTCTGAAAAAGGGGGGATCAAGAACTATAATTTCTATCAAACATATGTAAACTTGTCTAAAGGCTAATAATGTTGGTTATTGTTAATTGATTTTTTTGTAAATGGTCAATTTTTGATTCTAAATTTAGGCTTAATAAATTTCAGCACTTGTTTTTGAAATTTGTTTTCTTTTTTTAAACATGTTTACCAGAAGGTTCCAATAAACTTTAATTCTTAGTCGCCTGGTAACATTATAATACACATTAATTATAATATATACTTAGCAAGCCTAGATGACGGAATTTTTAAAGGAAAAGATCATAAATATCGGAGCAAAATTGTATTAACTGGAAACGAACATAATGTCAAGCAGAGTTCTAATATTATGTGAGTGGTGAAATTATTTATCTTAAATTGTTTTAAGATATGTTGCAAAATAAAACTAATCATAACTACTACTGTTTTATATATATTATTTATTTTCTATCAAATGTAGTCTGTATTTGTATTTTACCTTTTATGTGGCTACATGTTTCACTGCCACCGGCAGCATCATCAGGCCAGCTACTATGTCCACTCAAACACTTATATATATATACACAACACTTATTGTAACACATATTTTCATACATTTTTCGTACACGTCACATAAATAAATAAATTTGTTCAACATTGCTACACTTGAGAGGTACCTCATTCTGGTGTATTTCCTCTAAGACCCTGATGATACTGCCTGTGGTAGTGAAACATGTAGCCACATAAAGGGTAAAATACAAATACAGACTACATTTGACAGAAAATAAAATATATGTAGTTCTAAGGCTATCAACAATGAATACTAATGTTTTCATTTTATATATGGGAAACTTGTGCAAGAAATATAATAGACAAGTGTGACTCCCACGAGGCGTGGTATCATTAACTATTAGGGTTGTCTATAGAAGACAGGCGTTTTTTTTTCTTGGTGATTTATTATCCGACTCTCGCAAGGAAGGATGAAAGTGGAAGCTGACTATCTCTTTGGCTAATCTGCCTGTCAGGAAAGTGTTGTATGTAACAAAGATAATAACACAGATTAAACATATTATTTATCATCAAAAGCAGATACGTAAACGATTTAGACTTAAAACTAATCTGTCACTCCTCATCCCACTCCTCATCGAGGTCGGTTAGGTTGGGTTAAGATTATTTTCTTCTTAAAATGTTCATTGAATTCGTCAACAGTTAAAGGTTATGTTAACAGACTAAAATATGGCTAAGGATTACAGTTGGTGGTGTGAAATTCCTGCCCATATAAACCGTAAAATAAAACTCAAAAACAAAAACAAAAAAATAGAAAACTTTAAAATTTTACGTTATTAAACATTTATTAAAACAAGTTTCTTATAGTTAACCAGTTACAACATCCAAGTTATAAATACATATATTGTTTTTATGATAACCAAAAGGTTCTGTTAAATTAGATGTCTAGACACATAATTCTGGAAAATACTTTACTACTAGTATTGACAACTAACTACTGGTATTGTGTGTCATTGTCGATGCTAATTAAAAAAAGGAAAACTAAACAAAAACTAGAATGCTTATACTATTTTTATTTCTTTGTTCGAAGTATATAGTTTTCGTATTACGTAAATTTAATATCATTGCAAATAATATAGATATATTGTTACAAATTTTCACTTGGTTCAGAACTTGAGTATTTGTAATCTGCTACAAAACATTTCCTACCACGTATTATATTTTCTAGCCTGCACTAAAAAAAAAAAAAAAAAAAAAAAAAAAATTATAATAATGGCAATTAGTATAAAACAATATACGTCTTTATATATACAATATACGTCTTTAAAACAATATACGTTTGTGTACTATCTACATACCTGAACCTAACCATAACTTCAGTGGCCTCCTATTTAATTGTTATGATAAATCAGTGTTCAAAATCACAATATAGATATGACTTAGTCATTTTCTATATTGAAAAGAAAAGTTTGGTACCATAAGAGAAACAATTACAATTTCGATTTATTTTGGTGTTTTCCAAATATGTCTTATTTGTATCTATTGCATTTTATGGTTATCATTGCGCTTATATTTAGGCACACAACAGTTTTCAGTAACGAAATATTCAGTAAGGCATTTATAAAACTTATGTGGAAGTAATACGACAACAATTGATAATATATTGAAAATAGCCTTTTATATTTTTTAGGATACGTTACCTAAGGAATAGCCGAAAACGTATATTGTATTTTTGTGTATAACCATCAAAATTATCCCATACTATTTATGCCGGCTAAGTAAAACCGAGTTAAGGTGAAAAGAAACAAAATATAAGATATGCGTATTTTTAAAATAAGGTAAAACAAAATTTTCTGAATAACGAAATCTGATATATAAAGTATGAAAACCTGAAAAGTGTTAAAATAATATGTTTATAAAACTTCTCCTCAACAACCATATAGAAAATCTCCGTTCGCAGAATGAAGACTAAATCTGTTGTGTTTTGATGTTAAATAGACTATATATCTCTGTTTATCAACGTGTTTTAAAACAATAGATTGCTGTCATTGTTCAAATAAATAGATTTTATAAGAACAGTTATTGCATTGCCATTATAGAAGAAGGGTTTAATCGCTGTTATTGTCTCTTAAAATATTGAACTTCATTGAAAACTCAACAATCATTGAATGGATAAAAACCCTAACCTCCACAACAGATACTTCTTCACGTTTCCGTTTTTTTTTAGATACAGTTCCTTAGTTGTTCACAGATATACAATTTTTTCACATTTAGGTAGTGTGAGTGTATATCGTTATTTGAATATTTATGTAGGATATTGTGTTAGTGAAATATCCTTTCCCTAATGGTCTCAGTAAAAACAAAAGTTAAAAAAAATACAACAGATACTCTTCTTATGCACAGCATACAAGTCATTTATTCATATTTAATGTAGCGTTAATAATATTGAATAATATACTCATCATTTATATTGTGAACATTTATTGAAGTGGTTTATTTCACAATTTATAATATAAGACATGTGACGTATTATTAGCGTTATAAGTTATGATAGAGGAAGTAAAGAAAATATTTAATATTATTAGCTATATTTACCTGGATAAACGTGGAAAAATTTAAAGAGATTTCACTTGATATTAGCAACAGTTGTTAATTGTTTTTAATAAGAATAATTAATCATCACCATTATAATAATTATTACTGAAGAATCCTTGGAAGCATGTATTTCAAGAGAACAAAAAAAAATTGAGATTTATCAAGTATTTGACACTAAAATAAAAGGTATAAGTAGATGAAAATGTTTTATAACAAACAAGAAGTTTTGAGATAATTGATTTCAAAGTATTTAGTTTTGTACTTTTGTACATTACACTTTTCAAAATAAAACTATTGGTGTTTAAAATTATCAAAATATTTACAAGTTGGGATCTTAGAAACAAATTTTCAAAATGGCTGTTTTTAAAATTTATTGTACGTTATACCAATTATAGACAACAAAATTATTAATATCAAAAGGAGCAATTTACGTAAATTGTAAATCGTAGGAGCAATCATTTATAAATATTTTTAATTTTTATGTTATTAATGTATATAATTATACATATATATATTTACTTGATTCAATATATTTAAATAACACTCATATTCATCAAATTTAATATCTTTAATAGAATCTCTAATTTGAATTTTTCTTTCAAAGTATGATTTTCGTTGTATTAGTTACACATTGTTTTTAATTAATTGTATAGAATCACAAAATAATTAATCATGTCGTAAATATATTATTTTAGTTTGCTTAATATAACATCATTTGTTTGAATTAGACAGTTGATGTTTCTTGAGTAATTTTCTATTTTACCAAAGTCATGGTGGGAGTTGAAGTACATGAGATCTACTTTATGAAAAATTTGGCCAAATCTATATATATATATATATATATATATATATATATATATATATATATATATATATATATATATAATACTTTTCTTGAGTATTATATTTATTTAAATTAATTATAAATAAAAAAAAAAAAAATTAATATCATTAAATTTTTTAACAGAACAATAAAAGAAATATTAAATAAAAAAATAAATGTTTTTTTATATTCTTATCTCGGGGTTAGATTTGGGTTTCACAATTACATAAAAATATATTTAAATAATAATCAGTTTATCTCACCATCATTTACAATGTTCTTTTTATATCTTCTTCTTGGTAATTGTTCAATATAATAATTATTCAATATTTCAATAGTTCACTTTTATTAGAGTGTTTTATTTTTCAATTGCATCATGTACCTTTTTATATATCAACTTCACTTCAGATCCTCTTACACACACTAGAAAAATTTGAAAAATTTCTTCCTCTTTTAAATTGTTATTCTAAATCATATGATTTACTTGTTGTTTTTATCACATGGTTCCCTTGCACCTGCTTACTAAATTTTGTATTCTTCTATTATATAAAAATGTTACAACTGTCCTCCAAAATTTTAATTTTTAAAAAAAAATTATTTATTTATTTATTTTTTTAAACAAATTACTAAATTTTTATCAGTAACATTTTTCTATAGTCATTGACTATTTTACAAACTTTACATACATCTCCTTTTAATTTGAATTTAAATTTATAAAACTTTTCTTTAGTTGGTGTCAGTGTTAAATTTCTCATAACTATCACCTTTTCAATAAAATATTCTGCTCTGCTTAGCTTTCCATCTTTTCTATATTTTTCCACTTCTAAACTGTTTCTAATTCCATTTTGTACTTCATCGTTCCAATATTTTTCTAAAAATCTTTCCTGGAAATTTTCCAAGTCTTCTATGTCCTCCCTTGTAATTTGCCACCATCTAGCAGCATTTCCTTCCATAGATATGTCCATTATATCCTTAATGTCCACCTTTTCTCTACCTTCTCTTTCCCTTCTCTCTTGCATCTTCTCTACATATCTCTTCAACTTTCTTATATATTCAATTGGGTTTATCCCCCTTCCATTAAACTTAGGCATTGTAATCTGAGCGTGGCTTTCATCATTAGTAAAGTATATTATCTGAGTAGTTCTATTTTCCATACTATCTTTCTTATTTAATCTCTCCTCCGTTTCCTTCATTTTCTCTTCCATATTACTAGCTACCTTTTCAAAATTCTGTTTATTAATTTTAACCCTATTATTTAACTCTTCAATATTCTCCTTCTGTTCTTTTAATTCCTCTCCCAACATCTGAAAATTTTCCTCTACTTTCCTTCCAAATTTCTTATGATCTTCTATTATCCTCTCTTGTTTCTCCTCTATCTCTCTCTTAAACTCATCAAATTTATTATCAATCTTTCCCTCTAACTTTTCAAAATTTGTCCTCATTTCATTTTTATTTTCTTCCATTTTTGTTTCCATTCTTGACATTGTTTCCCTCATTACATCAAATTTGTTATCCTTCTCATCCATCTTCTTCATAATTTCTCTCAATAATTTCTCCATACCTGATTCTTCTTTATTCACTGTAACAAATGTAACACCTCCTCTTTCTATTTCTATCTCCCTAACATTTTCTTTTACCTCAGAACATGGTACCCTATCTCTTTCATCCTGTCCTAACCTATTCTGTCCTGAATATGGGAAACATTCATCAATTTCCTGAACCTCCAATATTTTAACCATTTGTCCTTCCTCCTGTACCATTCCCTTCTTAGGCCTATCCTGTTTCTTTTGATTCTCCAATTCTCTTTTTTTTGTGTCTCTTTTGGGTTATCTCTTAATTCATAACGTCCTTGCTCTGACATTTTAATTATTTATTTTGTTTAAATTGAAATTTCTTTTAATTGAATAAGTTAATATAAAAAAATAATATATATTTAAAATTATTAAATATATATTATAAAACCTGAAATTGCTTATTGTTTAATTGCACATTTAATCGTGCCCCACGTTGTGGATGCCAATTTATAATACTTTTCTTTAGTATTATATTTTTTTAAATTAATTATAAATAAAAAAAAAATTATTTATATCATTAAATTTTTTAACAGAACAATAAAAGAAATATTAAATAAAAAAATAAATGTTTTTTTATATTCTTATCTCGGGGTTAGATTTGGGTTTCACAATTACATAAAAATATATTTAAATAATAATCAGTTTATCTCACCATCATTTACAATGTTCTTTTTATATCTTCTTCTTGGTAATTGTTCAATATAATAATTATTCAATATTTCAATAGTTCACTTTTATTAGAGTGTTTTATTTTTCAATTGCATCATGTACCTTTTTATATATCAACTTCACTTCAGATCCTCTTACACACACTAGAAAAATTTGAAAAATTTCTTCCTCTTTTAAATTGTTATTCTAAATCATATGATTTACTTGTTGTTTTTATCACATGGTTCCCTTGCACCTGCTTACTAAATTTTGTATTCTTCTATTATATAAAAATGTTACAATATATATATATATATATATAACTTTTCATTTACATAATGGTAAATTAAATTAACTTAAAGGACGGTATTTAACATGAAGCATGTGAGCTTGGTCACAAACAAGGGCGGTATCTAACTATAATTAACGGTGCTCGGGTTGACCGAGAGAGTACCTTATCTGACGCTAACTTTTTGTACCCGTGTTAATTGAGCAAGGACATTACCGTATCTAACATTAACTATATAAACTCGGGATAACTGAACGAGGAAAGTACCTAACGCTAATTCATGGTAATCCACAGATTAACTATCTGCAACTCTTGAGGTTTTATCTGCTGTTTTATGGTTTTATCGCCCATGCGGTAGTTCTCATTCCTGGCACTGAACTCGGATTATCTCTACTCTTCCTTCATTTGGGAAATAAGGAATTCGTATTTTATTAATTGTTTATTTATTTCCATATTTATAGGAACAATTTGAGAACACCTGTTATTAACTAACAACAAACAAAATGTTCGCTAAAAAAAAAAAAAAAAAAATACTTTTTCTCAACGTGAAGAAGGGAATATCGTACTTAATATCCTACTTATTATCTATCAGATATAAGTTATATATTAGAAAAATTACAATAAATAACACCATCTAACTATGACGCTTAAACATTTCTAAATTGAAGATTATTTTTAACCAGTGCCAAAAAATATATTTTGAAGATTGACCAATAATATTTTCTTATTCTATATTATACAATTGTTAGGTCAATAATTATGTGAAATTTTATTCACATAACAAGTAATAATTTTGAACTGCTACAATTTTTTACAATAATGTTAATAAAAAATTTCTCATTTTACATCATGTTAACCTAAGTGGTTCAATAATAGTCATTGTAGGTGTTGCGGACTTAATGACCGAACTAGCTAGATATACAGTACACATTTCTTTATGAAGTCTCTTTCCCATAAGGTCTCTCATGTTCTCTACCGGCCCTGTCACTATTCGACGGCTAAGGGGTTTTTTTATTTTATGTCTTTTATTTATTTTTTTTTATGGGAATAATGAACGAAATGTTTTTCTTCTTAGAAAAATACAATCAAGTTTATAATGTATGGACGGTGTTTTAGTAAAAGTAAAATAATTTTATTGAATGTTCTTTATATAATAATTAGTACATAGTTTACAAAACCATTAAATGTTAATGTACTTACTATATCGATTTGTTTCCACGTGTTCATGAAATGTGCAATTTATTTAAAATTCTTTATTATGCTCGACCGTAGTAAAGTGTAGATAGGTAGCTACACAAACTGACTAATTAGCAAGTTCACTTTAATTTATAACAATAATAAAAGAGTAAGAAGTAGGGCGTCATAGTATACAAATTGAAAAATTAATTTTATGTTGTGTTTTAAATTGAAGTTCGTAAAAACTAATACATTCTGTTTGATAAACTAAACACAAAGTTCTTTGTACAGTGAAGAAATACTGTTGATTAAACTTATAATAATGTTTATGTGGGATTTTTAATTTTGTTAAATTATAAACTATTTTATCAGAAAACGTGATAAAGAAATATTATTACGGAAACATTTAAGGATAAAATAAAATAATGTTAGTAATACACACCTGATAAAATTTCATTTCAGGGATGTGTGAGATAAAATCCGTAAAGAAAACCCGAGAATATCAGAGAAGTCTAGATCTATACTCTCTACAGCCCAAACGAGTAGTACCGTTTTCACTATGCTTGTCTTAACGTGGGTAGTATATGTTCCCTAATTGCCCCTATTTGATTGTTTGATTACAAACCTAGAGCTAAACATATTTCCAAAATTTGATAGAGGAGGGGTTTCTTAATGTTTTGTTTATAATAATAAATATGTAGGTAGATGAAAAAATTTAAATGTGTAGTATTTAAAGAGATAACTTATGAACCTATTTTATTTTCTATTAAAAAAAAAAAATTGCCTGATTGGTAACACCATCACACTCACTTATCCTAGTTTTACAAAGCAACATATATAAGGGACATATATTCTCGAAGTTGAGTATTAATTTGGTATTGGTTTATATAAGACAAAACATTTAACGCTCGGTTAAATGAATCGGGGTACACTATTTCGGTATTATAAAGTATTATAACCTTGAGAAATTATGCCATTGACTTTTGGTTGGCTAAGTATTAAAATCCGTAATTTTTATGTAATTTATTATATTGGTGAGTTAACCACAGATGCAAGTGGTGGTTTTACTAGTGAAACAGGCCGTCATCCTTAACACACTAACCACAAACGCTAAATGAGTTAGTTGGTTGAACTTTTTTGATCCAATCTATGTCCATGAAGGAACATGCAATTATTGGTTGTTTGTATTTTTTCTATTCGTGATATTCAAAACAGATAGAAAAGTATATATATATACAACATTTATGGTTTTCATGCAGAATATAAACATAATTTAGCCTTATATGTTGTGGCGATTGTAAAGATAATGTATATTATGTACTAATTTTAACTATACAATAAAATATGTTGTGTATTAAAACCGTCATTTATTAATATCTAAATACACGTAAAAATGTACAAAAATTTTAACTTATATAAATATTAATATCGTTATATTCGTTGAATATAAATAATTTAAAGTTTACCTAAAATAGTAATATTATTTTTTAATTGCAGATTTTTTATTGTGTTAAGAATGTCTCCATTTTGTTTTGTGTAATTAAAATAACAGAATCTGCTTCTGGGATCAAACTATCAAACTAATAATTACATATGGACAAAAGTATATTTTAAAAAGGAACCCATTTTTAGATTTCCAAGCATTCTTCTATAAGGACACGAGAAAACCTCTAAAACACCTAAAAATACGCAATTTTTCATTTGCTGTAAACCGCATATAGTCCTTGCATTAAAATCACATGAAAACGATTCTACAGCTGATCCACACCATCAACGTTTTACAGTATTTTTTGTGGTGAGTGTCCTTAAGGATTGGTGGAAAATGGGTCGTCATTTTTACACAATATCTCAAGAAAGGGCTTCATGAATTCCTCGAAACTTTAATATTTGGAAGGTGGTAACACTTTAACATGTTTAAGACATAAATAATGTACATTTTGAGCAAAAAATATGTTGCAACTTTCAATTTCATAACTAATTCATAGAAGTATATTTTTGGATTGATTTTTTAAAAAATCCAAACTCAAATTTTCTTACATTTAAGTTTCCATGTTATGTCATTGTAGAATAATGAGGGATTTAATTAAATTTTGACACATATCAGTTATAATGTGTTGTTGAAAAACCTGAAATAGCAAAATAATTTACAAAATTAGTCATCTTCGACAACAGTAAAATATGTATCTCAACTATTGCCAGCGTCAAAACCTGTTTGGAGAAAGCAATTTATTACGTTTGATGTCAAGGTTATATATAGTGCCATTAACCTGATGAATATTGTTCCTAATTGAGTCAACCATTTGTGCCTGTGAAAGTAATTACTGTTTATTAAAGAGTCATCAACATTTAATAATTGTGACGACAGGACGCGTGTTCACTAAAATGTTTAGTAATTTCACTTCAAACATGTAAAATAATTTTATCACATTATAGATTTATTTTTCCATATACAGTATTTTAAAACGTTGATTTTGCCATATTGTAAAACCCATTGATCATTTTAAGATTTTAAATTTAAACGCATATTCATCTTACTGGGATATTCCAAAGTCTTAATAAGTGACAATTGTCCTAAATTCTGGTGGTTGTTTAATCGTTTTTATTAAGTTATAAAAGATGTTATATTAGTAAATTTGGCAATTTTTTGTAGTGTAGATCATTTTATTTTAAAATTACAATTCTGTTGAATTTGAGAAGCATACATTCACACTAGCTCATTCACTAGATACATTCATACACCATTAGTACAATGCGATTTTCCATCATTACTTCAGTTATATAGTACAGAACTATTTTGCAATATACAAACACATTTCTCAACATAGTCATTGTTCTTGTACAGTGTGTGGGGTGGCACCATCGAGTTGGAAGTAGAGGGAGTCTGTATTAAACTCTAAGTCCTTTAACAATAGGATGAAAATGTTGTTCAACAAATCCACATACCTATGAGAGTTGCCGGAAACTGTATTTCGATTATTATTTTCAAAGAAATAAGGTGGTATGAACACTATCGGCTGAAACTCCACAACAAGTAACTTGCGGATTATTTGGGGGTTTAAAATGAAGTTTGTGAGGAATACTGATTCCCCTATTGTGAAAGTAGAAAATGCGCTTCATCTGACAATAAACATTTTAGAGAGGTAAAAGAAAGGTATGGCTCCCTATCTTCGATTTTCGAAAATATTAATACTGAAATATACTCTCCTGGCACAATCAAATTTCAAAATTTGTTGAATAATTTGAATCTTGTAGCTCTGGCAGTGAAGGTCTTGAAGCAACTTTCTCCACAAGAACGCACTGGTAGTTTGTAGCAACAAGGCTTGCTTGCTGGTCGATTTTTTTTGGGCCTAAAGTAACGATAACTCTTACTATTTCCACATTATGTGAGGTCCGCATTGTTTTTACACTTCCTTCCATTTTTCTGAAGCTGTATTTCTACACAGTTTTATTACTACCCAGTTTGGTGTTATAGAACGATCTAGAACAGTACCAGGTATGCCAACATTAAAGTGTTTTCTGAACAGTTTTTGCGTTCTAATAAAATTATTATTGAAACAAGTTTTTTAATAGGAAAAAGTACTGTGTTCAGGAGTCCAAACTGCAAGGTTTTTTTTTCAAATAGTATAGTTTAGTAGTTGAGGATATAAACATAGCTATTGATTCATGGTTGCCATAGTGTCCAAATGCCAGCTGAAACAAATTGTGGTGTTCTCATTGCTTCATCAAGTATTTATAATATTGTTAAATATATATATATATATATATATATATATATAATATAAAAACGTGTGATGAAAATAAAGAAAATATTAATTTTTTGTGAATACACCGATTATTTTAATGCTGCTTTTTACATAAATTTGTATGTATCACTGATAAGAAAACAAAACATAAAACCAACCGGATTCAATACTCATATTTACGAAATTCAAGAGCTCTGAATATTTATGTTTTAATTTATACTTGCATTCTGCCGAAAAAAAAACTATTTTGTGCAATACAATTTCACCAACGTTCTCACAAATTCATTCACAAAAATAAAAAGTTTAATTGAAACGTGTTTGGTGTTATCTCTCCAAAATACTGGTAAATGAAAAGAAAATTACCACGTACACAATTTTAAGAAGTCTTATATCCAATCTCGGACAGAACGATTGCGATGAAATTACAGTGTAATATAAATTTTTGTATGATGGAAATCAACGTCACAAGCCACATGTAAAATAATATTAGGAGACAAATTGGAAAATGCTTGAAAAATTAACTTATTCAGGTTTATTTTTTGGGAATGTGGCAAAGTATCCTTAAATTTCAAGCTAGAAATATATATTTTTTAATAATAATAAATAAAATTACTTTGTTTTGACGAAATTATACTCATATACCAAAATTCTGTCTAACACTTTAAGGTGTTGTGAACTTGTAGATAGGTATAATCCTAATCGTTTCTTTAGATCTTTTAATTCGTAACAAATTCTATTTTTTATCCAAAGGATTGACATAGATTTTTTTACACAGAACTATTGCTCTACAAGCTTCTGAGTTTTACATCTTTATATCATGCAGGTGTAAGAAGGTAAAAAGAAAAAAAATTAAATTCATTCTATCGATTTTAATTAACTGATCAAATGCCCACAATAAGGTTTAAAAGTACAATAACATAAATGCCTAATAAAAGAGAGTTCTTGATTAAAACCTCAAAATGATTACTAGAATGCAAACACAAAATGCCTAAATTCTCAAATTGAATGTAAATACTTTAATAAAATATTCACGAAATAAGCAGGTTAATACTGTATCAGTGAGTACCTCAATAATTCTTTTTCTACTGACGCAATGATTTTAACCTCGATACAAAGAAAGATAAAAATAATAAAATTTTTAATCTGTTTTTATTAGATATAACTTTACAAAATTTGATGATTTATATAATCAGTACTTTCCTGTATTGTACACGCCAAGCGCACATTATTTTATTTTCGATGACAGTTTATACATTTCAGTAGATTATTTGTTGTATGAGTAACGTCCAATAAAGTCTATAAACTAATTTTTGTTTAATCTATTAACATAAAAAATATAAGGTTTTTATTATAGAGTAGAAATATGAACAGTAACGCCACTCCTAAGTATTTAAATCTATTTAATATAGATGATGGATTCTATTAAATATTTTATTTATTAGTAAAATAACTTGTCGTAGGTTGTAGTATAATCAAAATCACGTCAAATAATAATTGTTTTCTATTTAGAAGAGACAGAAGTCATTTGCTATCAGTGGCAGAGGTCGAGCAAAGTTAATTGCTGTAGAGTAGTTAGTTTCCATAGTTACGAGACAAACAAAGGTAACTTGACGTCACTTGAGTGACGTTTGTTTGATTGGAAGTAAAAGAAAAAATATGACGTTGTTGTGATGTTCTTTGTAATACAACATCTCCAACAAACTATAAAACAATATGGTCCCAGTGTAGAGCGTTTAGCTCCATTTATATAAATTAAAATCCCATTTCAACCTTTTCCATTATCTTTTTTTGCTGGTTTCTCAGTTAGAAATTAAATAATTGTTATATGGTAAAATACTGAGTTTAATATAGATTACAACATCTTTTCCATCTTGCATTGTTGATATAGTGCATTTTTTTGTTTTCTGGAGTGTTCTTTGTGGAGTGCGTTATTATTTTCTCTAATAAAGAAAAGCAAAGTGTGTTTTTTTTACTGGCTGTAATTTCAGTGCAATGTGCATTTCGACGCGAATACAGAAACGTTTCACAACATGAAAATAACATACGACGTTGGTTCAAATAATTCGAAGAATCAGGATAAATTCAAAAGCAGAAATCATCTGGCAGGCTAAGTATATGAGACGAAAAAGTTGAAGTTATTAGACAATCTCCAATCGGAAGTCCTTCGAAGTCAATACCTTGACGAAGCATAGAGTTAGGTATTCCAGAAACATAAATCCCCAAAATGTTTCACATAATACTAAAATTACACGCATATAAAATCCAGGTAATGCAGGAATTGAAACCTGATGATGGTGAAGAACGTTTTAATTTCGCTGTTGAAATGTTGAACAAGATAGATGAAAACCAATAATTTTTAGATGATATAATTTTTTCAGACTAAGATACTTTCCATATCAATGGGTCTGTTAACAGACACAATGCACGCATATGCGGATCTGAAAACCCACATACAATTTTTGAGAAAATACACCACTCCCCATAAGTGAATGTTTGGTTTGGTGTGATGAAAAATCTTCTGATAGGGCCTTTCATTTTGCTGAAAAGACAGTTGATTAAATTGTGTATATGGATATATTAATCAATTATTGTTTTCCTCAGCTAGATGAACTCAAAAACATTCAACAACTTCATTTCCAACTAGATGGTCCACTTCGCCTTTTAGTGGATTTGTCACAGACACTTTGAATGTAAAGTTTGTACATCGATGGATAGGCAGCGACAAATACGCTGGCCTCCAAGGGGTGCAGACCTGACACCTTGTGATTTCTTCTTGTGGAGGTACATCAAAAATACTGTTTATCGAGAAAAATTTGTTGCCTAAATCACTTAAGGAACAGGATAATTGAAGCAATGACAACCGTTAACAAAGACATGTTAACTAACGTTTGGACAGAACTGGATTATCGATTGGACATTTGGCGAGCGACTAATGGCCCACGTATGGAATTTTATTAGTTATGTAAAATAACTGTTTCTGGAGACGATTTATATAAATAAACAACATTAGCTGTAAGTAATTCTGTTTCACTTAAATCATGTTCAAAACTCCACTACTCTTTTATGGTAACCATGTATATTACTAGGTGCCATCCAATGTTTAGTTTAACAACAAAATTTGGCTATGCTGAATATATTTCAATATTGCTGTTCAACAAATAAATTTATTATAGCAAGGACATAACTCCAGCACTGATTTAGTTTTCTTTAATGTTAATTGTAGTTTTCTTCTTTTAAAATTTGTAAATATATTTAAAACTGATAATATTATGTAGTGTTTTTTTTTTTAAATCATGCTCAGTGTTTTTATTAAAAAGAAATTTAATTAATTATAAACATTATGAGATAGAAGAATCTTTCTCTTGTAAAAAGGCATCTAATAGTACATAGACCAACTATGTATTACTTTCTTTATTTAAACAAAAAATAATATTTAGACGTATATATCTTTGGTACATAAAATAACACAAATAAAAAGTTTTAAATTGTTATCATATCCTTATTTATGATACCTCTACCATTAAAAACTTTACTATATTCTATGACAATACCTTACGTTTTAAAACAAGTGGAATATATTGATTTATTTTTGAACACTTAATACTATTTATTACACCCAAATATTCTGTATAGTTTGCTCAAATTTAATAATTGTGTCAGACTTATCCCATTTACATTTATAATTTGGAATCAGTCAAACTACCGGTTTTTGAGATGATATATCACAAAATTTCGCAGATTGTGAAATATTCAGATTTGGCCAAATATCCTTACAAAAATATTTCATAAGTGTTCAAAAAGGCAAGAAAACATTACATAGAACGTTTTTTGCCATACGAATACTTTTATTAATTAGTAATGGAAGAATAATAAAAAGTATTTGAGAAAATTCTCGTTTTAAAGGAATATATGTGTTTTTGAGTTTTCGATATGATTTCTATAGTTTATAAATATTTACGTCCTTATATCAGCCATCTTTCACAGTATTCGACTTATAATTTAGAAAATTTCTTTTCACTCAATTTCATTTGGAACAAGTTTGTTACTTTCTGCACTACCATTACTTAGTTGTTTACATGACAGAAAGTGCCCACTTGTGTTTAGAAGTATGGGTAAACCTGTATGCCAGAACAATTTTTATTATTTTTTGCAATCTTCCTTTTTATAATAAGGATCTGATTTAATTTAACCACTTAGAAATTTCTAACTGATGAAATTCTTGGTTATATATATAGAAATTGAATAAATTAAAACTAAATAAACCATTTTTAAATTCAGTTTTAATGTTATATAATAATAATTATTATTATTACATATATATGTAATAATAATAATAATTATTATATAACATTAAAACTGAATATAAAAATGGTTTATTTACTTTTAATTTATTCAATTTCTTTTAACATTGTTTTTCTCACCGTCTATGTTGAAAATTAATAAAATAATTCATTATAAAACATATACATGTTATAATTGAAGCTCATCACGTTTTATGAAACAATTTAAAAATGAAATAATAAATCTCTATAATATAAAACTATCATTCAACTCTTCTTAATTTTTGGTTGTTGACGCCTTCATTTATAAAACTAACATATTATTTTAGAGTCATTGTATTACCTACATGTGTTTAACAACAAATATACATTTTCTTAAAAAATAGTTTCAGATAAAATATGAAGTATATTCCAATTCATGCAGCATACTAAAGTTTTGTATTGATGGTTTACCTCCAAATTCACAGTACAATCACCTGTAAGCCACCGTTTATCTTTTACTTAGAAATTACGTCTTTGGCGTAATTTTCGTTCATGGCTTTCTTCAATTTAGACATATACGTGAACGAAGTATTCTATCACCATTTTAAATGTGCGACGTTGAGTTCCATTAAATGTAATAGTCTTCAGTTAGGTTTACTTGAGTAGAGTTTAAACTTAATACAGCGCAATTAAGGATTGAACTCATTCAACTGAGAAATAATTACCAACTTACTGTAATCTCTTTCAGAAATGTATTAATTACCACACAATCTTGTAATATAATAATGCTTGGAAAGAAAACTCTGTTGTGAGAAAATAATGAAACAAGAAACTTTTAAAAGATATTAATTTTAAAAGTATATCTTGTAGTTTAATACATTATAATTATTGTAATTGTATAATTATGTAATTTAATTACCATTTTAGTTAATGCTTGACTAGAGAATTACAATACAATTTTATACAAAATCGTTATGTCATTTATTCTTATTGTTTCTTTTCTTGGTGTACAAAATAAAAAAAGATAAGAAAATGGTAAATAAAACTCTTCAAATTCGAATTTAATAATAATTACTCATTATGATTTAAAAACCATTGTGTACAACATGAATCGACTTACGTAAAACATGTTCCTAATTTCATAAGTTTTAAAGTTAAATACAAATCTCTTGTTATTTTTATGCACTTTAATTTGGCATGTACGAGTATAAATGCCTTTTCACTGTCTTTCGTAATATTATTTTGTAAAAGTAAGTCTAAAAATAAGGCAATATATTTTAAATGTTATTAAATGTAACTATTCAATACTGATCAATATATAAATACTTAGTATTGCCTAGTTCTCGGTTTTAATCAAGTTATTACATTTTATATATTTAAATAACTTGGCACAGACGTTTTTCAAACATTTTTTGAAGAAAATATTCGGTTAATTGTTATACAAGACAATGTGTCATTTACCAATCGGAGGAACAGAATTATTTTTTGATAACATAAACGTTGAAATGTTACTTACACTTTTGTAATTTTGTTATTCTGACTTGAAAAGCTTGATCGACAAACATCATATTAATAACATAATCGTCAGAAATTTAGTAATCATGATAGATAACTAGTGGCATAATAATGCTATGAATTTAGAGAGCTCTTTTGTAAACCAATATGTAACAACAAACATTAGTTGAAAACTTTGTTAAGGCGAATAGGATTTTGTAAAAAACACTAGATTTTTAGATTTTGTAATCAGCACTGATAATTTCGAAGCCAAATTCTGTATGTTTTGAGTTGTAGAATATAACAAATAAGAGTTATTATCCTGTCATGTACAGGTCTATAGCTTTAGCTTCTTTCCTAGTCCATGACGCTTTTTAGTATGTTACTTTGCTAAGCGTGAATTGAACATCCTATATAGTATTCATTTATTGAAATATAAATTTCTTTTGTTTTTTTTTTATATTAGCACTGAGTAGGTGAAGCAACAACTAACTATACACACTTATATGTTGCTTTACAAATAGTTTTCTCCTGTGTTTGTGAATTGCGTTGTGAAGTGAGTTGAAGTTATTTTAGTTGTTTTTATATTTTATTATCCATATATTTTACTATCTAAATAATCAATATTATGCCTAGAGCTCAGAAAACATTCCAAAAATGGAAACTTGCGATAAGTTACTTTGTAGGAAACATACAATCCAATTGAAATTAACACTCTTTCAGTTTATGATTGTAGGCCTAGTACTGAACAAAAATATACAGTTCTTACTGTTCTTTACAAAAATAAAGAAAGTACAATATTTTTTATCTAATTATGAAGTGTTTGTAGATGAATTTAGGCATGTAAATGACCTTAAAAATATCTTGTTATTTTAAATATAAATCGTAATTTTATAATATTATTTTTGTTTTCATTGTTCATTACTTACTATTTTTTTATTAGCTTTGGATAATTGTTTTTATTTTTATTTTATTACTTCTTACCCAGTATAAAAAGTATACGATAAGTTTAATAATCTTTAAAAATTATAACCTCAGTTTCAAGGCTTCAGGAAAGAAAAATTGATTTTCGATAAATATGTCGTCTGTCCTTCGACGTTGCTGTTGTCGTCAGTAGGATAGCGGACACTGTCGTCTGTCCTTCGACGTTGCTGTTGTCGTCAGTAGGATAGCGGTCACTGTCGTCTGTCCTTCGACGTTGCTGTTGTCGTCAGTAGGATAGCGGTCACTGTCGTCTGTCCTTCGACGTTGCTGTTGTCGTCAGTAGGATAGCGGTCACTGTCGTCTGCCCTTCGACGCTGCTGTTGTCGTCAGTAGGATAGCGGTCACTGTCGTCTGTCCTTCGACGTTGCTGTTGTCGTCAGTAGGATAGCGGTCACTGTCGTCTGTCCTTCGACGTTGCTGTTGTCGTCAGTAGGATAGCGGTCACTGTCGTCTGTCCTTCGACGTTGCTGTTGTCGTCAGTAGGATAGCGGTCACTGTCGTCTGTCCTTCGACGTTGCTGTTGTCGTCAGTAGGATAGCGGTCACTGTCGTCTGTCCTTCGACGTTGCTGTTGTCGTCAGTAGGATAGCGGTCACTGTCGTCTGTCCTTCGACGTTGCTGTTGTCGTCAGTAGGATAGCGGTCACTGTCGTCTGCCCTTCGACGCTGCTGTTGTCGTCAGTAGGATAGCGGTCACAAAAATTAATATGGCATCAAATTCGGTATAGGGAAGAATCGTATCGAAAAATGTAATAAAAAAAAATATATTAAAATAGAGGTATTTTTAAACAGTTTCTTTTTCATATTTCGCGTGTTATTTAACATACTAAATTAAATACAAAGTTGCTGATATCAATTATGCATGTAATATTGGTAGCAACCCTACGATGGCATATTGGGAAGTTATTTTCAAAAATGTCATTCAGCACATTTACTTCCTCCAAAAAATTTAATGTCTTAAAGTTATGAAAGTATCGTCACCGACATCAACGTAGTGAGTAGAGGCTCCTTCACTTATGTACAGCTTTGATAATAGTGTATTACTTTTTAGCTTGAGTTTGGTTATCAATAAAGTAATAAAAAGAATACTAAACTTTTGACCCCTTTAGTGTATGTATAAAACAATATTAAATAATTCCTGTACAACAAATATATAATTAAAAAACAAATATATAAAAAAAACAAAAAAATAGATGTTTTATATTTTTTTATGGTGCGAATTTAACTAAAATGGCTTACATATTTCGTATGCTCACAAAAATTAAAAGACCTTTCGAGTCTAACTTTTATTTTTATATTTTATGGTTTATATTTTAGTAAATGTTTATTTGTTCCGTTCCGTATTTCAGATAAATTCAACATACAGTGTGATAAGTACAGTTAATAGTTAGAGTGTTTGGTTTATTATAATGATATTAAATACAAAATAACTAATATTGGTATATTTTATCACTAGGACCAAAAGTGAAGGTTTTAGATATATGTCCAAGTTTAACGAGTTTAATGAGCAAGAATCGAAAAGCTTCTTTTTGTCCAAGTGATGAACAATATTTTTCGTTATACTGCACATAATATAAATAAACAATATCAAAAAAACTAAAATGTTATAACCTATTTACCTTCAAATAGATGGTAAGAGCTGTTTTAACGGTTATTTACAATCGAGAGTATCGTTTGTTATTTTAGATGCTTTACATTCGTTAATTAATTCGTATAAATGAAGTAACCAGCTGATAGCCTCGACCTCAGCTGATGTTTTTAGGTCCTAGGACTAAAAAGAACAACTATAGCATCTCAATTCATGTATTGAAAACAGGTGTTTTTGAAGCAGTATGACGAAAAATACATTTGAGAATTTGGTAGTTCCACAATAATTGTCATCTTCGAACAATATAACTCTTTTTCTTTATTTTTTTTATTTCGTATTAGATATAGAGTGTAATGATGTCCTCGTTTTCTCAAGACATCTAAAAACTAACATTAAATATTTAGTTGAAATAAACGTACTTTCAAATAACTATTTTCTGTTAATATTTCTTGGGGAAACTTTATAAATGAAATATAATTTTAATTGAGTATGTAATATAAATCATTATTATAATATACCAAGTCTATATTGAAATTTAGTTATAGTATTTACAGATACAATCGCTAACTACAGGAAGTTGTTAAAATAGCGTCATAAGTAATCAATTTTACATAACTTGTAAAAAATCCTTTCAACGAATTGCGGAAGAGATAATGAATAATTAGTAATAACACGGTTTGGACACTAATAGGTGTCAGATGGGATGAATATCTGATTATTAACATCCGGTATTATAAATTACAATGTTCCTCACTCACATATAATACATTTTAAATTATAAAACTGTATATACTAAACAACTTTAAAACGCTCATAAGAAAAACAAAATATTATTAAGATGTTTTAAAATATTTTTATAAATAAAAGTGAATAAGAAATTTATTAAAATGTCATACACTTCAAAAAAGGAAGTAATGAATCATACAAAACTTGTTAAAATTATTAAACTTTATGTATACAGAACTTCAATGAAATTCATAAAATCCTATCGTTTTCTTCAAGGTAAAGATTGCAGTTTAAAGATGTTGCTGAGTGAGGAATGTAAAGAAACAGGATTATATTTATGTACTTAGCCATAAAGGACTGTTATAAGCCGATAACATTTGCAATCTTTCGCAGGAAATTTTGTGGGTATTTAGACAGATAAAACTGCGACTCGTCTATAAACAATTTCTCATATGAAAATTCAACTGAGGAGGAGAACTTATATCATCTCTTGTTATTGATATCTTCGTTTATTCAAATATAAGTAGGCGAAAAAAAGGCTTGTACTGATGAGTTGTAAAATAAACTAGTTTCGCCTCCCCTGGTAAAAAAGACACTGACTACAGACTATGGAGGAACTACTATTATTAGTCACCTGATGGTGTTACCCAAATATTGGATTTTACACAATGACTTCGCCAAACCATCAATTGAAAAAATCGTTAACAAAAACCATTTTATGTATTAATCGAAATGTGCATTTGAATTTATGTATTGATTTTTATGCGGTCCAAATATTTATTTTAAATAATAAATGTGGAATGTAATATATTCAAGTATTCTACGTGTTTCTTTGCTACTACCAAACTTTGAATTAAATGCTTCAAGCGCTTCATAACCTAGATATAATATATATGTATATCCTTTAACTAGTAAAATCGTAGAATTGTAGAATATAAATTGAATTGAAATAACATTAACATTACCATTTACACTAAAGTAGGGTACTGATAAATATACAAGTAATAATTTCAAATAAGGCTGGAATGTGTTTAAAAAATTACTGATGGAGAAGTCAAAATACAAACATCGTGAAAGACTCACGATATAGCTCATGAAAATGTTATTTTCATCAGTTAATTATATACTAAAATTATGAGTTATATTTATAAACACAAAAAAAGAAAGGATTTTTTTTAATTGGGCTAAAGATTTTGTTTTGCAATGTTTAGTTAATTTTTAATTTTTAAAATTTCGTTTGATTATGGATTTACCTACATAACACAACTACATCAAACAAGGAGAAGATTAAGTAAACAATAAAACAAATCAGTTCGGTCGTTGGCATGTAAGTATAGATGTAACCTAACCTATGAGTTTTGTATTGAATTTGTAGAATAGCGAAGAGATATTAACAATTTTACTTTTAATTATTTTAATGGTGATAACATATTTCTATTGTAAATATAAAAGTAATATATCCTTAAATGTAATCAAAATATTTCTATAACTTGTGTACTAATAAAATTATTTATAATAAAATAGATCTTTAATTAAATAAATCACTAGAGCACTGTGGTGATTGTATATGAACAAGGAAAACCCCCAAACCATTAATAACACAACTACACATAACTGTATAATGCGTTTACATTAAGTTATGCACATTTCGATATCTCTGCTGAAGTGTATCTCTGAAGATGATAGCAGAGCTATCGAAATGTACATAAGGTAATATAAACGCAATATAAAGTTGTGTGTAGTTGTGTTATTTTGTGGTTTGGGGTTTTTCCTTGTTCATAGACTTTTAATTATAAATATTTTTAGCACCAACAATTTATGAAACATTTCTAGGTCGTTTTTATTTTACTCGTTTAAAGTTACTTTTAATGGATTTTAAACGGAACAATTGAACAATGTATATAACCTATAATCAAATAAAGACAGTAAACTGTAGTGTTTCATTGTCAATTAAATAAATTGTTGAAGTACATTATCAAATTCATTTTAAACAGATTTTAGTATTTGTAAAATTGATGCTAGGATTTGAAAGATTCAACAACGATCAGGTTTGATTGTAAGAACGCGTACGTGAATTAATGTCTTGTATAAGGATGGATAGGATTTCACATAAGCATTGGACTAACAAAGATATAGTTAGTTTATAAAATGAATTGAATATAGTACATAGAGTATACTTCCAGAATTAAATTTCAAAACTGTCTAAAACACAATAACAATTCGCAACATGATATAAATATACAAACATGATGAAGATCACAAATGGTTTATTGCATATTTATGATGCCTCCTATTTATAGTAGATTTGTTAAGTATTCCAACTTCAAAAAGCATACAGGTGAGTGTAATAAATTGACAGTTTATATATATATATATATATAATATATATATATATATATATACAATTTTATTGGTTTGACAATGTCTACATTAGTAGTGGGATTAATATACAGTGAAACAAAAATGTATATATATATATATATATATATATATATATATATATATATATATATTGTACAATAATACTTGCTTTAC
Source organism: Aphrophora alni (assembly GCA_963513935.1). Taxonomy (NCBI): domain Eukaryota; kingdom Metazoa; phylum Arthropoda; class Insecta; order Hemiptera; family Aphrophoridae; genus Aphrophora; species Aphrophora alni. The sequence continues at coordinate 121,899,036 of OY740769.1, read as the reverse complement.
CATAATATTTTTAACCACACATAGTTTCAACATATATTTTGTTTTACAAAATATAATCAAACAAATAAAAATATCCTATAATCAGTTGTTAACTTGTGAAGAAATTTTCTGTTTTGTAAATGTTATACCCATAGTTTAATATAATATGTGAAAATCTCAATAGTATCTTTAAAACTGTATTTTCAAAATTAATTTAAATCGATTTTCCTTTTCCTTATTAAAAATTTTTGTTTAAGTTTTGTAATTTTATTTCATAAATAATGTTTTAGAGTTTATTTTTGTCAAGTAAATTTATATATTTTTCTTTATTTGTTTAAACTAAGGTCAATTTTTATGTAACCGTGTATTTGTAAAACAATAAGGGCAATAAATTTGTTGTTATTCCAAGTTATGAGAGTGCAGCACTCGTACTTATGTTTTTACACTTAAATTGGCATTTCTGAAATACATCCTTACGGATATTTATTCATGTCACATATTTTTGTTTGGTCGTATGCTAACTAAAATGCAAATTATGAAATAAACTAATTATACAACATTGACTGTAACCCATAATTTAACTTCTAAACATCAAGTTAAATCATTATAACTTAGACACTCTCTGTCTTTATACTTTAGTAAGAAACACTGGACTGTTACAAGTATTCTTTTATTTGCAAGATAATACGTATATCCGAGTTAATTATAAAATAAATGGGTTTGTATATCTTTGGCTTAAAATGAATGGAAAGTAATTTATAATGAATAATATAAATATAGGTTACCTTTACCTAGCCTAACCAGTAGAAATGAGTCCATATGTAAATAATTTCTACCAAAACAGTTGACTCAGCAAAATAAAATTTCTATTTACTGTGCACATAATAATAATTACCCAATTATTGTTCCAAACAGTATCCACTAGGATTGGCATCAAATAAAAATCAAGAAATGTTCAATTTTACTATTACTGTTAAAATATTATGCTAATTACCATAGTTTTTAATAATGCTGTTTTATAGTTATCTAATTGTTAATACCGAAACTATTTAATACTTTAACTTTTAACAAAACGCATGATTTCTCGGATTCTACGTAAATATTTTTTGTTAATTATTAACGATTTGATAATAATTAGTTGCTGTTGGTATCGCTAAACACAACCGATAATAGTAATAGTTTTCATAAATTATTCTATAATATCTGATAAGTTAAATAAACAGAACGCTTATATCACCACATGTTGATACGGCTAATTGCAAGGTAAACAAACTTTTAGACATTTGTCACAATATAAAATTATTATATTCATCTTGGTGAACACTTACATATAGCCTTACACGTAGATGACTAAAAGACTCGTGTATAATGTGTAAAGATAGTTTCCCTGACACATTAACTTAAAACATAAACATAACGACAAGCACACATTAAGTAATAACACAAACGAAGGTATCTAATTATTTAGTCACTGAAAAGTAGTTTTTATAGCGAAAAATTGTTATTTGGTAATGTGTGTGTTTTCATTCACTTGGTAATTTTTTTTGATTTGCAATGTCGTTTCTTATCTCAAATGACATTGATATAAGTTGAAATTCTATTCTAAAAGCAGTTATTATTACAAGTTAAAACAACTTAAAAAATAGGTAACAAAAAATAAAAAACTTAAAACTTGCATAACAGTTCCACATGTACTGACTTGTTTGAGATAAGATTGAAGTGAATAAAAAAGTGGCTGCGTCTGTTAACAGTTCATATATTGTTAAATACCTCTTTTCGACGTAAATAAGTTTTATAGATGTCTGATCTGTGTAAACCAGAGCGGAGGGAATCAATGTGAAACTGTACTGTATTCTCAAGAACTTGTTTAGAATATCTGTTTAATTCATTGTAAACAAAAAGTGTTCCAATTTACTTATTTTATACATGATTATAGTCTGGTACCAAATAGGTTTGTGTAAATGTAACAACTGAGGATGATAGCTTAATCATTGAAATGTCCTCTTGAACAAACAAAGTGCTCTTCAGACAATACATTTAATCAATGCGTGTGTCGTTTGCTGACAACCGTAATATTTAAGTGACAACTCGCCTTGTGGAAGTGACCAGTTTATTCTTGTATATTATATTTCTTGAGCAAGTTGTCCACATAGAATAAATCATTTGGATTAATTTGTTTGATGAGTTGAAGAATGGCTTTAATTTAGTTCAAAACATTTAATGAACTTTACTTAACTAAATAAAGTCTTATTTTTCCTACAACAAAGAAAGCAAACAATTTAACTTCTGTGGTTGCTTACAATGTGACCGTCCGAGCCTCACGTTCGTCGGCGCAGAAGGACCTTCCTACAGGCTGCTGCAGGGACTGCGGTGCAGCCGGACATGCAACTCGCAAGTACGGCGGCTGCAAGTTTTTCGCCGCTACGCCAACCCACCGACAGAAGAGGAGGCGATCACCAGGTCCGGGCGGATGCCTCCGTCCAGACGGACCCTCCCCCGGTGCTGCTCGGCCCATCTACGAGCAGCGAAGTGAAGGCTGTTCCGCTGCCTGCTGCCACCAAAGCAACAACATCTGCTCCTCCTGGAAAGATCAAAACGAAGAAAAAGCGAGATTCGCAGTTCCAGGAGGACGAAACCATCCCACCCGAGATTAGACGGGTGAACGGCCGGCGTCGATGGAAGGTAGCTCATGAGAGGCTCAAGGAGCTGAAAGCGAAATACCCCTTATTCCATGAGAGGAATTGGTATTTTGATAAAGAAGATGCATTTGATCAGGACTGCAACTACAAGGAGGGAGTTCTACCCGAGCTCATGGTATTAAACATGGCCCGGGGGAACTCCCTGAAGAATAGGACGTCCAACCTCCCTGTCTAAGAATTTCAAGCATACTCCTCGAAGACTGGGAGGAACTCATGGAGGAAAAGGAGAAGGATTTAAGATCCTTGAGACGCTGGCGGAATAAGAAGAACAAGTGGCACAGGGAGCGGAAGAAGAATCTGGAGCCTTCACCCTAGTAATAAAATTTGTTATTGTATTTTTGAAATAAATGTCATTCTTTTGTATAATATGTAAACCAATATGTTTGTAAAAATTATTTGAATAAATGTCCTAAATCTATTTAAATAATGTTCTTTATTTACGTGCAAGGAAGAATAGTTCTACATAATGTCTTTATAATTTTAATTAAAAACATGTTTTACAGATTACATAAACTTCACAAGTAAGAACATATAAAACTAACTCCTCTAACGCTTAATCAAACAAAACCTTTGTTTCTGACTATAGGAACGTTAGTCCCTACAGCGTACAAACAAACTGTTAAGCGCCTTCGACTTTGCTTGTTTACATTTTTAAATACAGTAAATACAAATCTTTTGTCTCAAATTACAAAAGATAAAACAATGACTGTTAACAATTATTGTTATATTTAATTGAACTATAAAAACATTTATTTTATTTTAAATATTTGAATATATTTTGATTATTTTCTTAATTTTTAATTTTTTTAAGTTTAATAAACAGATATCTATTAAAACTTATCATCGTTGTAAAAGAAAACAAGGAAATGGCGATTTATTTTTAATTATTTGAATTTAGGCTGGGTCCATTCACGACACCATACGCTCAAGTTTTGAACTATAGATAGAACGAAATTACTTGGTATCGTGTTTATTGTGGTTTATCTTCAAAACAGAAATTTAAATTTTATTTGGTTTTAATTTTTCTCGATAATTCTGTTTTAATAAGTAGTTTATAGCGACACAATGGATGATTTAAAGCTTGGTTTTTTCAAAGTTGAAATACATTATATAATATTTGTGGCAAACGTAAGCCCTGGATATTTGATATGACCAAACGTTTGCACCGCTTATGATTCCGGGCGGAGGGTTTAGTAAACGTGCTAGGAGTTAATTATTAAATATATTGAACGTTTATTAACGCTTAGCCTCAACCCAACTAATCACTATGTTCACAGCCAGCTTATGATAAAGTACAATTTACTAATTAAACTAACTTATTAATTACTACAAATGCTTAACTTATCGGTAATAACTTACGGTTAGGGAAAGGCGTGATGGGAGAATTACGTTAACCCTTTTAGGTCATAATAATTCTTACTATTTTTTGTCGGATGACCTGACTACGTAACACCCGGGGGTCGATCAGACCCCGCAATTTATGGTTTAGGTAGCCATTTAGGTTTATTTCCAAAATGATTAAACACAACGCGTAACACACGTCTGGTTACTAGACTCATTCGTGAACCACTGCCGTGGGCCTTGCCTACGATGCGCGCGCATCGCATATCTTTAGGTCATTCCCTATATGTTAATACGTCGAGACGGGTACGAAAAAGGATCGCCACCCGTGAAATCGCCACGGATTATAAATTGTGTTGTTTTTACCAAACCGAATTTACATGCTAGTGAAAGAAATTGAAATTTATAAGATTCCCTAGCTAATTGTGAATTTCAAAATATATTTCTTTTATATATAAAACATGTGGACTACATATATAACATACATTAGACGCAAAAAAAAGATAAATTTCTGAAGTTATATTCAAAAAGGAGCATCCATAGGTTATTTTTATTTTTGTCAATATTTATATATTTAAAAATTTATTAAAAATAAGTAGCAAAATCAATCAATAAAAAATAAATTGGTAATTAACCGCAGGTTAGGTCAGCCCGAGCATTGAACATAATTATTTACATTTAAATTACATATACAATCATTACAGTTAATTTTTAAACAGTAGAACTGATATTTTTGCAATATTATGTTTTAAATTTCATATTGTAGAAGGCTGAGTGATGTCATCGTGAAATATTTCTAAGTTGTTATGTTAGTATCAGAATAACTGTTGTAAAAAATTCAAGTTGTCACATTAACGAGTTCAAAGAAGCTAAACTAAATGTCATAGTGTATTTAGTTTTCAAGTAAAACTGGCGGAATATTTATTACTTATTACATTTTTGTCACTTAAAACAAATTTAAAATAGAGAACACTGTTTGACGTGTAATATCTTTTGAACACTGTACTTATTAAATAAATGTATCTGACCATTACATACTTTTCGTAAAACAACATTCGTTAAATCAACCAAAATAGAACAGTTTAGTTTCTGTATGCATGGCGAAATTAAAGATTAAAAAATTTATATTAGTTAAGGTTAACAAACTATTTGTTAAATATTATATTTCAACTCAATTTTTGTTTTAATTAAACACTATTATGCTATATATATATATATATATATATATATATATATATATATATATTTAAAGAGTTATATAATTTTTTTGTAGATTTTATTACATAAATTTTGCTTAAACATTTTGTTTTAGTATATATTTTCATAAAAAATTTGTTTCATACTTTGGATAAATCTTTTGTTATATATATTTACTTTAAGATTTGAACATATTTTACCTGAACATTACGATACATAAATTTCAAAAACTACTAGTTTGTGGTGTAGTATGTTCAGTTGAACTTCTGACAACATTATTTAAATAATGATATAATCTAACATAAAATCGGTTTAAAAAAAAGGTAAAAATAAGTTGCTAAATTGCTATGTAACCAAAAATTTATTACAATTAACATGTCTTCACAATGTTAACAAAATGCAGGTAATAAGTAAAGATCAATGTTTCAGGAAATATGTATAAAATATTGTTAAATGTAATTTAAGATTAAAATTTTCCTAGATTTTTTTATTTTTTTATAAAAGAAGTCGACGTTAATGTCCGATATTAGCTAAGGAATGTATTTATACATTTATTAGTGAAGCCTAATATATTTTTTAAGATAAATCAAAAACTTTTGCATTGAAAGTAAATCGTCTTTTGTGAGAAAATTTTTACATTCTTAGTTAGTTTGATAAATTCAAAAGATTGGTTCTTCTGTTGTTTGATGCGAAGTTTGGAGTTTTTATTTTTAAAAGTCAAAACAGTCACAATTAATATCATATTTTTAGATATGAAAATTGAATAAAATAAATTGTATACATTTGCTATCGTATTTATGGTATGTCAATAGATTAATAATTTCAAGAAAGCATTTATTCAAAAATAATTCAAGAGGCAGGAGGTAAACGAAAGTAATATACACTCTAACCAATCTTGGCATAGATGGTTTACTTTCTGTCGAATACTTGTTTATTCAATCTTAGACATTGATATTAGTTGATCAATATAAATACAACCATTACTTGAAGTTAAACACAAATGAAATGTAGAGAATTATATTTGTAACTTGTAATTTTATATCACTCTCACAGTTAATGTGATAAATAATGTTCTAATTACTATTAAGGTTGTGGTTTAACGAGGAAACTGGTTGCTACAAAACAAAAAGTTACAAACATATATATGTTAGGTCGTTCATAAAAAATATTCAAATTTATCTGAAAGTCCAACATTTAATAAATGTTTGTGTTGTAAAAACTAAAATAAAAATTTATTTCTATACTCTTACAAAACATAGTTAGTTTGATTTATGTATAGAGCCACAGTTCGAACTAAATACTTCTCACATTCAATATATTTGTTGTGATAGATGGAAATTTGTACATAACATTCCATTATATGATTTAAGGTACTGTCACGTTAAATCTACAAATTATTTTTTAATATTATTCAAAACTGGGGAAAATATGTCTTACTATTGTTTAGGTGGAATAAGGATAGAAACGCCATTCCTAAAGTTTTAACGATAATAGTTGACTTTGACGTAGATGTTTGAATAAATTAAAAAATTTGTTCAAGTTTTAAGTTACACCAACGTGGAATTACTTTTCCCAGGTTTTTTGTACCAAATATCACTTAAAAAGTCAATTATAATTTTTTTTTCATATAATACACTTGGTTTCTGGTTATACCAGTCAAAAGTCAAACATAACTTATGAGTAGCAGTGGTCGAGCTAAGTTAATTGCAAATAGTAGTTTGTTTCCATAGTTACAAGACAAACAAAGCTGACGTCACTTAAGGGAGGTTTTTGTTTGATTGAAAACAAGAACAAAACTGGACGTCGCGACGTTGTAATGTTCCTTGTAATACATCTCCAACAATCCATAAAGCAATTATGGCTCTTAGTTCCCAGCCTGAGTTATAGTGTAGCTGTTTATCTTCATAAAACCAAATTGATGGCCTCATTAGAGCCGACAGTACGTTATTATATTTTCTTGCAGATCTTCACAGCTTGACATTAAATAGTTCTTGTATAGTCAACACCTGAATTCATACGTTACAATATCCCTATGTTTTTGGCCATAGAAAAGAAATTATTACCACTAGATCGCGCATTCTTCAATTAATAAACGTTTGCTTGGTAGCAATTACGGATAAACAATGACGCTAACAAAACATCTACAATAATTCATTACAAAAAATTAATGTTATTTATTATTTCAATATTTCCCCCATTTCATTTTTATCATTTATTTTGTTACTGATTCTATCAGCTCGACATTAAATAATATTTTAGAGATGAAACACTGATTTCAATATATAATACATTGTTTTATCATCCTTTAGTGTTTGCCCTATCATTCGCAGGTCTCTGCTTTGGCTTACATCGTATGCTTTTATACTTCCTAGCACATTGAACCCGGAATCTCATACAGTGAGCACTACACCAACCTGTGCATAGTATTTCGATTTTCAATATTGTAATTATATTTATATCCGATATGGAAATACAATCTGTCCTAGTAACACATTCTCTGTGTTTAAATGGAGTCTAGATTAAATATTCTGAGAGAGGAGATAATTTACTGTTGAATTACATACTTACCATCACGATTATATTTTGCCTTGGTAAGTCTATGAGTTTGACTACATATTATAACATGCATCTACAGAAGTAAACAAAAATCATAATTTTTATTTTATTTTCGCGGTACGAAGACCTAATACATGGTAAAATTCGAAATCATTTCACAAAAAGAAAAAGTCTCCTTATACAGTTGTTATTTATACTAATAAGTCAAACACACGAATATGAAAATTAATAGCTTTTATAACATGTTATTGAATCTGACTAAAATCAAAACATTCTCGGACAATAACATAAGGACTAATTTAAAAAAAAAATAATGTCTGAAATTTAATTATTAACACCTTACGTTTCCATTCTAACCCATATGTGATTTGTTCCAAAATCAAATAAAAATGATATCCCCCATCCTAGAAAAAAAATTCATTGAACTAACTTTTTGTGAAAAGATTCATTAGAAAAATTCACTAATAAATTTCATAGCGGTTAGTCAGAACGTAGATTTTAGTCAGAAAATAGTATAAAATCATTTGGAAAAATTGACAAATACCGATTTTCATCGTAAAATTTCGTATTTTAAAAGCATTTTAGAGAGTATTCTAATGTGGGTCAATCGACCCACTCCTCGTTAAGCCTAAAAAGGAAACTGTTAATGAACAGTTTCCTCTTTTTAAATATAAATATACAACGACGATTAACTATGTTTTATAAATATTTTTTATTTTATTGCTCAATGTTTTATGCTAAAAGATTGGATACAAAATTTACATGATAGAATTATTTAGTTTTCAATACACTTTAAAAAAAAAGATGTCACTAAAATTCATTTGAACTAATCCGCCTTCTTCAAATGGGAGATATTTATTAAATTACCGGAAAATGTTATGATATAATGTTGATTTATCATGAGAGATACAATTTTCTCATGAGATAATTTTTTTTGCTACTACTATATTAGGAATTTGCTACTAATTGGTATAAGTAGAACAAGTGATCTCATAGTTTTATTACTTAAATTAAATGAAATATAAATAGAATATATTGCTTTTTTTTATTAAGTTGTGCATTGAACTAATAGCTCTGAATCATACTGCTGGGTAAAACAATGTTTTTTTTTTAATTATAAAATTGATTTAGTAAATATAATTTATTAATGCTGAAAAAGTTGGGGGAAGTAGTAGATGAGATTTAAATAGATAGGACTGATGAAATATGGAGAATTTAGTCCAGTGTTGAGGAGATTTTAGCTCAAATCCATAGAATTTGCATTACCTTTTTTTTATAGCGCATAAAATTAATTAAATAGAGTTCTGCATTATTAGATGTAAATAATAAAAGTCATTTGCTTCACACTCCTTAGCGGATTCCGACTTATATTGCCACCAGCCTCCAACTCTTAAGCCTCCAACTCCTTTTATGTTTTTTTTTCTCGAGCTTCGTTTAGCATTTATACTTAGAATAAGATAGCTTAAAAGTTACATAAGACTTGCCGAAAAGAGGGATCTATCCAACTTCGTTCATTATAAATTTTTATGTCCATTATTGTTTGTATATTTTTGAATTCACCCAACATTTTAACTTGGAATAACAATCATGCTATTGGGGATTCGTGAAATAGATTTTATCCACAAATATCTGTAAAACGAAATTAGTAGTAATGGAAATAAAAGTGATCCCACATTTCTCCTGCTATAGAAAAAAGTATAACAAAATAATTAGAATACAAACCAAAAATAAATGAATGCATCATTCTCACAATGATTATTAAACCTCAGATTCCTGTAGACAGTTTTTCAGAAGATATTTTAAATAAAAACTAATAGCAGATATTTAGTCGATATGTAGGGACAAAAATTGCTTTATTGTTTGTTGCGTATTGACTAGTTTGACGACCTGAACGATTATTTACAGATACAAAATTTGTAATAAAAAGGAAAACATTGTGACCGTTAGGACCTAGTTGATATCTTAGTCTGATATAATAATCTACGACTACTTAAAATATTCTCCATTAGCTTTTGTATAAAGATATTAACATCAATGGTCACCAATTTTAAAACTTCATCCAATGTGGTATTGTGTACATTGTAGAATCTAAAGGTGAGATGATATTGTCGAAAAACAGTTATTGAAATTTGGAGTAGAAGAAATGTTGTTTCACAACATTTTGAATGCTCTAGAAAAAAAGAATCTATTAAATTATTATTTTTAAAAATAATTATCTAATAGAGACCATCGATGAAACTAGGGGACAAACCCGTCTTTTTCGTTTCTATTCCATTGCCTAAAAAGCAGTCTCAATACTTGGACATCTATTATTTTTTTATTTAAAAAAATTCCGAATGAAGATAATTTTTAGTTTACACTGTCATTTTATGTGTACTATTAAATAGTGACTGTACACAGGACAGTTGATCATTGGATTTAATTTCAAACTATAAACATTATTTAGGTCCGTGACAAGCAGACACACCAACAATAAGTAAGATAACAGTAATACCATTGGTATGGGAATATACCTCCCTTTCCAGTGGTATAACTTCCGTTCTGAATATTTGTTCTTTACAAGTTATATTTACATCACATTATTATGTACCGTATCGGGTTTCTGAAACCTAAATAAGACGTAATTAATGGTACGACGTTGTAACTGTTAAGGTAGGAAGTGTGTGTAGAGACGTAGTCAAATAATGGCACCTTTTAAAATATCCTCCGATAGATTACCATTACACATGCCAGAATAGAAGGAAAAACATTTTGAAACAAATCTATTTGTGAATAAAATTCAAGAATTGTAAGGAAATATACAGGTCGATTTACAGTTTGAAATAATATGATTAACGGGCACATAAACAGCAAAGATATTACAGGCAGGGTATCTGTAGAAATGAATAAGCCAAACAAGTTTTAACCATGAAAAATTTTACATATGCCATAGGAAAATAAATCCAGATGTTTTAAACAATCCTGGTGCTAGAATAGTTAGTTAGAAAAAATATATTGCACGTCAACACGTATCCAATCCGCAAATAGAAATATTTGTTGCGAGTGAGAAAAGTTCTGATAATGGAACATAGTTCCGAAATACAAAGTCACAGGACGAATATTATTAATGTCTTATTAATATACTTATTAATCTATAATTTTACTTAGATACTACTAAACAATGTTTAAATTATTCATTGTATTTTTTCCCCGCTTTTGACTGGATTATATTTTTTTACAATAACACTGAATACAAAATGATTTCCAAGTTAGTCAAATTAAAATCCCCTTATAACTACTCGAATTGAATGGACATAAATTAAATATTGTTGTGAATTTCTCTTAAATATGTAAAATTTTGTCGATCCACTATTAGGCTATACTTTGTTATGTCATAGAATTGAGTAATAACGGTTTCTACTTTAACGAAATAGTTTCGAATCGGAATAATTTAAAATAATTGTAAATATTATATAAAAATAGAGTGAAAGTGAATTTAGGATCTTACTTATAAATAGTAGTACAATAATAAATAATGTACAACATTATTTTTATTTTTATAGTTTATTTAGACATGTTTCATTATTAATTACGAACATAGAAATAAATTATATAAATAACGTCAACAATTAAGCACTATCCAAAAAAATTTAAACAAGAGAAGCCATTTTGTTCAACGATTCAGAGTATGTTACTATTATTAGTAAATAATTATTTTCTCATCAAATATTTTTAGAAACATTTTATTGCGTCCTTAATGGTTTTTTTTTTACAGCAAATCATAGATAATTTTATAATTGTTGTAAATCTTCAAATATAATGTTTGTTTATTAAATTCATTAAATATTACTACTATTCTATTACTTACAAATAAAACCTTTTTATTTGGTTCTTTTAAAATACTTTAAAAAATTACTAAAATTATACAATTAATGCAATTATGAATTACAAATCTTCCTTTTTTTCTAGCTACAGCTCAACAATATCATTTTCATCTACACAATTGAAAGCTTAAAAACTACAATGTTATATCTTTTCTACAATATGTATATTTTAGTATATATATATATATATATATACATTTCCATATATAAATTTACATTCCATATATATAGGGGAATGTAATTGAATTAAACTCCATATTATTTTATGTAATGATTTCCGTAATTACGGGATACATAATTTGTACATAGTAAATAATATATCTAACATCTTCTGTTAACAGTATACTTACTTACAAAATGGAACAAGAGATTTCAGTTTCTTTTTCTATTGTCTGACAGTTATTTTGGGATTAAATCCCATCTTCAAGTGTTTTAAAAATTTATAAATACACATAACACATTAACACAAATCACAACAACCGAAAATAAAACAGATTGAACATGAATTTCTTCATTTGTTTGTTAGTCAGACCTAGTTGTTATGCACAATGTATTTCTAAAATAACACAGGAAAGAAAAATACAATAATTTTAGTTCAATGTAAAAACTAATTAGTTGTTTATATTTTGACAATAAACAAACTAATATATATATATATATATATATATATATATATATATATATATCCTTTGCTGCAACAATGTTTTTATTTTTCTGTTAAGGCCCTTGATTTTACTTGTAATGTCTTGTTTCAGTGTATTAATTAGACGGCATTTATCTCTAGACGTTTATCTCTAATTTAGGGGTTTACTAATTTATAAAATGTTAAAAATAATACATTTATGTAAGTAGTTTAAGTGAAACTACAATTTTCAATTTATATTACACACAAAACCTTAATATGCCTAGTTCCAAATTCACAAAAAGAGAACGCTGTTGGTGAAAATAAACATATGTATTTATTATACTCAAATGAACTCCCATTTAGTTAAATTGAAGTCTTTGCAGTCTTTGTAATTGTCTTTTATCGCTTCTCATTACTTTCAATTAGACAAATACGTGAACGAAGTAACCTATCGCCATTTTAAATGTGCTACGAGGTATTTCATTGATTACAATTGTCTTGAGTTGGGTAGAGTTTAAATTAAATACAACTAAATTAAGAATTAAACTCAATTAAATGAGAAATAAGTAAATTTAAATAACCTGTAAATTAAAAACTATAATGGTACTTAGAATGAAGACTTTGTTCAGATTATTTTATGAAACAAGGAAAAAATTTCAATCAAGAAGTATAATTTTGATTAGTATATCTTGTTGCTTATAACAATAACAATAATTGAATGTATAATCATAAAGGTATTAAGTGCATAAAAACTGTTTATTATGTTCTTGTTCTTGTTTATAAAAAAGGAAGAATTTAAGAAAATCACAGGTGCTTCTTTCTCACTTAGTTTGATTCTAAGTAAAACATAAAATAATGTAAATAATCAATTCATATTTGTTATTAGCTTGCGAAAAATAAATTTATAATTCAATATTTTGTTTAACAATTAACAATTCACAAGCTTCTTCCGTGTTTTTCCAATAAAAAAATCAGTAAAAGTACATGTTTACATTAAAATATTTAAAACCGAAAAAGAAATAATCAAAAGAGAAAAAATATATAGAAGATTACATTGAACAGTTAAGGTAATAGTTACCTGGAGCGCACTATATCAATATTATGATGTGCTTTGAAGAATAACGTATCTTGAAATTAGACGTTGACTCTTTTAAATTCTTTATATAAACTGTTGAAATATACGTTTTATAAACAATAGTCATGTAAATATTATTGTGACTATGAATTCAGAATAAATATTTTAGGTTATTTAAGAAACTGTTATCTAGAATTTATAAAATAAAAAAAGGTCATCTTGATATACATTACCTTCTATTTAATAAATGTTACGGATTAGTTTTAACGTAAAAATATAATTTATCTACAATAAACACTCCGATGGATAACATATGGAGTAGATTAACAGCAGCAAGGTAACAAACAACATTACATTTGATTTGTATAATTTCCTATATTTTCAAAATGAGATATTTTGCTTCAGTTCTAAATCACAGAATTCTTGATATTTATATTTACAGCTCATAATATTTTTTTGAAATAAATAACAACAAAACATGTTATGAATATGGCTAATATAAAGTAAAACATCGATTTTTTTATCAATGTTGTTTTTGTATAATAATAAAAAAACAATACAATAGTGTTGTTACTATAAATAATGTGTGTTGTTAATAATATGTGTATAATTAATTTTCTGAGTGTGTTTTATGGCTTCCATAATTACGTCGTACCACTACTAATCAACTCATTTCGGAAAAAAAAATCTATCTTCAGAAACAAAATATATCTCCCTATTGGTCATATTTCATTTTTCTTAGTAATTTTCTTTTGAAGTCGTGATTATTCAAAATATTTCAAGCAGCAATAATATGATGTAACAAGCGAAGGTAGATTCAGACACTCACAAATATAAATTACGCAAAAAATAAACATGTTAATCTTGAAATACACATAAAACTATAGTACTTTTTTCGGAAAAAGAATGCATGCAAACCAAAAATTAGTTTTATGATAAATTGAATGGTCATGGAAAAAAAATACCAAAAACATTACAAGAGCCGAGTTTTGTTATGTTTTAACTTATTGATGACGAAATCCTTCAGGACTTAATAACCCTGAACCCACTATTTTTATTAAATTCGTTTCAGATTTGTTGGCTTGTTGTCAAACACTAGTTTTCCTTAAATAGACAATACAGATGACCAGTTGAAAATAAATCGCATTATTCTTAATAATGTGGTTGCATGCTATACTTACTTATTCACATTATTCCTTATTATAATGCACATAATGACATAGCCACATGCAGGTGGTGGAACGGTGTCGTGTCACTCTCCTCCGAATTACAAAATTACAGTTACATACGAAAAGTAAATCTGAAGCTACTTGTTACAATGGAGCAAACAGGCGAGTATAAAAACAAGCATCGGAGAATTGCGAGTTCTTCTATGTGTACAAATGAGGATAGTACGAACCTCCTTGTTAACGTTTGTATATGACATGCTCAAAATATCATAAGATTTATTTAATAATTTTAAATAATTGCATTATGAAGAGATATTGACTCTGCCCTGTATTCTGCTCTTTCAATGGAACAAGGTCACAGGTTAGTGAGTTTATATTGGAAATATTTTGTTTAATAGCATTGGATTATTTCAAATAAATAAAAAGGTCTGGTAATTTTAATTACTTCTTTACGCAAGACAAAAAGAAAAAAAAAACATGACATTATTGAATAACAAAGAGTTTTTAATAACAGATTTAACAAAATTTGTGGATTAGTAACCTATAAATGTAAAGAAGTATTTATCGGGTTTTTTCCGTTACATACCAGGGAGCTTGAGAGTAGGTGACAGGAATTGATTGATTGTATAAATTTATTGTTATGCAATATATCAAGAATGTGTGACGGAATGACTAAAGTTTAGTAATTCAGTGTCTATAGCTATGCCCACATAAACATGAACGATGGGTTTCAGTGATATATTTTTGATCATGGAAAAAATTAATTAATTTTCTAATTTAATACATAATTTCATGAAAATATAATACTAAAGAAGTTCTTTAACATAGGAAAGTTAACATATACCGTAGTAACTAAACTGTAACACACTATTTAATAATGTAATTTTGATAAGTAAAAAAATACTATTATAAGAAAATAATTACTTATTATTGACAGAAGAAGAATAGGCGTCAAAACTATTACACACGTCAAAATCCGTTTAATGAAAAATTAATTATTCATTGGCTTTCATGTAACATTTTATATCTAGTATCATTAGAGTAATGAATATTTTCCCTAATCGACTTCAATATTTGAACTTGTGAAAGTTATTGTGGTTGATGAAAGAGCCATCAACATTTAATGATGATGACAGGAAGCGTATTGTATTCAACACGTTATTAGTTATTTTACGTGAAATATCTAAAGTCACCTTAACTTAACTCCGATGTATTTGTACATCTATATTATCAAAATTTGTCGTTTCCCTAAATCTTGTTACGTACATATAAAAACATATAATGAAGTCTCAAAGTTTATAAGATTATAACATATGATTGCTTATCCACTCTTTATAACAATCTCGTTTAGACGTCTTTGTAGGCAAAACAATTTTTGCCGAATATAATCATGGTTTATTCTGTACAAAAATTTTATTTTAGTAAATTTATTACATTCTTTACATAAAATGTGAAAGGTTGTTGAATACTAGCACTTTCTGGAGTCGATACAGATAAATGTGAAATGGAAAATTGACACCCTTTGAAACTACATGTCAGTTCTATTAATGTGAATGCACCAGAAGACATCACTTGTCTACCACATTCTTTATCCGTTGATCTGTTTTTGTAGTTAGCCCGTGAAAAAATAAAAGCTTATTTGAAGAATCTGTCGAAGAGATATTTCTCTTATAATACACAAATATAATTGTATGATGTAACTTTACAATAATCTTGCATATTATATGTTAAATAAAAAAATATATTATTAATTATATATGTGTTTAGATAGAGATAGATAGATAGTGAGAGAAAGAGAGAGTGAGAGAATACACACTTAGAGTATGTTAATATTTTTCGAAGCAAATAAGTAAAGTTGATAAATAAACCTAATTTGTAAAACAAATTGCATGAAGCTCAGTCATTAATTTTTTTGTTAATCCAATCGTACATAACACTTAATATCTTGAAACGAACAATAACTTAAACACAGTTTTTACAATACGACGTTTATTTTTCTATCGCTTTTCAACAACAATGTCATTGTCAATAATGCACTTGCAACAAATAACACTTAAAAGATGTATGTTAGTATGTAACCGATGATGACAAAATATACGTTAAAATAATTTTAAGTTATTAAACGTCATAGTTAGAACTTTGTATACAGAAAATATATACAAATAAAGTTCAATGTAGGCTACGACAATGTAGGTATTTAATTTAAAATTGCAAGGGAAATAACTTGAAAAAAGTTTAATTGTTACGCTAGACAAATTAAATGTAAGTTATTATAATAATTTAATTCGTAACCAATTTCAAAAGAGTAAATATAGAAAATATAGTAACGTAAATGTACAGTAGTAATTTCATTTGCATTTGAAGGATGAAGTAACTCAACATCATAGATTAATGATAATGTGCAAGACATTTGTGATAGATAAAAAAATCATAAAAGAAACACGAGACAAAAAATTTGTCAGGTGATGTATTTTGTTACTAAAGATATTACCATTTAACCCTGTATACTAATGAAAACAAGCAAAGGAGGAGTATCCTTTCCATGGAACAAACCAACAACAGAAACTGGTATCTAACCATCCGGACCTTTTACTTGAGATATACAAGTACATTATCCAACTGAGCAGTGTTGTTTCCGATGTTATATGTTTTAAACTCATTATTATTTTTCTGTATAAACTTATTACATTTAATAAAATATAACATTACCGATTACGGTTTAGATTAATTTTTTGTATTTTCGCAAAAATTGTTTGCTATTAACACAAATTTACGAAGTCTGCATGCTATGACATTGTGGCCTTATGGAAAATTATAAGATAGATGAGTTGCCCAGTTGGTTTCACAACTCGTTTTTAAGTTATTGCCATTGTATTTACGAAATTGTGAATACATAAAAACTCTAGAAAATCAAAGATCTTCTTAAATCAATAGATGAAAGAGGAGGCATATGGAATTTGTAACTATAATAAATGTAGATATTTTTAAAAGAGAATTGCCCTTTAAATAGGAATCTCTGAATTGTGGGGAATCGAAAAGGGAAAGAGTATGTACGGTGATTATTGTAATCAAGTATGAATAAATAGGAATGGAGATGATGAATGTTAAGAACATAACCGACCTTTATTATAAGAATCACTAGAGCAATGTGGTGAATATACAATAAAGGAAAAGATTAAACCCAAAACCACAACAAAAAATACTAACAACACAAAAACTGTATAGTTATGTTTATTCTACATGATGTACATTTCAGTAACATAGTTACCATCCTCAGAGGTTGAGTATTAAACTAACACTAAACCTATAATTTTATAAAAAGTTGTATAAGTGAGATTTCAACCCCACTCCTTCCTGTGGTTAGTTAAACCAATGGCATTGAACCAAGTCATTAGCCTGGTTAATGGTTCAACTAACTGACCAGGCTAATGACTTGGTTCAATGCCATTGGTTGAACTAAACACAGGAAGGAGTGGGGTTGAAATCTCACTTGTACAACTTATTAAAAATCTATAGATTTAGTGTTAGTGTAATACTCAACCTCTGAGGATGGTAACTATGTTACTGAAATGTACATCATGTAGAATAAACAAAACTATACAGTTTTTGTGTTGTTAGTGTTTTTGTTGTGGTTTTGGCGTTAATCTTTTCCTTTAACCTTTCCTATGTAAATTAAAAAAAAAAAACATCATAAAGCCCTCCAAATTACAGGTAGTCATGTTCGGCGGAAGTGTAAGTAAATACGGTTGAAATAGAAACATGCAATTCGGAATCGTTGGACGTTCTTCCAGCAGAAAAAAAAATGTCTTAATTAATTAGTAGTTGCCATAGCCCAATGATTTACTTAACAAATCAAATGTGTTCTCATACATTTATTTCCACAAAGTCAAAATGAAAGTTCCATGTAATGTTTTTAAATTTTAATTGCAATCGAAATATGGGATTTTTGTATGTGAGGAAGTATAACAAAGACAATTTTCACTTTGTGATCACTAGTAATTATTATTAGTTTATTTAAATCGTATATTTTGTATATATCACACATGTCAGATTTTGATGATATTTATGACATATGACTCACAGATAGAATAGTATTCAATTATAATAAATATATTCAAAACTTCTTCAGTAGTTTGTAAACAAATAAATGCTTTGAGTTAAATAAAATGAGCTTTAAAAAAAAGTAAAATGTTCTTGTTTAATTCAGGGAAATCAGTCATCATCCTCAATTGGATTAAAAATCTACACAACTGTAATTGTATTGTCCATGATTTTAGGCAAAATATTGAAGAGACGTCAATAATTTTATTAAACCTAAATATCCCAAGCTTGCGAAATTTTGTGTATGTAAGTTACAACCATAATAAATATTAACTTATGTTTACTCCAGTTTTTAATTAAATTACACTTTGTTGTCGTTATTTGAGTTTAATGTAGACTAGATATATTTAATAGTAAATATACTACTCAGTATCAGTATTTATAACTGAAATAAAAGTTTCGTTGTTTTAGTTGTAAATTTATCAAACTGTATTGATTATCTGACAAATGACGTGTTACTATAACCATAAAGTATGTTTAGGAAGAAGAAGTCTGACACTTGATAAATTGACATTTTGATTGATGGATCACTGGTTTTCAACGACCTGTGCTCCCGGAATCTTTGTTTTACAAACAATATTATTCAAAACATATTTCCTCTGAATTACACACTGCAGGAAGATTAAGTCTATTGCGACATTTTTTATTACAACAGCGCTTATATCCCAGAAGTAATATTACCCCAATAAGACACAGTATAAACTTACCTGAACTATTCAGTATCCAACGTCTAGATTTCTGTTGATAGGGTAACTGAAATTGCATCTACTTCAGTTGAGCTGTTGAGTAGTTACAAACTGACATCATCTCTCAACACTTGCAATACATATAGGGGTGCGTCCAATGCCGACGTGGTGTATACAGCTTACGCCGACAACTGCAAGTACTAACATTAATTGTTCCTCCTTTGATGGCATATTGCACTCAACTTAGCACAGCATCCACGGTCATGCAACAGACATGATACATAAGAGACGAGATACGAATGGAATACACATGTCGCATTCAATTTCATCAGACACGACAAATATCTTTGACACGATATATGAGACACCATTGTTAAACTCGCATTAGATATTATACAGACGTATTGTTGACGTAGCCCATTTCAGTGTTTTTTGTTATTTGCACAGGGCTTTGATTGGTCACTTTATCTTTGTTTATTAATGTAAGTCTAACTTTTTGTAACTTATCGTTAATAAAATGGATCTACAGAGGAGGAGGGCACATTCTACATTCTACAGGATCTACATTCTTTTTAAATGGAACAAAAGGGCAAAATCTTATATTTTTTAAAACACTTAAGTATCGACTAACGTGTAACAAAAACATTTAAAGTCAAGATTATACATTAGTTCGTTTATTATAAATCAGCAATCAAAAAAAAATGTTTTTTATCAATGCAATAACAGATGTAATTTACTTCATGAGAGAAGAATTTTACCAACGTAAGAATTTCACTTAACTTTGTTTTTTATATACGAAAATAGACAGCATTAGGCCTTTTCAGAAGTAGAAAAAAACAATGAGATATTTTGTTATATTTCTACCATTAATATTATTTTTCCATATACAGTAACTTTATAATTAAAGTACAATTTATATTGCTTTGTTTTTAATTAACTTTTTGTTGAAAGGATGTCAACAGTTGACAGGTTTTCACACTTGACATTTATGATATAATTTATTTTCTTACTGTAAACTAAATCATTAGAATAAAACCACGTATCGTTGTTAAATATGTAGAGAAATATAGATATTTACGAAGATAGAGAATAATTAATTAAATTTAGTTGAAAATTTCTTCTAATGTATTTTTTACACAATATTGTTACAAAAGTTCTTTCAGTAATGAATTTTATAAACATTTAAAAACAGAAAGCATTTAAAACACATTTGTCTTTTATAGTTATTATATTTATAATAGATTATTATTTTGAAATCAACATTACTTTACTTTGTTTTAGACCATTAATCATAAGGTGAAACCTAGCTAGATCATAATTTGTTAGAAATAGTATTCATTGTACTGCTGAAAAATAACTGAAACTCTTAACCTACGTTAAACGCAAAATAAACTGTAATTTTCAACTCTAAAAATTCCTTTAAAATTATTTTTCAATAAGAGTACGATTAATGTTTTGAACTAAAAATGAACGATAATTATGGTTATGAAAATTTACCAATCAAAATTCAACATTTACAGTATCAATATAAACACCACGTTCAATATTTTTTATTTTTAGTTTCCCTCAATGTTTTTATGAAAATTTCCTATTAAAATGTTTATAAACATTTCTGTATGGGCTTGTTTATATGTTTTTAAATGTAGAATGTGTTTTTTTTAAATCTATATATATGTAAATATATGACGAAAGAAAATTATTATCCGAAATAAAAATCTGAAAATAACTGAATAAAAGAATCGCCCGTCGGCGTCGTGATGATTACGATAAATCTATAAGACTGTAAGTTAAGATGCAAATTGTAAATAAATAACAATAGCTGGAGTGGCGATTACAAATAATACGTACATGTGTTTACATTTATTTTAATCTATAGCCATTCATATTAAATTTTATGCGTTAAAATTTCGGGTTTTGTATATAACAAAGTTTATAATTTAGTTACTTCAACAGGCTTCCATAGTAGAAAAAAAGGAGACGAAATTAGACTGGCAGAAAATCAATTGGACACAATATGAATATTTCGAGAATTTCAACTTTTTATGAAAGAGTTTTACACTTTTGTTTACTTATTATTATTATTTCACTGACTTTATTATTAAATATTTAGTGTTTCATTCTTATTGCAGATATATAAATATTTTAAATTTACATGCTACATTGAACCACTTACCCTTCTCTACTTTTTCTTAATATTTTTTTTCCTTGTCGAGGAGTGGCTTGTTACAGCCAGGCTCAATGAAGTATAGAAGTTAAACTTTTTCTAGCCTGGTCTGAACGCCCCCCCCCCTCATTGAGCCCAGCACTCCAGACTCTTTAATGGAACCCCTATTTTTATTTATGAAACCTTTCGGTTATTGTATTTAAAAATTTTTTTAAATTATAATTGTCTAATAAACTAAATATAATTAAAAAATAAATTTTACTAAAACTTACCATTAAAATAATAAAAATGTTTATTTTAAATTTACTCAAGACATACAAAGTAGTTTCGTTGGTGATCTATATTGTAGTGTGGGTATAGCATTTCTAATCCTCTCTCAATTTTAAGCAATACTAATTTTAAGCCATAGTTTGATCGTAACACGAATCATGATTTACATTCTTTGTCCAACTTTTGAAAGTATTTTTCTTTTTCACAAATTCCGGATATTCCAAAAATTACAAACCCTTATGCTACATACTTCTCAATTTTTAGATTGTATCTTGAGTCACTCATAAACTGTACGTGATAACCAACTTCTAAACCACAGAGTTTTTGAAGACATGTTAAAGTGTGCACTATGGTTCAATTTTAAGTTTCAGTTCTTATCTGGGAACTGAGCACTAATACAGCATTCAAGCAATTTATACTTTTAGTGTTTCGGATTGGATCATTATCGGACCCCGTTATTGTAATATACACCCCATTAGAAACAGTGGAGACTTTTCCATTATGTCGTACAGTGCAACATTACGATAGCATCTGTAACGGCACAAACTGTATTAAGAGACCCTTCCTTATTGCCTAATAGTGAGAAGTACCATCCCCTTTGTTGTACAAGATTGTTAGGTAATGATAATAACTGACACTCGACCAACGTCTAGTGTTGGTCGAGTGTCAGTTATTATCATTACCTCAATGTTTTCGTTGTTTCAATGTTTTTGAAATGTTTTCAATGTTACCTCAAACATGTTTCAATGTTTTCCTCAATGATATCGTTTAGCATTCTGTTAATACATGTTGTAAAGTATTTTATTTGTCCTTCAATATACCCAAACATTTTCACATATATTACAACAAAACTCATTAGAATAAAATTAACTCATACATCCGGTAATTTCCATTATGTCGACAGGCGTGAAGCTGTATAATGACTATAATTTAATAATAAGCGTAAATATATAATATAATTTGCTAACACACCTAAATAAGGATACGACAGCATGTAACAGAAATCACATTATAGTATCCTACAGCACCACAGTACCAAAACTATGAAACTACTGCTGATATTGCTGCTATTGGTGTCTATAGTGACATCAAATAAGTCTAAACCGGTAAGTCGATCTTGGTTAACTGGCTTATTTATATAAAACTACTGTTGCCATTGCTGCTAGTTAAATCTACGCAATATTAAATATTAGTAAGTCAATTAGTAGATTCCTGACCACATGGCTTCTTTCTGTGAATTTTCTTTTGCGAAAAAATCTAGCAACGTTTGATTTGAGTTATACTTTGGAGTTATACCTTGGAAAGTGAGGGATTTTTGTAAGAAATAAATATTGGTAAGTTATTTAGAGTTTTAATATTTGTTAATTCCCTATATTGAAATATACATCTAAATACAAAATAGTTTATGGCTGATACCATAGAAATAAAGATTGTTTACAAGAATATATGTCTTTTTATTTACAAACAATGTACTTGTAACTGCTTATACTGAGACTCAGATACAGTAATTATATAATTAAAACTTTATATAATTTAATATCGATATTACATTATCTTTCACATAATATGATAAAAATAGAGTTACAATTTGTATATTATTACTATAACGTACTCTGACTTCGCGAAACTTAAGAGAACTACTAAAACTTTTAAATTTACGCTTCTTGTTATCATCAAATTAACAAATTTTGACATAGATATTACAACAGTTGCCAGGGTAGGACTTGGATTCAGGAGTATGAGATTTGTACCTATCTACGACGTAGACCTTTTTTGATTAATGGGTTCAAATGGGTATTTTCTAAATATTTTCTTCAAAAAATAATTTGGTAATTAGCTTCAAAATTTCAGTCCTGAAATATATGTGAATATATTCATTCCACAATAAATAAGTGAACAAATTATAAATAAACCATTCAATAATACAATTTATTCCATTAAATCAAGTTTTGTTAACAAAGGGAGAAGAGGAAATATATAAAGTTTATTATTTAAGAGAATTTCGAATAATAATAGGAACTATAGTTATTCATACAAACGCTAATACTAGAGAAAATGAAACGACCTAAGCTTAGAAGTAATTTAGCTTTCTAAATAATTAAAAATAGACATATTTTATACATTAAAGCCAAAATTATTTTACTACAAATATATATATATATATTATGTGTGTGTGTGTGTGTGTGTGTGTGTGTGTGTGTGTGTGTGTGTATACCACGTATTTTTACATGAAGGTTACTTATAAATATTTATTATTGAAAACATTTAATAATAAATATTAAATTATGTGTTTTCTGAAACTTTACTGTCACTTAGAGAATGAGCGCTGAGTGATAATTTTATGAAACACACTGTATATTTATATAATTAATAATTGCATATTAGTACATTTCCTTTCAGCTCGTTTATGGCTTATTGGTTGCACAGTATGTTTCACAAAGTTCACCCAGCACTCTGAGAACTAATTCTCCCAGTAAAAACAAATACATGGTTCATAAAACATATGTCGGTAAACTTATACTGTATATATAAACTTGAAAATGGAGAAGACTTTGAAGTCAGATTTTGTATACGCATTTATAACGTAACGGTTTACATGTGTATCAAAATGAAAGACTTTATTTCAAAATGGTGACAAATTAAACTTTTTCACATCTCGTATTTCGAAAATGGTTAATTTAAAAAAAAAAATAAATACTAGAGAATAATGTTTTCATATTTTTATAACGAGAGAATATTTTTTTTAAAAAATGTTTGTTGCTCTAATGATAACCGAGTTATCGACAAAAAATAGAAATAGACTATACTCTTGAGAATATACTTAAACCAAAACATTTAAAAGTTATAATAATTTTGATCTCCAAATTTTAATAATTAGGCCCATGAATTAAATAAGGCTATTTAAAAAAAATCGCCTAGAAACTTTGATAAATGCATCATAGTTTTAAATAAAACTTGTAGAGGATTTTGTTCCTGAGGAATTTATGTAAAAACAGTTATTGGTAAAAAAAAAAGACCAGTTGAAAAAAATTGATTTCAAGAAGTACAATGGAGACCAAAATTAATCCCCAACAAAAATACAAAATATTATAATTTATAATAAATGTACATCTCTTTGGACGTTTACAAATTGATTTCGTTGCTCTATTCAATCTTAATCCCTAATGTGGGCAATTAATTCATCATTGAAGTTCACATTTTTATCATACTCAATTATTATCATCCATCCCCCACACACAATAATCTAATGGTGTTAGTTGTGTAAAAGTGGGAGCCAGGAGTGTATGCCACTTCGGCAAATTCATTACTCAGAAAAATGATAACAGCTTGTGAACATGGGGAGGCTCACCAGCATAAATAAATTACATGTCTCAAAACTAGAGGAAATATTTCCAGAAGCTGTGACAATTCTTCTTAAGGAAATTGTCAGAAGACGTCAGAAAGTAAACGTTCAGAGAATATGGCTGGTTAGACCACCTCACTATAAATTAATCCACACCACATATTAACCCTAAATCTGTACTGAAAGTTGTATTCCACTGTTGAATTGGAATTGATTTCCGCTCAATTGTGTTCGTTGCGTTGATGTTAACACCACCCCTAGTTAAATGTGGCTCGTCCGTAAAGAGTATGTTGATATAAAACTGAGGATTTATATTTAGTCAATGTGGAAGACAAAAAGACTCAGTCCGTCTCCTGGAAGAATATTTTGAATTGGTTGTTTGTGATAAGAATAAAACCGGTTTTGATTAAGTGTTCTCCAGACCATAGAATGTGACACTTCGACCATTTTTTTAAAAATAGGTATATGAACTACATTGAACAGTACAAATTATAAAATCATTAATATCAGTGTAGTCTCGTTAATTAAAAATGTTTCTAGCTTATATAATACCATGAATTGTAGAAGTTTCCTGAAGTTTTTCGAATGTCCCACTAACTGTTTTAGAATCTGTATCCTGCTGTTGGGATTACATCTCTCATATTCTACATCTGCAGCTGTAGCAACCATTGCACATATATCAAACATAAAAAGCATATTAGCATATTCCTCCCTAGTAAACAAGTACGTCATTATTACACTGACTTAATGATTACTGTTAAATTAACATGAATTCACACAATACTTCCACTATCAACAGTAACAATACCAACTATATAAAGTACCTGAAAACTTCTGTAACCAAAATAATAAAATAACTTAAATAATGTTCAATTCAAAAACTCTAATTCTTGATCAGCTGTTATCATGTGTTGCCAATCTATAAAATATACATTTAAGTAATAACTATGTAGTTTTATATGAAAAATTGCATAGTTTAACTTTATTAGACATTTATTGAATGATTATTATTTACTCTTTATCAACTATATTTATTTTATTTTTGGTGTTTTAAACTAGTACCACTAAATCAAATATTTAGTTTCTTTTCTATAACGCGGTAATCTTTTAATCTATAGAAAACATTTTTTTAAACGTTTTGTTCTTCATTAAAATTCGAAATTTTCTCTTATATATTACAAAACGTTTTCTAATAATTTATTGTCACTTGGAGAATGAGCGCTGAGTGATAACTTCATGGAACACACTGTATATATATACGATTGCATATTTAGTGTGTCTTTTTATAAACATTGTGTTTATCCTAATAAAAAGATGTATAAAACAAAATCTAAAAATTAGTAATTTTATTTCTAATCCCACACAAGTACATAAATACAGATTCGTATATTTTATATGTATCTATAAGGAAATTTAAAATTTACATATGAAAATAAAATAATCGTACATACAGAATTTATTCGAAATGTACTATATTATACTGTATTTATAGTTAGAGGAAAATGAGATTTACTCCGACCTTATTAAATTAATGTTTTAATGGGATAAATAAAGTTGTTAGCTAGAAAAATCTGAAATTTTTTTAGTTTTTTAATCCAATTTAAAAACACTTTCAGAAATTTCCTAGTTGAGAGATAGCATTTATTTGTTTCGATTTATTTAATGTTGTTATATACTGTGATATGAAAAGGTTTAAAAAAAAACTAATTGAGAGAATTATTTTTACAAATATCTGTCTTTATTTGAAGTTGTCTTACGTTTTGTCATATATATATATATATATATATATATATATATATATATATACCGGGTGTTCAAAAAGTCTGGAAACCCCTTAATATTAATTTTATTAATAAACGCAGAACAATGAAACTCTAGCATTACGTCCTCACTGTAGAAACCGATTCTTTGCTCATTTTAACTGTCTTTTTTCGCTTTGGGGGGACGTCCTGTGGAGGAAGTCTAAAAAATCTTAAATGTAAGCATAGGTCGAATTATACCTCATTTTAAAGGTCTTTGTTAGAGGAACACATTGCCGCAATCCCTACTGAAAAAGGACCATTCTTATATAATTTATAATTTCTTTCTCATAATTTTTTCTGGTTGTTACTGATGTTAAATATATTATTAATATCAACAACAAGAATTTTTTTTAAATTTAAAGAGCAGTTGCGGTAGTCCTCAGCTATTCTAGAGCTTTCGTCTTACTCGTTAATATACTTGTTAAAGAAAGTCTCTATACGTAAAAATTCTCTTTGTATCAGTAATTATTTTTCAATTTAAAATATATTATATTAGAAGTATCGCCGTAAATATATATGGTGATACTTTCGGAATATAATCATATAAAAGGTAACGTTTATCTTTGAATTTCATTAATACCATATTTTTTATTTATTTCTATTTTACTTAGTTTCATTTATTTATTTAAAAGGTTTTTATAAACGATTTTAGTTTACTAATAGACTGTATAACGTTGAAATGAAAAATATGTTTCTAAGAAGCTTATATACTGAATGAGGAAATGATATGAAGAACTTATGTAGTTTTGTAATTTAATCTTTCATAAATGAATAAATAAAAGTATTTAAAAAAATAAAATACAACGATGTCTTTTTAAAAATTAGATCAAAGAATCGAGATCTGAAATATTTCAAAGTTTGTACATTATTAATAATTTAAATCATTTTAATTTACGACCTTCCTATCTGTGGAATATTTTTAAACTTAGTACAAGAAACTGGTAAATTATTGGTTGGACATGCTCATCTATTAAATATGAAATTATTTTGGTGCTAAGTTAGGTTTACACATCTTCTAATTGGAACTTTTCTGTGTTTGTATCTGATTTCTCAAGTCTATTTTAGCAGTCAAATTGTTCAAACACGACTCCTTTTGGTAAAATCACGCATTGAAGTAGCGTTGTCCAAGCCACGTGTATATTATGAGAAGGAGTCTGATTCATCCCATGGTGATAATAAAAGGTCCAATTTTCTGCACCTTTGAGAAGATAAGTCGCTTAGGAATACACTCTTTTTACCCAATTTACGTCTTACCCTCATGGGAGTTGAGCTGTTACCTGACCAGTTGTATATGTTTTGTTACTCTATGACACTAGCAGTTGTATACTTACCAGAACCTCCACATTGTATTTCTAAAATATCTGATTTATAACGTTTTAATATTAACTGTTTGGTCCATCTTGAAATATGTTCATATTTTTAAACAATTGTTTTGGTGCCAAAATAAAAAACTAAAAAACTAAAAGTAGTTCGATTGTTGCCCTTTAATTGCTTTTTCATAGTTTATACCCGATAAAGAGAAGTAATATGTAAAGTCAAGTTTAAATACATAAATTTCAATAATTATTGTTGTACACATTTAACGATATTGTTTAAAGTTTAAAAAAAATATTAACAGAAACTGTATAACAGTTAGAGACAATAACTATTACTGAACATAGTCCTAAGACTTAAAAAAAGTTTACAGCTATAAAAGGAATTGCGTAACAAGGTATTCAGTTATTTTTTGTTTATTCCGTTTATATTGTTTATTTTTTGATATAAAAAATAATTATTAAAACTGCTTTGGTCAGTTGTAGTTATTTGAATTCTACATGGTTTTCGGAATATATCAAACTTTGGAAGTTGGCCCACCCACTGTGGGAAAATTTTCTTTTATATCGATTGTACTCCCAGTAGAAAAACTAACATTTCTTACATCAAAACTAATCGAAACTAATAAAAGTCAATATTTTAAGAGTGTTGTTGATTGTTAAATTTCTTTGGAAAAAAAAAGTGTGAAAATATTCTTCTAGGCCTTACAGCGTACTCCCAATAGCAAAACTTACATCTCTTATATAAAAACTCATCGAAACTAACAAAAACACAACTAGTTTCCATATTTTTAAGGTGAATTGTTCTTTTTAGAAAAAGTGTGAAGTTAACCCACCCACGGAAGATCATGTAAAAATCTGCCAAAATCAAAACTAATGTCTAGAATACCAAAAATATCCGAAAACTAGTTGAGAGCAAAGGGTTTATGTGGTTTTTAAGACAATTGCTATTTTGGGTTGGTTTGTGTGAAATTGGCCCATCTATAATTTCAGCAGAAAAATAACGACTTAATAAGTGAAACAAACGGTAAATTTAACAAAACTAACAGAAACTAACTCAAAACGTTTGTGAGAAAGTAGTGGGTGGAGTTTTTCACAAACATGAAGTAGAGACAATGTTAGAAATACAAGGGAAATATACTCAAACCAATTATGTACGCCCTAAAAGAAAAATAGTATATCATAATATATTTACTTAAACAGTTTTGTTATTAACTGAGACACAACAGAATATTTAAAAAAGCCTTTACTAAGCATTTTTCAACTGAATTTTTATTTCAAAAAAAAATATGTTATCAATTAAGGTAAATAAGAATGGTTCATAGGATGTTTCATATTTGAAGAAAAAATATATGTTTATCTAGATATAATGTTTGAAACAATATAATAAACGTATCTCTAATCATAGGGCAATACAATTAAGTAAGTCTGTGTTGCTTATTTACCGAAATCTATCTATATTATGTTTCTCAGTGTGTCAAACTTTCAGAGACTTTGGAATTTTGATTTCGTTCGCTTTGAGGATTGCCCAAACGTTGGTACTAATCAGATAAGAATAAAGTTAAAACTCAATCGCATCTCAAGAGATCTACTTTATCTTGGAGGCATAGTTGTCAATGAGATAGCTATGGATGCAAATGTTTCTGTAAGTTTGTGTTACTTTTCTGCATCTACATAATAATTATTTTCTCTTTCAAATAACCAACAAAACAAGAATGTAAGTGAAAACTAAATCACATCTCAAGAGATGTATTTTATCTGGGAGACAAAGTTGTGAATGATGTAGCTATGGATGGACAAGTTTCTGTAACTCTGTGTTACTTTTCTGCATTTACATAATAATTGTTTTCTTTTTCAAATAACTAACAAAACAAGATTGTAAGCTAAACTGTTACTTAAATTGTTAAATCTTTCATAGTATAAAAAAGGAAAACGTAAACTTTAATAGCCACATATTGGTTGAAGTGTTAATATTTTTGTAAAAATCTATTTTATTTTCAAGAGGGATGAAATCAAACGTTTATTTTTTAAAATTCATAATTTATTTCTACATATTTCATATGATAACAGGTAGATTTAGAAAATAACTTATTAAGATTTATATGGAAATTTAAAAACAAACAAATAAAGTTGTGATCCACAAATAAACCTAAAATGAAAGAGATTTTTGAACCTGTGTTCGAATCTATTTTGTTACATCGATTGTATATCCGATCTAATTTCGGATATCTTATGATTTCAGAGTGGATTTGGCCTTTGTTAAGTCTAAAATTATCAATTCTAAATTTTATGTAAATAACACATTTCTCCATGTAAATATCACAACAACCAAATACACTTTTAATATAATCGTTCGTAATAACAAGTGAGTTTAAACTAACTGAAATTATTACTTAGTTATTTGAAGCGTTATTAAAACTAAAGCTTATGTGTTTTAATAGTAACATTAATTATACTTCCAATTAGAAAAGTAAACAAAATTTTAAACTTAATCTGGAATTGTACCTTTTACCAATAATTGCTTCTATTCCGGGATGTTTTTATTTAACTGTAAAGTTACGTATATGGAGATTTAAATATTAAATTGTAAGTTATAATATATACATTGATATAAAGACAAATGCAAATATAATTTTCATATTAAATACTTGTTTATTGTCATATTCAATTCAAAGTCAGAGTTTTTAATTATTGTATGTTTTGGACGTAGCTATAAAGCACTTAAACTATGAGTATTTAGGTTAGGTTAGGTTATGTTAATCAGTTCATTTTTTGTAACTTAGATTCATTTGAAAGTGGACAACTGGGGAAATGGAGGATGGAGAGAAAATGCATATGTAATTAAAAAAAATAACGCTTGCGAAACTATACACCAATTTCAAGGAAAATGTTTTACAAATTTATTAATGGCAATGGGACTTCCAGGAGAACCTCCGTGCCCTATGCCTATCGTAAGTATATATAACCACTTTCAAATTGCCTTTATTAGTCAATAAACATATTATTACCATGTATGTGTATTACCATTTTTAGATCTCGGTTTGTATTTTTCCTTGCAGATCAAGACTTTTTTTTTTTTTTTAAAGTTTGTACATAATTGTTCAAACGATCTCCTTATTTACGATAATTCAATAATTAATAATAAACAAGTATACGTTGGACAATGTATTAAACATTATATGTTTTTATTATTACATTTTAAGCTATGCGTAATGAGTAGAGTAGGTCAGGCAAGTTTATATACGCAAAAACATAAAATAGAAATGAAATTGTATTGAAATGGTTATTTTTTAAATGCTACCATAATAGGGTACTATTACTATTTAATGTCCTCAAATTGGATTATATTTAAATACCGTGTATTAAAACCAGAGAAATAAGGTGTTAAAAGTCTTTTAAATTTAAAAATTGAAATATGGTTCAGAAAACGTTATACCCTTTAAGGTGATATTTTCTACCAGCAATTCCGTTTTCCCAACTAATGGAAATTCGCTTTCCAAAATTATCGTCTTATTAGTTAGAATGAGACTATAATCTTGACTTTTGATTACCCTGACGTCGTGGTAAATTTAGATTTAGTTTCTATTTTCTTGACAAAAATATGAATAACTTTAATTTTCTACATAACTTAGCAACCGAAATTTAGTTATACAATTTATTTTCTAAAGTAATTACATAAGATGGGATGAACACTGCCCTCCCCCTTCCTGTATTAAGTATGAATTCCATAATCTAAAAAATCAAAGAAAGATTAAAATAACCTAAATTTGCGTAGTTTGTTGAAAATTATACACAATAAACAGAGTCCTTGAGGGATTTATCGATGACACTCTTATGGTTTCTGGTGAAATGGATTCCAGTCTTCACATACATTTACTTTAATTAGCACAATAAGATTATATTTAGTATAGATATGGAATAAATAGTTTTGTTAATGTTTTTTCAGGGTAATTTCACTATAGGAAATTATGACAGCAAAGAGTTTGAATACAACACCAATCTTCCTCCAGTCATGATCATTGGACGATGGAGATTTGGAATCAGTTTTTACCACGATTATATAAACAAAATTGTTGGTTGTTTATGTTTCGTCTGTGATGTAACTATCAGGCAAATTAAAATTTTATAATTTAGTCTTGTTCATTGTGTGGGGTTATGGTAATGAAGCGTTTGTGTGGTAAATCAGTTGTTCAACTATATTCCGATATGTCGGGATGAAAGCCTACTTATTGACAGTTACAATTTATACAGTTCATAAAATATTGTGCATAAATAAATATAAAGTATCCCAATTATAATTGGGCATAGAGTGACTTTTTATATTACAAATTAATTATTTCATTTAAAACGGTAATCAATACGTGCTTGATCTTTATGGTTTCAGGTTAACAAATATAAATTCAGTATATAAATATATTCATTCCTGTTGTTATCTATGTACGTATACATTACACTCTCTGGGTCTCCTGATTTTCAAATTTAGTAGAAATTTATAATTAAAGGATATCGGTTAAGATGAAAACATAATCACGTTCACAAGTTTCAAAATCTTTTAAATTGACCCAATTAAATTTGACAAGTAAAGAAATATGATATCCTGCTCTGATGGAGCAAGATTAATATGTTAAAATAAATTTACACAATTAATAGTTTTATTAAAAATAATTAATTAATAGAGTATAGTTGCCGGTTCAATTTATTATAGAACCAGTTTGTTTTACGCCATTACAATAGAATATTTGATGGTCAATTGTTGAACTGTTATTTTAAATTATATTCTACTATATTTACTGTTAATATAAACCTGAGGAACTGAATTCCAATGTGAATAAAAGCCAATTAAGAGTCTGATAAATTATAAAAAACTTTACAAGTAAACTAAATTTATAAACTAAAATTATTAATAAACCTGGAAAGGCAAAATAGAACTAAAATCATATGAAATTATTTCTATAATATTGTCCTTAATATAAAAGAAATGTAAAAGAGATCTAATTTGTTCAAAATAAATGCCTTAGATTTCTCATTTTAATTAATAAGATCACAGAAGTGCATACCAATTCGTGGTTTATTTGTGTTGATTTTTATATATCATTGAATCTTAATGTCAAAACAGAGAATATATTATACGATAAACTGAGCAGTAGCATAATAATGTCCGATTGGCTTGTTGCTACTAAAGGATTGTATTTTCTGTGTAATCTTCCTGAGCCTTAGAACACATCACTGCTAAAGAGTTGTTAAGTACATTGTGCGTTGGGTAGCCAGACATCTAGGAGTGTTTTTTTACAAGCTCACAGTTCCACTACCTCCTCCCCCCCCACTTGACGCCCAAAGGTGTTAAATTAACCGAGCAGAACAATAGTTAAAATCAATTGTGCTTTATCTTAGCAACTGCTTATCTTGTCTTTCCTTCTGTCAGTGATTTAAGAGAAAGAAATTATATGTAGCTGAAGTTGTTCTCAAAAAATGTAAACAAACAATAACTTAAATATACTGAACCAAATTTAGCTTTAAAACTAAAATGTTTAAAATAGTCAAATATACGTTTACTAATAAAATCGTTTTTGGTCATCTTTTATTTCTAAATCTATCTCTCATCCCAATTCTCTCTTTTATAAAAATAAATAAAGCTATTACTGGAGGTTTTCAAATGATAAATGAGTCAACAAATACAAACCTCCTATTGTGTATAATATAAACAGCATAATTAAACACATATGAACTACTAGTATATATATATATATATATATATATATATATATATATATATATATATATATATATATATATGTTAGATTTTCTTATATTAGCCGAGTTTAGACACAAAATTAAGTTCCTATCTTTTTTTTGGCGTCTTATTTTTTTACTTTCTACTATCAAAATTAATACCAAATTTTAATTTTTAATTTATTATTTATAAACCAGGGTATTTTTTACTTGTCAATATAGACAGTGTCAATATCTACAGACGTTATAAAGAAATTTCCTAAAGGATTCATATTGTTATTCTTTATATTTTATTAAGAACTTAGTGTATTTGATTTGTTACTACGGATATTAGATTTATTACGTTAAAAGTTTGCTTGAGAACTTGATGTGAGAAGTTAATTTTTTTCTAGTTCGTCCAAGTTAATAGTAACTCTATCTGTTTTTGGTAACTTTTTTAAAATAAATTTTTTTCTTATGATTTATATAGACCAGATATTTATACCTACACATTTGTTCCATATTTGTATTTAATCTGACTTCCGAATTGTTGTTATTTTTATATAATATTTGACCTTCAAATTTTGTTTTTTCATTGGCAATACTGAGTTGGATTGGATTATCTATTGACAATTTGACAACTTTTGGTTTATCGACTCAACAGGTGCATCATATTTTTAATATCCATACTAGTAGCTTTTTGTAAATTTTAAACTGGAAGCTAAATTAATTATCTTTTCTCCTTATAGTCAGGGCCAGATAGAGTTATTATTATTGTTTTTATTATTACTATTATTTTACATTTGCCTTATTATTTTTATCATATGTTTATTCTTTTAATATATAATATCTTTTGTATATTATATAGGATTAAAGCAATAAACATATGATACAAATCGTATTAAGCTAAAATTAAGATTACTCTAATTTTCGTGATTATTTATTTTTTTAAATTTGGTACGTGAATGAATAATTATGCCCTTATACACACACATAAACGGAAGTGGTGAAATGCTTCCAATTATTGAATATAAAAAGAATATTCCATCTTTTTTAATTTCCAAGAAGAATTATTTGTTCGTGTAATATTTTTAAGGATAAAAGATGACAGTTTTAAAGAGTAGGCCTATAAAGAAGAACTGTAACAGTATTGTTCTGTATGAGTTTTATAAAACAAAAACAAAAATATATTCCAATTAAGTTATACAAGCAG
Source organism: Aphrophora alni (assembly GCA_963513935.1). NCBI lineage: Eukaryota > Metazoa > Arthropoda > Insecta > Hemiptera > Aphrophoridae > Aphrophora > Aphrophora alni. The sequence continues at coordinate 121,863,931 of OY740769.1, read as the reverse complement.
GAGAAATGTAATATACTGTATACAACTACCAAACCGTCATATTTTTTTATACAATTTATTTTAAATTTACATAAAACTACTAACAGATTCATTTGGTTAAAATGTAAAAAAAAAAAAAAAATAAAAAAATAAAAACAATTTTTGAGTGTTTTTCTTAAAAATTATTTGTATATTTATTTTGTTGATTAAACTGTCTGTTATATCTGTACCAAAATTGTTTCCATAAAAAATTTATAACTCAGAAGCATTGTGACACTTAATATTTTCCGTGAAAGTGCTGCACAAAAACCTGTGGTTAAATAACAATGAAACTTGCGAGTTGTTATATTATTCATACAATAGTGCACTTAATGTAATGGAAATCTGACAGGTAGGATTCATACAAGTCCTAGCATAAGTAATATTATTTGGTTTAAACACAACGAAATGGAAAGATAATAATAACAACCGTAATACCGTTTTTTTGTTTTTACTAATACTTATAGAAATGAGTTTTATATTGTTATACTCTATTATTATTATGTGTAATGTAATCTGAACTCATTATTAATATTGAGGTAGATATATTTATTTCAACTTGTATTTTGAATACAACTATGTAGGTAGGTAAACTAAAGGGGTTGTAAATGAGCTTATGATGACAAACACACAATAATAATTTATTTCCAAATAGGTTTCATCAGTATGTAAATGTATAAAATATGATTTCTTCTATAAAGAGGATCATCACAAAATTGTATCACCTGCTGTTAAGAGATTGACCTCATTTGAATTCTGTTTAAAGTTCGGATATAGCTTGGGTCAAGTTAACAATGGCGTATGCAACATAAATAAAGTCTATTTTCATCCTTTATTCCTAGTATTCACAAATAATAATGAAAATTTCCCTTTAATTTTAAGCATATAGAGGGAGTGTGCGCGTGGGGCGTCCCTCTTGTATTAACTGTTCTTTTATAAATTAATTTATATGAAACTCCGTGAAACAACTTCCGATTCAGCGAAAACCATCACTAACTCACAGTTACCATTATAATCTCATACACATTAAATTAAACTCTTTTTAATCCTTATTGCATAGTAATTGTTTAACTAATTTGTTACTTTGAGTCTTCGATTTAAAATTATTAAAATTCCCAAACACAACAACCTAAAGAAATACAGTGTTATTTTTCCACTATACAAATCTCAATACAATAAAATAATTAAATTAGGTAATATAAACTTGTAGAACTATCACACAATGTCTTTAGAATTTTTAACATACTTGAAATTATGATGTTACACATGTATAAGCAATAAAGGCATTCTAATAACATTACAAACAATTCGTGTATCTAATTATTATTTCCCCTATTAAATCCCAAAAATAACAATAATACAATTAGTTCACAAATTATCAGGTCTCAGTAAAGTTATCGTAAAGTGGAGTTACAAAACCGAACGTTCCTTAATAAATATTTCAGGCCTTTATAGATGATTAACATTGAGCACAGTTTTAAGAGTGGCATTTATTTTAAAAGAAGGAAACATTTTTGGTTATTGGTCAAATCAGAATTATTTTCTAGAAGGTGTTTATTGTATGCTCTGTTGTAAGTCTGAACTAACAATAATTAATATTATTATTTCATAAATAATTATAAACTTATTGTAAAAACATATAATGGTATTATTTATATTCTTAATGTGATTATGAAAGTGAGTCAAAGGTTATTGTTCAAAAATTTAAACCTTCATTTAAAAGAGCAAATAATAATAAAACCCAGTCTGAAAGTATAAAACTGTCCATAGATGTTATTCTTTTAACTAAATTATGTCAAATAGTATGCATGTTCTTATATCATAAGTCTAGTAGCAAAATAAATTAATAAACCATTTATGTATATTTTATCAGTACAAGTGGTTGATATAGAGAGCATAATAATGTATTGACAGAAGTTGTGAAACTTTACAACCATAAATGTGTTTTTATAAATATAATGTATATTATGAAAATAATATTTTCACCTGTCTACCATTATAAATTGCATAACTGTGATTAATCTAAATTTTACATTCCAAAATATTAATGTCGCTATTGTATGTGTTATATTATTGGCTAATAACTAAATTGCTGTGTATCTAAAAAAAGGAAGAATACATAATATTTGAATAATGTAATGGCTAGGATAGTTTACAAACATTAACAAATATAGATATAGCTTATAGCAATTGATATATTTTTATTCGAATAAATTACATGATACCAAGTCTAATTTTGAAGACAATTATTAAAATGAAGATATTACATGATAACAAATATTCAAATAAGTTGTTACATTTATTTTCAAAGAATATTATAAATAAATGTTATGATTAGAGCTTCAATAGCATTACTATTTCATATTGTGAAAACGATACTCCATAAATTAAAATGAGTATTTTGAAATTGAATAAATGCAGACAGTAAAACGTTTATATATTACGATCTACGCCAGCTCATTACAACAGAGAGGAGTACATAATGAGATAATTCATTTTGTTCATTTTATATAACGTCCAGCGCAAGGTGTATATAAGTGCCATTAAGAATGTAGAAATGAGTACGTGCTTAAGACCAGGTTCTAAGTAGAGATGAAAATGATAGGCCGTAATCAGTTGCAGCACTTCCTTTACTAGGGCGGATGCCATTAAAATAATGTTTGGAATTGATATCTGTCTTTTCGATCCATTTAACAAACATAAAATGTCAAGAGAGTAAATTTGACTATTGATGATATAGTCATTTCTACGAGGGATCAATAGATATTACTGAGGGCAATTTAGTGGTTATTTTAGAAGGAGGGATCTAATAATGAGGCCACTATATTTATGAATCATTTCATTATTGAACGGAAAGACGTGTTCCAATGATTGTGTCAAATTGGCTCAGTGATGCAGTTCTTTACAATTAGTTATATATATATATGTATATATATATATATATATATACATATATATTGTAGTACGATATTATGGAAAAAAATGTATTGCTTATTTAGGAAAGTAGTGATCTTAAAAATTTCGTTATCAATCGAGAAGTCGTTTTGTTCCCGTGTTGTGTAGTTGGATTAGTTTTTTCTTCCTTGTACTAACTATTCCAGGGTTTTGTAGTAGGGTTAGTTTTTTCTTCCTTGTACTACCTATTCCCGGGTTGTTTAGTTGGATTAGTTTTTTTCTTCCTTGTACTAACTATTCCCAGAGTAGGTGAACTATTCTTATAACTTTATGGCTTAAATGGTTCACCTCGGTAGTAACATGAGACGTAGGTGCGAGCGTGGATGCTTTGTTAAGTGCTAAAATTTGCGGCTTAGTACCCTGATTCCTAATAACGTTTCTGTAGTCTCCTCATTTCATTCACGATAAACAAACATTTAGGTAAAATTTGGTGTTATCTAGATTCCCTTTGGGAAAATATTTCACAATCAAAGGACACAAAACACACACACACAACATAAGTTTTGTATAAAATCCTACGATCCAGAGTTTACGAATTGTAGAAAATTATAAGTTATTTAATGTTGGAGCTAGTCGGTTACTTGTAAAGTAAATATATTTGGAAGGCATTTGAATTAATAGAGGTGGGAGGATTCAATCAAGCTCGGGCTGCTGAATTCGGTAAAGCGAACGCTCATACCAGGCCTGACAATTATTCAGCCTAGACTTCCAGTGGTCTGGGTTGTTCTTTCCGCAACACATAAACTCCCAGACCAGGTTAAAATTTTACACAGCGAATTCAATTCAAAAAATCAGACGTGTAAGAAAGTATTATAAATTCAATTCCAAAAAGCTGAACTTAGACGGGAGGCTCGACTCGACACAAGCCAAGCGAGCGAGAGTACGACGAGAAAATAAATAACAAGCAAAGGTAGTGCGGTTATGCGTTGAAATATACAGTGTGTAAATTAAGTATCGAAACAAATATGTATTTTTCAAACTAAAATAGGTACAAATATTTTGTTTGTGGCATTGACTCTTAACAAACGTTCCTGATTTTCTGACGTAAAAAAAACTTTCAACCCCCCTAAGGTTGCGGGGTAACTTAAATTTTTAAATAGCAACCCCTATTGAGTAACCCCTCATTTTATAGGTCTAGTCACCCTAAAATCAATGATATAAATATAATTTAAATCCGTTGAGTTTAAACAAAATAGCGGCCAAAAACTCTACGTTTGCAGTGAAGTCTCTTAATATGGAATTATTACCGTATTTAAATAGCCAAAAACATCAATTATGTTTGAACTAACAATGGTTGTAGTATTTACTCAAAAAATGTTTTAATACATCTTTTAGAAAAGTATCCCGAAGACCAATACGTTTTATTACTAATTTCAAATTTATGAGGCCTTTTTAAGGTGATATTAAAATTTAAAAAAAGATATTTAAATTAAGGAATTTATAAGTAAAAAATAGAGATCTGAAACAAGAAAACGGAAATTTATTTTATAAATCAATAAAGTAGCTCTGGTTATCTCAGCTCTATGGGAATGGAGTACACAATGTAGATAAGGTGGGTTGGCTGAACAAAGTCCAAACTTGGAAATTTCCAATTACCCTTCCATGTTTGTTCTTGTTTGTGTTTGTTAAGCACATTCTTTGGAAAGTGTTTCATATCTTCATTCTGGTTTAGTTAATTTTGTAGAGAGGTCGGTATTAAATTGCTTCTGTAGTTTTGTTTAACAATTTTTTTTTTTAAGTACAAAGCAGAAGATTGACATCCTCATCATTGTTGGGTATGGGGACAGAACACGTACGTATCAAGAAACATGTGAGTTATTTAATGAACTGTACCCCGATCATCAAATAAATCGATCTACAGAAGTAGGATCTGTACTAAGTTTTTGGAAACAGGGGATGTAGCAAATAAACCTAAAAGTGGTCGACCAAAATCAGTTTTAACGGAGGAGAAGTCATTGGATGTGTTTCTGAGTATTCATGAAAATCCTCACTCATCTACTCGTCAGCTCAGTAGTAATCTAGGTGTTAGTCACACTTCGGTACATAAAGTTCTAAAGTCCGAAAAATTTCATCCCTACAAGGTACAACTAATACATGAATTGAACAAAGTCGATTTTGATCGTCGAATTCAATTTTGTGAAGAAATGATGCATCGGTGTATCCAAGATCCGTTATTTAAAACGAAGATAGTATTTTCCGATGAAGCATCTTTCAGCCTCAACGGACATGTCAATAGACAAAACTCGAGATACTGGTCAGATGAGAATCCACATTGGGCTCAAGAATGCCATATACAACATCCTCATAAAATTACTGTTTGGGCACGAATAGTTGGATATAAGGTAGTTGGACCTTTTATAATTGAAGGTAATTTAAATGGTGCTCGTTATCTGGACCTGTTGCGTGAATCTATTGTACCCGCTATTTCAAGAGAGTTTCCTTCTGAAGATGAGGAACATGCCGTGGACGAAAGTATTTGGTTTCAGCAAGATGGCGCCCCACCTCACTACGCTGTTGATGTAATGGATTATTTGGACTTGACTTTTCCTGATCAGTTGATAGGTAGAAGAGGTTCCATAGAATGGCCTACAAGATCTCCCGATTTGTCCCCTTTGGATTATTTTTTATGGGGATATCTCAAGAGTAAAGTGTATGTAAACCGACCAGAAAACTTACACGAGCTTTCAGATAGGATTTTAAGGGAAGCGCGGTTAATTGATCAACAGACAATTGGCAAAGTGTTACATGAATTTTACAATCGTTTAGGACTTTGTCAAGTTGCTCTTGGCCATCAATTCGAACATCTGTGAATATTTAAGGAATACCAAAGGTAACTTAGTAATACATCTTATTTTGATTGTGTTTTACATAGTAAATTGGATTTTTTTTTGTATTATTCATGGCTTAATACAAATTTGGTTGTAACAAATAATAATTACAATTCCTTTGTAAAACACCCTTTATTTTCATTATTTTGGGTAATTGCACTGTTTCGTATAACAATTACGCATTAAATGAATTGTCTTATATTTGTTGTCAATTTTTTTTTTTTTATTTTGGTAAGAAACAACATAGCATAGATGTTTCACTTTAAATCCAACTGTATTTTTTTTTTACAGAAGAATATGAAAAACCAATAACAACGTAGATTTTATTTTAAACACAAATTTAATAATGGAACACGGAATTCAAATACGGTAATAATTAATAATTCCATATTAAGAGACTTCACTGCAAACGTAGAGTTTTTGGCCGCTATTTTGTTTAAACTCAACGGATTTAAATTATCTTTATATCATTGATTTTAGGGTGACAATACCTATACAATGAGGGGTTACTCAATAGGGGTAGCTATTAAAAAATTTAAGTTACCCCTACCCGCCACCCCCTTAAGGGGTTGAAATTTTTTTTTATGTCAGAAAATCAGGAACGTTTGTTAAGAGTCAATGCCACAAACAAAATATTTGTACCTATTTTAGTTTGAAAAAGACATATTTGTTTCGATACTTAATTTACACACTGTATATTATACGTACATACAGTACACACATCCCTCTATCTGAAATTTTTATGATCAATATTTTAGTACCAAATTTTGATGTAAATGTGAATATTATGTTATACTATATATGTTTATTATAATATACTATACTATAATAATATATACTATATACAGTACATATTATATTATATACATATTTGCAAAGCGGGTTAAAATTTGGTACAAAAATGTTTTAATATAGCCTACTTAAATATTGATTATCTAAATTTCAGATGTATAGGTCATAACAACGTTGTTGAGATTATAAGACCCTAAATATAGGTCACTTATTGGTAACCAAAATATCTGGACGTAGAATGTTTTATACAGATACTCAATCAATTAATTCAATGTACTTAATATCCAGTTACAGCGAGAGTATAATATGGTTTACTGGATACATTTTGAGGATAGCGTAAATATACATATATTATATAGTAGTCGACAATGGAAAACATACGAGAGAGAGAGAGAAGAGTGCTTATTTTATAACAATTCTTCAAGGAATATTTCCCCAGGAATAATTGTAAAAAGGTTTTACAATGAAGAGGGTTCAAGGATCATGAAACTTCTGTGTATGAAGTTTGTATTTGACTCGTCCTAAATCAGTTGTACAGTTAAGTAGGCAGATAATTAGTAGAGTATTGTCAGTTAACGATTGTAATTTCCACACCCTCAAGTATTAAAACCAGGGAATATGAAGGAGTTAACTGTTAGTTTCTAAAATAGAACCAAGCACTGAACGAAACATCGTTATCAAAAAAAAAAAAAATTAAGGAGGGTTTAATAAGAATTTCTCGTGAATTCGTGTATATACTCTGATATGTTTCTTTATTTCTCAAGTTAAAATAAATTAATATTAATGTTTTTTACTGAAAAATAAACTCAACCTACGAAATAATATTACGAGGGGGCTTAGTACTTAGATTTTAGTTATGGATTTTATAATAATTATTATCATCATATAAAAGCATATTAAAAAAATATCTGTTCTGTAGATAATTTGTAAATAAATAATGTAACTAAACATCTACTATTGAATATTTAACATCATACAAATACAATCTATTATATGTTTTATAACTTTAATCGACTGTAATGAAACTAATGCTTTTTTTCAAAGTATTTTTTTACAAGATTCAATTCCGCTTTCAAGAATGAAAAGATTATATTTACAGTTGTAAATATTGAGATAAAATATGGATTTATCCTCTAAAAGGTATTTTATTTTAACATGAACCCTACGTATCAGCCTCTCTAAGGGATTTTAAGGCTACTATTTGGGGATTTATCTTATCTTGGCAATATCAGAATACTTTATCCCCAAATATAAATGTCTCTTTCAAAATATTAAATCTCTCTCTACCATTCTACTGTGACGTTTTTCCATTAAATTAAGATTTCTGATGTGAAATGGCTCTATTTTAAATGATTATGCAAAAAATATTCAAATACCCACTGTGTCGGAAGAGAAGAGTTGGTTAAGAATGTTGAAAGAGCGTGATCTAACACAAGACTGCAAGAAAAATGTGTAGATCTAGCCAAGTCACTCAGGACTCACTATAAGTAATCACCTGAGGGTAGACTGGGAACGTCGATATTGAATTTTCTGGACTTACAGCTTGTTAATCAGCAGTGACTACTAAATATATACCCATTCTGTTTTCGTTAAATGTGCTGTTAAATTTTGTTTCACAATAGTTTTGTTTGGAATGACATACATTTCCGTATGATAGATATAAGAAAGTTACAAGGTAATGATTTGTATGCAGAAAAAACAATCAATTCGAAGAGTGTTGTTCTGCTAGTGGTACACCCTATATGAGAACCTATTTAATGTGAAACAGTTACCTTAGTTATATGCATTCTTTTTAATCCACGTATTGTGATATTTATCAAAAGGATTGGTCCCGAATGCCGGTCTTGATGAGGTCTATTCCCCGCCCCTTCTGTTTGGTTTAGCATTGGTGATAGAATTCAATTTCAAAAGATCATAATAATGAAACACATTGATAAGTCCTGTAATCCTCCTCTTCAGGGGATTGGATGGGTAAAGCGTGCAACCGTTTTCATGGGTTCGTATCTTAGCATCGGAATATTGTAAATAAAATCGATTAGCATTATTGAAAAAAGTTAACTTCGACCTTTGAAACTATTTTAAGGTTTTAAAGTTGATTTGAGAGAAGGTAGTCTTTTATACGTCTTTGATTTATGTCATGACAACATAAATTAAAAGTTTATTTACGAAGTACTTTACCAAATTAACTTAAGATAAGTTAAGATAAGTAATTATCTCATCCAAAATGATCTTAAGTTGAATACCGTCAACGAAGTGTTAAGGACTATAGCAGTGAAGTGAATTATTGTCAGTCAAAGAGTTTAGCATGATAATTATTATAATCCCACCGTCCTGGATACAGAGTTGGTGCATGGTTCAAGGACTAGACTTGTGAAGTGATGTGTATGAAGCTATTTTGTATTCATAGGAATAGGATCCAATAAGAGTGTGCTTGTTGCAATATAACATAGTTGTAGTATATACATGTATATTAAAGAAAGAAATGTCCAATAATTATGTACGTGTAATAGATTGAGTTAAATTTTGTATTTTATTCTTTTTAAAAAAGAGCAAAACTTAATTATTAAGCTGGTAGTATGGTGATTGAATATTGTTATATTCGTATTTTAATTTTGTTTTATTTAATAAATTTACAATAATATTAATTAATACACACAGAGAGTGCTCAACAACGTTTTCCACTAATTTTGTTATTATTTCATAAATATATAATTGCGTAATCTATTTTTTTAGATTATTTCCATTTAGAATCAATTGTCATTTCAGCCAAGTTATGATGGAAATTAGACCAAAAACAATTAATTTTGAATCAATTATGCACTGAAATTATTATTCTCTGTATGATTTGTAGGATAATACAAAATTAAATATAAAAATTGATTGCATATAAACACATACGTTAGCGTGAGAAACTCAAGTTTTTGAGTGCAAACTCGAGTACGTGAGTTTCCCACGCGAACCTATGTGTTGTTTACACTTGAGTGGTTAGGATTTTAGTAGTCGCATATCTTCTCCGAGATTTACAAAGTTTAGGCTACTATAAACAAATATTTTCGTAACTTTTTAGTCATGAAGATGGAAAATAAATTGTTATCCCAATTATTACACATTTTACTATAGATCCCATTAATAATCTTCATGGGCTTTTCAAAGAAAATTATATATTTACAATGGCAATTCTTTTTAATTTTAGCCATTTACACAATTTATTAAAATATATTTTCTTTTGTATATCGGTTTTATAAGATGAATATACTCACTTTTCCTGGTGACTGGAATGATTTTATTATAATTTTATTGTTAATATATATATATATATATATATATATATATATATATATATATATATATATATTAATATTTTTATCAATTATACAAGTAGTTTAAAATACGAAATTACTCGTGCTGTAGCAAATTATGAGCCACGATTTAGACATTTTATTTCAAAACTAATTTAAACATTCTTCAGGAAACAAACCTGTACATATAGATATTTATCATATAAATGAAAATTAATTAAAATTTACTAACATTGCTACATTTATGAGTCCTCATTATTATTTTTCAAATTAAAATATAGTCTCCCCCTTTCTAATACATTTTAGATAAACTCTTCAATATATTTTGAGTTTATATTATATATTGAAAAAAGAGAGGAAGAGGTGCAGGTGTTAAAATAAACGCAAGTCAATATAAAGTCTCAACATATGAAATAGGATTTGGTTCATGGAATCCCAAAGGAAATAAATATTAACTCCTGTACTAGACTGTTATTTCCAAATGATAAACCACACATTAAGTTTCAAAAAATGGATCGACAACTGTAAATGTTCTATATTTATGTGAAAATTCTCACACAATTTCTGACCTATATCAGGTTAATAAAGCCAGTACAACATTATGGTAGGGAAATACTAGCATTTAAAGTTGAATTGTTTTTTAATAATTACTTTTAGCAAATGCAGTTTAGTACATATATTCAAATTATAATCCTTTAATAAATTTGTGCAATTATCACTTTAGATCAACGAAGAGCTACATTATTTACTATGGTAACGTATATAGTTTACACTTACATTAATACCAAACAATAACCACTTGGATACTTGGTGGAGAAATATAGTATAAGAGTTGTAATGTTTGGTAAAAGAGATACAAATATTTGTTGCCAATATTGAAGTAATCAAGGATAGGCAACTTTCAATCTAGGATACTTCATTTTTTGGAGGATTGAAACCATAATAATAATCTAAAAAACTAAACAAAATCCAAATCTATTGAATAATTTTCTTTCGCATTGTTCCCTAACAGAGTGACGGAGAGACATGTCGTTTAAGTTGTAGCATTCATAAAATAAATCTGCTTTTTTCTTATCGGCAGTCCACTCGCCGTGCCTCTTATCTTCCGTCTCTATCTAAGTACAGAGTACAACGGCTGGTTAGCGAGCCGATCTAAAACCCGTTAGCCAGTCTACCTGTAGTCACACAATGTCTGACATCCATATTTAGCTACGTTAGAGATAAATTTCTTTCTTGGACTTCAAAATTTCTACCTCAGTTTTTTGGCAATGTTAATCTACAAGTTTTGTGCGTTTTAGTTCTGTAATGTTTGGTAAATTTTCGTTTTCACGGCACAAGCTTACGTGAACTGCGACAGGATTTTCCAGGTACTCAACCTTACAGATTTTTTCATATTTAAAATTTTGTTAATGCCTTAAAATAATTTATTAATTATCATGTATTCTTTAAAATATGTATTTCATGTTTATTTAATATTCAATGTTCTTTTGAAACTGAATGATTGTAAAAATTTACTTTTCTTAAAACATACTTTACAAAATCTTGTAAAGGCACATTTTGAGTTTGGAACAATTATGTGAAATAAGTGCAAACTAATGTTGAACTTTAACGATCGAAATATCTTATAGAACATGTCAAATATAAAACAATTGGAGAAATCTGTTCTAAATCAGAAAATTTCGTTTTACAGACTTGTGCAGATCCTTGCAAGTCTTATACAAGCTTTGTTTCAAACAAATTAAATATATATATATAGATTTATAATCATCTAAGAAGCTTTTAAGTTCAATCTTAACGAATTTCTGTCATACAATCAATTTTCTTTAATTTTGGCAAATAACCAGATATTTTCTTTAATAATGAACATTAATGCTAAAACATGTCTGATTTTGTACAGACACTAAAAAACATGTTTTTTTGCTATAGCTAATATGCTGGTAGAAGAAACACAGCGAAAGATCTAGACATGTTTCGTCCTGTTAACAAAACACGTTTTATCCAACATAGCTTCAGTTTCATGTGCACAAAAGTGATGTAAAACAAAAAAAACTAACTTTATAGAACTTTAATTAAACTCATATTGTATATGTGCCTAAAATTTATTTCAGCGAATATGTTTTCTTAAAAACATTCTTTTAGATGTAGACTTGTGTAATTAATTATAAAATATATAAAATATTTATTTGGGTGGAGCCTGCATGCAAACTTTCGGTCCTAACAACCTCCCAGAGGTTATTTTCTAAATTAATATAATTGACGTCAATTAATAAAACTTAATATTCAAAATTTTCTTTTTTAAATAAACTTCTCTTTTTTTTATAATAAATTCTTTATCTAAAATATATATATATTTATTGGCCAATATAGCATTTAAGTAATTTATAAAATAAGTAATATTATGTAACCTTTTTTTTTGAACTTATCATTTCATAAATTAAAAAAGGGGGGGATAAATATCAGTATATTTTCATCTTTTTTTTATTTTGTAATTTTTACATTTAAGGGCGTATAATCTTTTTTTTGGATTAATTATAATCCTGATAATTGTTAAGCTGTGCTCATTGTTTTTGTTAAATTTTGTAACTATAAAATATATAAACTAAAAGGGGGGATAAATCTTCAGAATTTATTGATTAATTTTTTTTTTTATTTTTAATTATAATATTTTACATTAAGGGCGTATTACTATTATTAACTATAATCTTGTTAATCATAAGCTGTTTATGATAATTTTGTCTCAGGATGTCTTTCTCAATTGTAAATGATAAAATCTGAAACGTTGAAATTTTTTTGTTTCAATAAACTTGAGCCTTGTTAATCACTAAATTTGTTTTTGTCTTTTTAATTTTTTTTATTTCTAAACATTGTTACCATTTTGGTTCCGCCTTTCTTAAATTTAAGTCCCCTGGTAACATGTTTCTGGTAGCAGAGCGTGGTTTTCTCTAAATTATAAAGTCGTTGATTCTAGATTCTAGTGTGGTTAAATTAAATTATAGAGTGGTTAATTTTAAAATTCTGGAACCTTAGTTAATTTTCAAAATTTTGCATTGGAACTATCTAAATTTAAATTCAAAATTATTTTTGTTAAACAAGGCTCATTTTATGTTTTGCAGCTTTTCAAATACTGCACAACTGTTGCTGATGAAATTTTTTTTTTATATATGTAGTTTAAATATTTAGATATCTATAAATCTATAGTCTCTTTTTTATTATTTATTTATTTTTATAAACACTTACACAAAAACTTCTAAACCAATTTCGATAAAATTTTTTTTTATTATTAATTTTGTCTGCTTAAATATTTTTTTTTTATATATATATTTACATACACTGCACACGAGTCATTCACTGAATTTGATCCAGACAGCGGGCTCATTCGGGAATCCAAAAAAAATTTAAATAAATAATAAAATCCAAAAATAGTTAAAAACAAAAAAAAAAAAAAAAAAAAATTCAAAATCTCCTTCAAAAATTTTCTCGAGTTTTCTTTCGTTGTCTGTATTAATTCATACTTACACACACACATATACACAACAACTACACTACATATAATTCTTGAGTCTTTCTCTGGCTCTTTCATTTTTTTTTGCATCATCTTAAAAGAAATTTTTTTTTAAAATTACTTGGTTTATTTTTTTTTAATAATTATCAGCAACAGTTAAAATGGCAGTGGATTTGCTGCGATTAGTGGACCCGTTAAAGAACACGGAGCTTGCTTTTGAAATTTTTTTGTCATCTTGAAAGAAAATTATTTTTATTTATTTTTTTTAAATTTTATCATCATGAGCAATAGGCAAGATGGCGGTGGACTGGTTGATGCAGATGGTGGCATTTGTTTAATAGTAAATTGAAATGTTGAACTCTTTAATAATATATCTTGTGAGCTAAATTTTCTTTTCCAAATTTATAGGGGCCCAGTTTTGTATGTAGGACAACATGGTTGGTCTGTTTGTCTATTCTTTAAATTATTCGGGTGTTCGTCTTTTATTATTAGCAGGTCAACATGTTGGTTCCTTATTTAGTTTGTTTAGGGTTGAGAAAACCGGAGTTTGTTTTTTTTGTCATGGGTCACCTTTTATATACATTCATCTTGGTACCATCTCTTTTGCTACACCTTTTTTTTTTACACTTCTTTCTTTTGTACATTTTTTTTTTTAACACTTAAAAATTTTGATGAAATTTTTTTTACACCTTTTTTGATTAATTTAAATTCCTTTTTGGGGCACATGATTAAAGATACACATATAAGACCTTAAGTCAACTACAAGCCCTGCTTTGCGCAGCAGAAAATTTTTTTGACTCCCCAACGTTTCATACTGCTTCTTTGTTTATTTTAAAAATGGATTATTTGTTTAGACCTTTCAAAATTCTTTTTTCTCACGGAAATTGTTAAGAGCCGTGAATAGTTTAAATTTCTTTTCGTATGGGAGAAGAGGAATTTAAAAATAACGACGCTGAGCATGATCTGACCTAATTGGCTTCAGGAGTTTTTTTTTTATTTTTATTTATTTTTGTAATTTAATGTAAAGGTCGGCTCAGAGGATACTCCCCCCGTCTGAGTCCGGCCTTTCCTGTAAGTCCAATGTGCGATGCACATTCCCTCCCCAGTCCCCGGAGTGGTCACCTCCACTTGGTATTCCCGAGGTGCCACTCCACCCCTTTCCCCTTGTACCTTAGTGTACAAAGTCAGTTCATGCACAGCAATGTCGACCTTTGCGTCACCCTTCAGCTCTTTCTGTCCGGGGCTTGTCCCAATGATAGGTGGGAAGAGCTGAGACGCTATAGAAATTTCAAAATTTAATAAGTAAGTGCCGAAGAAGGCTACACCCTAGAGTGGTGATTATAAAAGCATTATGAAGCGTTGTTTCTATCAGGTGCCCCGTTGCTAAATTTTGTAGGAGGCCCTTCTGGCCCCTTTCTTCAATCTCTTCTTGGAGGCCCCTCTGGCCCTTTGCCCCTTCTTCAAAATTTTGCGGGAGGCCCTTCTGGCCTCTTTTCTGACTCCACCCCAACTCCGTCTTTCGGGGGGGGGGGAGAGCTGTAGCATTCATAAAATAAATCTGCTTTTTTCTTATCGGCAGTCCACTCGCCGTGCCTCTTATCTTCCGTCTCTATCTAAGTACAGAGTACAACGGCTGGTTAGCGAGCCGATCTAAAACCCGTTAGCCAGTCTACCTGTAGTCACACAATGTCTGACATCCATATTTAGCTACGTTAGAGATAAATTTCTTTCTTGGACTTCAAAATTTCTACCTCAGTTTTTTGGCAATGTTAATCTACAAGTTTTGTGCGTTTTAGTTCTGTAATGTTTGGTAAATTTTCGTTTTCACGGCACAAGCTTACGTGAACTGCGACAGGATTTTCCAGGTACTCAACCTTACAGATTTTTTCATATTTAAAATTTTGTTAATGCCTTAAAATAATTTATTAATTATCATGTATTCTTTAAAATATGTATTTCATGTTTATTTAATATTCAATGTTCTTTTGAAACTGAATGATTGTAAAAATTTACTTTTCTTAAAACATACTTTACAAAATCTTGTAAAGGCACATTTTGAGTTTGGAACAATTATGTGAAATAAGTGCAAACTAATGTTGAACTTTAACGATCGAAATATCTTATAGAACATGTCAAATATAAAACAATTGGAGAAATCTGTTCTAAATCAGAAAATTTCGTTTTACAGACTTGTGCAGATCCTTGCAAGTCTTATACAAGCTTTGTTTCAAACAAATTAAATATATATATATATAGATTTATAATCATCTAAGAAGCTTTTAAGTTCAATCTTAACGAATTTCTGTCATACAATCAATTTTCTTTAATTTTGGCAAATAACCAGATATTTTCTTTAATAATGAACATTAATGCTAAAACATGTCTGATTTTGTACAGACACTAAAAAACATGTTTTTTTGCTATAGCTAATATGCTGGTAGAAGAAACACAGCGAAAGATCTAGACATGTTTCGTCCTGTTAACAAAACACGTTTTATCCAACATAGCTTCAGTTTCATGTGCACAAAAGTGATGTAAAACAAAAAAAACTAACTTTATAGAACTTTAATTAAACTCATATTGTATATGTGCCTAAAATTTATTTCAGCGAATATGTTTTCTTAAAAACATTCTTTTAGATGTAGACTTGTGTAATTAATTATAAAATATATAAAATATTTATTTGGGTGGAGCCTGCATGCAAACTTTCGGTCCTAACAACCTCCCAGAGGTTATTTTCTAAATTAATATAATTGACGTCAATTAATAAAACTTAATATTCAAAATTTTCTTTTTTAAATAAACTTCTCTTTTTTTTATAATAAATTCTTTATCTAAAATATATATATATATTTATTGGCCAATATAGCATTTAAGTAATTTATAAAATAAGTAATATTATGTAACCTTTTTTTTTGAACTTATCATTTCATAAATTAAAAAAGGGGGGGGATAAATATCAGTATATTTTCATCTTTTTTTTATTTTGTAATTTTTACATTTAAGGGCGTATAATCTTTTTTTTTGGATTAATTATAATCCTGATAATTGTTAAGCTGTGCTCATTGTTTTTGTTAAATTTTGTAACTATAAAATATATAAACTAAAAGGGGGGATAAATCTTCAGAATTTATTGATTAATTTTTTTTTTTTTATTTTTAATTATAATATTTTACATTAAGGGCGTATTACTATTATTAACTATAATCTTGTTAATCATAAGCTGTTTATGATAATTTTGTCTCAGGATGTCTTTCTCAATTGTAAATGATAAAATCTGAAACGTTGAAATTTTTTGTTTCAATAAACTTGAGCCTTGTTAATCACTAAATTTGTTTTTGTCTTTTTAATTTTTTTTATTTCTAAACATTGTTACCATTTTGGTTCCGCCTTTGTTAAATTTAAGTCCCCTGGTAACAAAGTATTCGAATTAACAGTGCATTTATATATTTATAAAAAAAAATTTAGACAAATATTATATCTATCAAAACCATAAATATTGAAAGTATATTAACTACAGCCATCGTCTGTTAATGCAAATATAGAGCTCTATGAAATGTAAACTGTTTTACTAAATCACTAAGAAAATAGTTTATAAATATATTTAGAGTGATGGGAAAGTTCCGCAGCCCCTTCGTAATTATAAACCTGTTATACGTGGTACACACACACACACACACACACACACACACACACACACACACACACACACACACACACACACACACACACACACACACTTCTTAGGATATGTATACCATAAGTTCAATATTAAATTTATGCGTAGAATAATAGTGATATTATTAGGAATTTTTTTATTATTTATTAAAACAGCATACGTTAAATATAATACCTGGAGAATGTATATATTATACAGTGAGGAAAAGTGCAAAATGTAAAATTTATTTATGCTTATTGTATACAGATTCTATTGAAATGTTTATATAGTTTGAGCCTTTGAATACTAATTCTGA
The DNA here is from genome assembly GCA_963513935.1 of Aphrophora alni. Taxonomy (NCBI): domain Eukaryota; kingdom Metazoa; phylum Arthropoda; class Insecta; order Hemiptera; family Aphrophoridae; genus Aphrophora; species Aphrophora alni. The sequence goes on along the minus strand of OY740769.1, from coordinate 121,846,563 downwards.
TTAGTTTACGTATAACTTCGCCAAACATTGATTTAGTTAATATCCACAGTCTAGGACTACATTGTCTTGTTGGTTAAGTTAGTTTTTAGTTGTATTGGTGAAATGATGAAAAATTCCTACTGGGTGTTTTTAGAATAATTGTTTTGTAATACGCTAATGATTAGTTCTGAATATTTTCCTCTTAATAAAAATACTGTTTATATGTAATTATCTGTAAAGCTAGCATTCATTAAATTTACTTGAGGTATGTTTTAGTCTAGAAGTATTATTTTCAAACATTAAAAATTGATTTTTTGAATTGTTATTACAAGTTCTCCATAATAAGCAATTAATTAACACCCCTTAGTATCTGTTAGAATTAGTTTGATAATGTTATCTGTATTGAATAAGAAAACGTGTTAATTATTCAATGTTGTTGATTTTATATATGTATTTGTGTAGAGTAAAGCGTTTTATTAATATGTATACTATTCCAGACGTATCGAAATAAGCTTTGGATGGGTCCTTATGTATAAGCCTCAAGCAAAGGTCAATTTGTTTCTTGATCAAATTGATCTTGAATTATTTGTGGACAAGAGTGGTTTCCATTGTGTAAAAAACAATATGAGACATGAGATCATGAAGAGAAGGAATTCGTTATTAATGAGATCAGGTTTTTTCGTGTAAGATATTCCGTCTTTCCACTTTTTTTTTAGGCAGAGAAGGATAAACATGTGTTTTTATTGTTGATGTGTGTAGCTGCTATTAACTAAACAGCAAAGAATTATTAAATATATCAGATCAAAATGAAAACCTGAAAATTATAATTATATATTGCAAATGAAAGACATCTAATCTAATAAGTCACTTCTTTCTTACTTATTGCCATAACTCTTACTAGAGCTGGTTCCAAAGTATTTTAAACTTAGGAAACTGTCAATTCTTGTATTTACAAACATTTCTGTACTATTAAAAATATATATAAAAAGTAAAGATAACAATTAAATATGAACAAATTAAATTAGTTAGAAATATAATTAATTGTGTTATTTTCACAGTCAAATAGTTTTAAGTACCATCAATGCTGTAACTTTAAATCTAAATTGACAGATAACAAGTATAACCTAAAATCGGATCCATATAACCTAAAATAAATTAAATACAAGCGATTATAATTACTGATCATTTCAATGTCAAAATATGTCTAGTGAAACAAAATATCTTTCTAAGTTATATTACTATGCTTTTATAGTCAACTTTGCACTATGCCATCACTATAGATAATATTAAAATTAAATACTAAGAATTACCGTAGAGAAATCGCCGTTCTCTGATACTATTTTCAAAATAATGAAGAGTCTTTCTGATCAACCGTAGGAATATTTTATTTCCGTTTTATAATTAGATTATTTTTCACAATATTGTTATTTTTTAAATCGAAAATCCTATAAGAGAAGCCAAAATTTATTTGATTATTATGTAAATAGCTATCGAAAATTGTGTGCATATATCTCGTAATATGTATATTTCAATTAAAACATTAGAAATATATAATCTATTTTGATTAAATTAAATGCAAACTAGTACATGGCTGGAATTTTATAATGAAACTAGCTGATGACTACAAATTCACTGGGGGATAGTTGATATAATTTTATATAGACATATTTTTCTGTTTTAGCTATGGTAGTGATATGGAAATAAATTATGCCCAAATACATCAACAGATCAATTTTGATCAAAATCATTCCATAAATAACAAAGATATGATACTTATTTTAGGAGTATAAAACACCCTTGGAGTGGAACATTTTCAAAACCATTTCTTAGTACGCGTCTACAAACTTCCTCCAAAACGTGTTCAAAAATTCATAGCTCTAGGATTCTTGGATCCAGAGATTTCGTGATCAGAGGGTTGGTTTTCACTTTTATATGTATATACACGGAACAATATTTAGAAAAGCCAAAATATGGAAAAACAGTCACAAGGCTACAATATTCTAAAATTACGAAAAATATAATTTAAATTACCGAATAATATAATCTTATATAAACTCTTTTATATTATTTAAAAAAACACTTTTAAAAATTAAAATTTTATTTAAACTCATGTAATAATCACTATTGCCAGATCTACTATAGTTAAACATAATCAAAGAGTATATAATTGTGTTACCTACTAATAGCATTCTAATATTCAACCATAGAAAGATAAGTGATACTCGTATACCAGTTATATAATCGCAGTTTTTAATAAAAGTTTAAGTAAAGAAAAACTTAGGATTTGTTGCATTTTGGTTCCTCTTCTGTAAAAAGTTCTTATGACTCAGGTTTTAGTTATGATAAGAAGAAAGCTTAATTATACTGATAATTTTTGAAGAAAACAATCTGAACAAATCTTTAATAAAAATAGTAAGTTAATTATTACACATACACGCTTGCAAAAACAGCAATGAGAGAAGATCTGTGTTAAAGCAAAAAAGAATGTAATTTTCAATTAATCTCAACTAACTTTTAATTTAAATATTTTTTTATTTCTTACAGTTAAACAAGCATACAATATACTAGCATGTTCTGAATAACTTTGAATATTCCACAACAATTTTTCAAAGTTCAACAAAATATACAATACTTTATCTATCCTCGATTTGCATTTTAATTTTGTATAGTCATTAAAAGTACGTAATAACTTTAATTCATTTGTTATTTATCTTTAGAAGATTAGTAAATAACCTTAATTATGCAGTATTCAAAAGACCGGAGAATTTCCCAATAGTGAACTTTTAGCTTTAATTTGTAAAACATGTATACATTCCCCATCGTCTTCTACCTAAACACTGGTTGTCTTTAAAAAAAATTCCCTTAAACCGCCAAGATAAATCATTCACCTATTATATTCTCACAATTGAAATGAACAATAATTTCTTTTTTATGTTTTATTCGGTACTAATATGAATCTATATATTACTAAAATATTTTAATTATGGAATAAAACTAAACGACATTTATCGACTAGACTAAGTAGACTATTGATTTGAAAAAGTTAAAAAAATAACTTATTTCAAAAAATTAGGTAGTAGGAATATCAAAAAATAATTAAATTATAAGGAGCAACTTAACTTTTAATGAAACATTGGTAAAATTCATTTATCTTCAGATTAAAAAAAATTCATTTGTTTTGGTTCTTGAGTATATATTTATTCCATTATAGAGTTAAATTTAACTCCTAATTCACACACTTTAGACAACATGAAAACAATTCGTTCTTAGTTTTCTAACTATTACTATAAATGTAACATTTTTGTTTTATTCTAAAAGTTCACCTAGAACGAGACATCAAACCTCTAAATGAGTAAAGCTAAAAATAAAAATAAATTTTACTCTATTGTGTCTTCTAACAATACTATCGACCATCTCGATGTAGTGTAGATAATATACATCAGGTTCTTTAATTAATCCCGTGTATTTCTGTGTGTGAAAAATTATAAGCTTTAGGTTATTTTTTAGGACCGTATATTTAGTTTTTGTAATTAGTCTAGAAAGTGTAAAACACTTAAGCACTTAGGACGTTGTGGTTTATAAATACACTATTCTATGAACAATTAGCTTACTTTAAAGCTTAGCTTGTGATTATGTGGTAAATCGTCATTTGAATTGTGTGTACAATATCTTGACAACAATGCTCAAAGCAAATTGTTCTCAAGTTTTGTACTCGAGAGAGATTATTAAAAAGTAATACCTTTCTGAAGGGTTAAAACAATACGTATTTAGTTAATGTTTATATTACACACACACACACACACACACACACACACACACACACACACACACACACACACACACACACACACACACACACACACACACACACACACACACACACACACACACACACACACACACACACACACACACACGAACATGTTGTTATGTATTAAATTTATTTTATTTTGACATATCGTATTGCAAAATTAATGATTTTAAAATTTTTTTGATGGATTACAATTCTAAAATATATAATAACTTTAAATTTAATAACCTTGAAATAAAATGAAATACAAAATGTTTTGATAAAGTGAAGTAAAAAGTGCTTTCATAAAGTGTTTTATAGTCTAAGCATGTTCTCTAGTCATTAAAGTTCAAGTCTGAGAATTTCAAAATTATTCAAAGTTTTGTTAAATACCTATTACTATGTTATATTAAGTGTCTGTGGTTTGTTGAAATTTGAAATTAAATGTATATTTTAAATTATAAGAACTAGCATCAAACATTAAATGCAGATCACGTTTTTTTGTTTTTTTAAAAAAGGTAGTTTGAAAGTTTTAATTAGAGCTTGAAGCTACAAAGAATAAATTTTGCTTACAGGTTACAAATATTTAATTACTTTTAAACAATTTTGTTCAACGACTTAAGAGTGACGTTAGTTTTTTTCAGTATTTGTCAGGTCCAACCAAATGATATGCTGATAATGTGTACAATAAAAACTTATAAACAAGTATAGATCAATTTGTTTTTACTCCAGTAAAAGAACACACAAGTAGCAATTGGATATATATTTTTTTATTCGTAATGTTAACAACTGTTATTTTTTAAATACATTTAAACAAGAAATACAAATTAATTTAATATTAACAATAAACAATTCACTGTTGGGACATACTGGACACTGCGTAATAATCTCTATTAATTATTTGATATCCGTATATATTCGTTGATCATGCTCAGTGGTTGTTTACCAATACATGAGGAAGAGGTAACCATCTTTGGTTCTAAAGTGGTGTTATATTTAATATTAACAATTAACAATTCACTGTTGGGACATACTGGGCACTGAGTAATAATCTTAGATATGTATATGATACGTTAGGCTTGCATGATATTAATTATTATGGAAGATTGTCTCTTCAAATAAAAGTTTTTTTTTTTTTTTATCATTATAGTGGTCATTTTGATATTATACAAATATTTATTACATTAAAAAAGTGTAAAATAAAATAGCTAAAAAAACGTAAAACTACAGGTAGGATCTATTTAAAAACAACCATAATTTTGTAATAATATAAATGAATATATTTGTGTTTTAACTAGGTATTTTCTCAAATACAAATTGTTGTTTCAAGGATTTAGAATATTTTCTAGAATTTATACTTGCTCCAGCTATTTCTATTCACTTTTTGAGGATTCCTACAGGACACGAGGTCCGTAATTTTTTCCACAACATCAATTGCTTAAAAGTATTTTCGAAAAAATTGTTTACTAGCCACTTATTATTACAGCAAAATTTTTCTTAAATGTTTCATCTAAGGTGACAAAAAAGATATCATTTGAAAAAAAATAATAATACTAATAATAAATAAATAAAGTAAAACTTTAGAAGTGACTTTAATAAACACAAATGTCTCTTTAAAATGTAAGAATAATTGCTTTCATTGCTTAATAAATCTAGGTCATTTTTATTATTAGAAACCTATATTTAATTACAAATTTATAATATTAAAACTTAAGAATCTACAGAGTGACCATGAGGAATATACTTCTTTTTTACCTTTGAAGGTTACTTTTTAACAAATAATTGATTACCAAATTTTAAAATGAGCATGAGAGTATGCCATTTATTTTAAATAACAGATACGTGACGTCGTCATTCCTGATGGATTGTTTTTCAATTTACATTTTGAACCCGTCCCGGTTCCAAAATTTCTCAATTTATTCGTCGCACATCTAAACAAATTACTTTCTTCAAGTCGTTTAATAAACGGAGTTTATCAACGTAAACTAGCTCCAATAAATATTCCTGCACAAAAAGTTACAAATACTCAGGTTTCGAGATTGAGGATGTTACATTTCCAAACTTGCAAAAAAAGGGTTCAGGAAACAAGCCTCGTGGCAGGTTCAGTAAATTCCTGGTGATAAAGACCATGTAAGTTCTTGTTAAAACCTTATAACATTTACCAACTCTTCGTCCATTGTTGTGGTACATAAATTGTTTGATCATTTCCATGTATTTATCAGAGATTACTGATGTGACTGCTACTACGTTTTCTTCAAAAAAGTAGGGCCCGATAGTTCAAAGTCTGGAAATAGCGTACATGGAGTGAATGCAAAGATCTCTCATGGAGTTGTTTTGGATTATCCTCTGCCGATTACCTGCAGTTTTAAAATGATAAAGATAAGCCCAGAAGGTTCATCGTCGTACATAACCTGCATCCGAGCAGTGAAACCTTACCGCAATCTGTTTCGTGTAATTCCTCCACATGCACAATCTTGTAAAGATGAAATTTGTGTTCAGTTTTCAATATTTTCCTCATCGATTTACGTCCCGAACGTAACGGTATTGAGTGACGCCAAGCCGAAAGTTTGGCATTATGGATTAACTCTACTCTCACTTGATCAACATTCTCCTATGTTTTCACTATTCATTAAGCATATTCTTGTTTTTTCAACACATTTGGTAATGGTTTTGGACCAGTCCATGTTGGACAACATAGACAACTGAATAACATTTCAGTCGCAATCATTGGTTTGTTTTTTTATCAAATGCGGCGTATTGGACGATGCGATGAGTGGGTGATGATCCGCGACCTACCGCAATATTGTGACGATATTTACCTGGTGGCTCAGTTGATAACGACAAGGCCGCGGCCGTAAAAGGATCTGGAGGAAATAGTGACGGTAAAAAACGAAAGAACGGTAGGTCAGAGTTGCTTTGCAATTAAATGAGATAAAGCTTGCGCTATAAAACTTCACTATTTCCGGCAATTTTCTTTTCTTATTTTATTTATTTATTATTTTTATCAATATTTCTTCTTGTGTTTAATTTTCCTGTTCTACCGTACACTGCTGCATTAGACTAAAATGCTACGCTATATGGAGAGAATGACTGTCCTGCCATCCCCTCCGTGAAGCTCCTAGTATAGTCCCATCAAAATTAAACATGTTTCTCGTATTAACCCTGTATAATATTATAAGGTAAAATATATTCTTTTTAAAATGTTGACAAAAAATAACTTTGTAGAGACAACAAGTCCATGTCCGCTCTACGTTTTCTAGGAAGAGATACTTAACAGAGAGGAAATGATTCCATTACGAGAATATTTATCCACACAACTTCACTTACTGAGAAGACTTAATATCGTTTCCTTTCATTACTGCAGATCATTGTTTCAATTCTCACGAAACCTTTTAGGAAATTTCAGTGTATGGTTTAACTCTCTCTGTTTGTCTTACTTGTTACTCAATAATTTAATTGTAATTGCATTATCAAGAAATATTTTAGCCATAATAGTTTTATGTAGTCTTTTATTAAGTTACTACAGTGTTAGAGGATTTACGCCATTCTTATTTAGTGCTTGTGCAGAGATATATTTATATTTATAAACATATTTATTTATATTTAGAGATATATTTATTTTCATTAAACATTATTATAAACAGTGAACCAATTCAATTATTATAATCCTCAAAAGTATCATCAATTGGAGTTTTAATCATGGTGACATGAACACAATTTTATTCTTACAAGTATTTTTAAAATGTTCTCTTATTAGATGGCATTTATTTAAAATACGTAGGGCATATTACGTTTTATTGTATTTACTTGAATTCAAGAGTATTCGAATAGCAACTAGTCCATAAAAACATTTTACCTGTATTATTTTATTATGAAATTATCTACGATACAATATACAATACAATATGTGTCAAACATTTTTAAATATAGCACATATGAAAAACACAAAAATGTATTTATAAAAATCTGTTTACAATTTCCAAGTATGTTCACTTTCATTCAAATGACCACCTCGCAAATAAACTTCCTAGAGTGGTTTATAAAATAAACACAAAACCCCATTATTTGTTTGCATATATAAAATTAAAATAACAATGAAATGTGTTATGCCTATACATTGCATTCTGAATAGTAATTTTTTTGCCAGGAACAACATAGTTTACCTTGTTTTTGGATGAACAACACCACTTTGGTTGGTTTTATAGAACAATAAAACGATGGAAATATATACTAAACACTGCTAATTAAATTTTAACTCCTTTAAATTATTACAAACTGTATTAATTTATGTACACAAATTAATACTTTTATTTACTTTTTCCAATGCAAAAATATTGATAGACTATACAGATTTACTCCTGATGATGCTCTGTAGACATGTGTTTAGTGTATTGTAGGCTATTGATAAAAATGGAAAGATTGGAAATGTGTAAACATGCAACTTTATTTGGTTTATGTAAATTCTGAAGTTATTAGTACCTATGTGGTTTTCAGTTCAACTAATAGTCAGTTATCATTATTAAAACATGTCTCTACTAGTTACTAATGTGCCCGAAAAAAACATTGTTCTGTATGATATTTTCCAATAATGAGAAATGTAATCACGTTAAATAAGCGACATTTCTAGGTCTGACTATCGCTACTGTACAGAAACTTAATAAACATAACCCATTAACGCCTCTGGCTGTAAATAGCGAGACCTGAATTATTAATAATCAGTATTAAATTGAATTTTTAGTGGAAAACCACAAAATTATTTCAGTAATACTTGTCAATCAACCTCTGCGTTTCTTAAATAAACCAATAATTTTATTTTGCGTTATAGGTGGAAAATAACGAGTATTGGGACTAGACAAATATTTAAAACGTAAACAATTACCTTACATATTGTAAAGCTAGTGGGCAAAAGGAAACTAAACAAATAAGATTGAATGATGCGTATTTTGAACAATTCCAAAAGGGAGAGAATAAGTCTGACAAATAAGGCGGTAAAGAATGAGAAAACGTTGAGATGGGTGATAATACTTTCCAATCATATTGATAACAACTCTGACGGTTCTAAATTATGCCACAACTAATTAATTAGGCCCAAAGTATCAACAACTATTGGAGCTGATGGGATGTTGGCTAAATACCATTAACATCTAAATACACAGTAATGTAACAGCGTTTAGAATATTTCTTAACCGAAATAAGATACCCTTACATGTAGCCTATTATACGTTATATATGATTTTTGTATACATTTTATTTTAAAATATATTTTGTTTTATAACCTAAAAAGCTACTCTAATTTGGTTGTTGATTTTAAATGGTTACTTGACAACCCTTATTTCATTTATTTAAAGCACTGTAAATGTTAACTATTGTAAAACTGTATTCGTGAATAGGCTTATTGATAGAAACATTAAACTCTTTGAAAAAAACTATGGAAGTAATTAAAAAGTAATTTCCTTTAAAAAATCAAATTTACACATTGTTGTGAAACATTTACCTTTTTATGTGTTTTAGTAGTTGAATGAGTAGATTCTGCAATAAAGAGGAAAGAAAATGCCTTTTATAAATTGATATTTTAAATAAGGACGCAAGAAAAAATAAGCATACAAGTGAAAATGTCAATAGATATCATGCAATATAGAAATATATACGCATAAGTATCTTAATAATTACTATAATAATCTGTATAATTATCCTATCTATATGTAGTTGGTGATAAGAATATATTTTACGTTCACATATTATGACTGGACTGTTGTCAGTTATACTATACAAGAATATTAAATATACACGGGAAATAGTTTTATACTATGTACACCACGTTCCATTTTGGGATATAATTTGACCTTCGAAACAGCTGTGAGAAGTGCTACATTTCAATTTGCAGGCGGAACAGCACGTCAATCTCCGGCGCTATAATCAACTTCCTTACAGGCGGAAGGAAAGACACCACGTTGCTATTGACTTTACAATGATAGTGGCAGAATCAATAAGATATTTTAAGATTGGAGAACTGTGTTTAGTTTGCAAAATATATCCACAACACATTTTTGAGAATACAATACAATAATTATAGGACCACATCAAATGAAAGAAATGTGCATTTTTCATTAAAATATGTTATTCCTATTGTCCTTTATTTTAAAACTAAATGTGCTTTTGGTAATTCATAAAAAATAATATAATTTGAGAAATTCAACAAAAATTGACTATAATTAATTTCAAAATTTTAATAGACTATATACTGCTAAAAGATATGTCAAACATTGTATATCAATGACTGTATTAAAATTGAAGATTATTGGTTGTAAATAATTTACTAACATTATTAGTTGAAACCGTATAAAATCAACTTAAACCCTAATGTATATTTTAACATGTTTTAACAAATCAGTTCCGCTCCTTGTATACAATAATAACTCTTTATATACTTAAAATAGTTCAAACATTTTATTGAATACAGATGTGACGTGTAGAGTCTACTCACAATTGTATATAAGAAGCTTCATAGTGTGAGGCTAGCTAAGGCGTGTTAGCTAAATTACCTGTTTAGAAGTTTCTTGTGTGCAAGGCTACCAAGGAAAGATGTCCAAGTACATGGGAAAGATGATAAATAAAACTACAGAACAACTGCTATTATTCAACTATAGTAATTATATAAATTTACTGATCCTGAGTTGTGTTTTTGGTATAACTACTGTGTCTAAAACATTTTTAACGTTGAGCCGTTTAGTAAATGAAGTTACATTTCGAAATGATGATGTGAGATGGGCCTTTACGAGTAAAATTATTTTGAATACTAACAACATTTCACGTGTACATATAAATATAAAAGCAATTACAACACTTATTTGAAGTCAAAAATAAAACTTCTTTTACAATTTAAAGAATATATCATACTCTTAAAATAATATTCATGGTTCAGCTACCAATGAATAGAATGTGTAAACGAAGTGTCCCGCTCTAAATTGACTGTTATCTTGACTAACAATGTTTTATTTGACCATATATATATATATATATATATATATATATATATATATTATTTATTTTTTATTATTTTTTATTTACGATAATGCTGGATGGGGAACACTTGTGGCAAATCGTCTGAGATGTAAAATACAACACGCTTTGAAAATTTAGTACTTTTAATCACCAACAGTTTTGGGACATTATCGATACATATTTTTTTTTTTAAAAGGCTTTTGTGGGTATTTCGAAACTTTTTTTCTTTTATTTTTATGATAAATAAAAATATCATATTTTATGTCGATATCTACCCCCCGATACCATCCATAAAAGCCCAAAACTGTTTATTAACAAAGGTTTAACTTTTATGTGTCGCAATCACATTCCTAATTTGACTAATGAAATGTAAAAATGCGTTGTAAAACACATCAAAATTAATGAAAAAAAGGTAAATAATTAATATTACATTTTCATCCAATAAAACGCATTTTCATCCATTTTACAAATAAAACGTATAAAGAGTTTATAACTTCTCCCAATATAAATAATCTGGAAATTTGTTGTTAAATAAATATAATATAAAGGAAAATATTCTATTCCTTAAAAATAAATTCATAGTTTTCACTGTTGCCATTTTGAACTTTTGTAACTTATGTAGAGACTTTGTACCAGAATTTTATGACAAGTACTAATGTAGTTAAAAAATAATCATATTAAAGTCATAAAAAATAGATCAGTCACAAAAGTAGAGGAAAATATCTGAGTATCGTAATCCTGATAACATGTTTAATACTATTCTCCTTTAATATATACAACTAATATCTAGGTTATTGTGTGCATATTTAGAAATGTTTACTCTACGTCCCGCAAGTTTTAAGCTTAATTAATTTTAACGCAAAACAGACTGCACATAAATAATTGATGCGTGAGTGGGAAAATGAAATATTGTTGTTTGCATGTGAACATGTTTAGTGTAACACAGGTTAATGACTGTTAATCAGGAACGCATACTATGTGGAAGTGAAGTCCCATCCATAGAGAAATATTCTTCATGTTACAAATTTTATTTTTCTACAAACAGGTAAAAACATAAGTTATGTATTCTCAACGACATATTTTGCATAGGTTAGTTTTTATGGTAAACCTTACAAAAAATGACTATCAGTAGTAGATTCATCCAGAAATGGACAACTATTTTTTGGATTTCATAATAATTATCGTATAAACACCCAAAATATATATTTCTTTTATAATTTCAATTATTATTACATACAAATTATATTGTATAAATATATTGTAAAATGTAATGTTCTATATGCACAATAATTATTGTTTAATAGTCTTTATTCTGTTGACATGGATAATAACAACAGTAGAAAATATTTACGTATTTGAGACGATTACACATTGATGTTATTTTTATAAACAAACCACAAGGAAGTTCTAAACCTCACTAGAATAAAATACATATTGCGTTTCCATATCATTCAATCTTTTATTACTATTCACATACCTGGAAAATGTTTTTGTAATATATTATCGTTGGTTCGTTATCTTGTAACTTTTAAGAGTGAAATGATTATAGAGTATTGTGTAATTGAAACACATCATTACACTTTTATTTAGTTACCCTTTGTAGAAGCTATAGTCATATAAAAATGATACATTGCATATTTACCTTATTAGCAGATTGGCTATCAATGTTACTAATATTTTCTGAATGTCTAAGAAACGTTTGTTGTAGATTTTCAGAAAACTTATTTTAACTGAAAATTAAATCAAGACGAATGGCTATAGGTGATACATTAAGAAGTCATTTACATTCAGACAAATTTATTCTTTTATTCCAGTTAGGCCACTTACACCACATGTACACACTATGTAAGTACTATTTCTAATTAACACAAATGTAAATTAGCAGCTAATAAGCATCAAATTGAAATCAAAACATATTGCACAACTTAGAATAATAAAACTTTTGACAACGACAATGTTTCACTTGAAATATTAAAGAATTTCTAGTGTAGATCAACTTGGTATAATTATTTTACATAAAGTGGTAAATACATCTTCCAATAATTTTACCAAATTTCCAATGAGTTATGTTTAAAAATTATGTTCGGGTAAAAAGATATTAAAAATATTTTCAAAAAATGCTATATCACTTATTTTTTATTACCTAATAAAAGTATAATTCACATAAAAAATATGCTATTAAAATATCTCCATGGTTTATACAAAATATTTTTATTTCGTTTTATAAAATGTAAATATTGTCATTACAAGTGTTGGTTGTGAGGGTTTATTTATTTTAATACTGACTACTTTCATTTGAGTGTTCATGTGTCACATTCAAGTGTCGACAAATAAAAATTAATTTATTATATTTTCTTTAAAAATATTTGATACATTTAAAAAGTATAACTTTAAATATCCAAATATTTAAAGATTTATTATATCTTGAAAAATTTAGATGAATAAAAAACAATTATTTAATAACGAATATCATTGTTATAGATCAACTAAAGCAAAATAATAAATTGCTTCAGTAAAATATAATACATAAATGTATATTAAATTTTAGTTTCGTTACAAAATGCCATAAACTAATATGATTTAGGGATGTTACTTTTAATTGGTTAAACTCGCTTCAACATAATATTAAAAGTCATCAAAACAAAATTGATTTAACATGTAAGACATAAACTCATGCACCCATATAAAAACATTTGTCACAACAAAACATTTGTTCTGTTGTAGTTAAGAAGACTTCGTATGTTTTTAATACTGTATTTTGTAACAAGGATGAGTTACAATAAAGACTTAAGTTTGCAAAATCATAAATACAAATCTTTTCAAAGTGAGTTGTGTAATCATTTCTTGTATAAAAAATCTGCATAACCTCCCATTTTTTAAATGTGTGCTAACTACTTTAGCAAAATGATGTTATTATTTGTAATTGTTTTTTAATAATTTTAATAAAAAAGGCAAATAGTTAACAGCCAGACAACAATTTTGTAACAATTTCTTTAAATGTTATGTCTAAAATGATTTACTATTTGAAAAGTTGACTTACACGCTCATATTTTTTAAGACTACAAAACTGTTTATACGTTTTAAATACATTGCTAAATTACCAAATGTTTATTGTTATTTATTATTCGTATATTATACACAAAGATTTTCATTGAAGGATGATTTTTTTTAAATTATTAGTAATTACTTAATAATTAAGAACAATTTTAATTGCTTAATTGTACATATACTAATACAAAATCTTTTTATGTAGATAAATAGTTATTACAACATTAACTGAGATTTCATGTCGTCACTAATGAAATGTGTTATAATAAGTAAACGATGTTGTCATGAATAAAACTATTAAAGAATTTCAATTAATAAATTAAATCACTGAACATCATACAATTATCTTATTTGAAAAATTATACATAACATTAGATAGTATATTTGTATATTTAATCTTTTATTGTCAACGAACCTGACAAAGGCCTAATGAAATAAACATATTTAAATTAAATATCTATAAATATTTTTTCTCTTCTTTTTTTTCACCGACAGGTAAAAATGAAATATTTTAAGAAGCCAACGGGTTAATAACAAATATTTTACTAATTTATAGTTGGAATTGACCAACAAAAATATCTTCATGTTCATACCTAAGTTGATGTAGTTGTGAGACTAAATTTAGGCGTACGGGTGTTTATTATTTACGCGCGTGGGTGCGTGTGTGTGTGTGTGTGTGTGTGTTTATGAGTGCAAATGTTATTGAAGTGTACTTATTTATGAATAAATTGCTTCAGTTATTTTTTTACAATTTGCTTTTTATAATATGTATGTTATATTATATACCCGTACATTTGAACATTTGATCCTACATAAAATAGAAGATTGTACATACATTAAAGAATATTAAGTGCATTAAATACTATAAAAAGAACAATTTTGATTATATAACAATGTTAGTTTTTTTTGTATTTACTGGAAACATATTTAAAGAATTTCTTATCACTTTCACTTGAATCACATTTCGTATTTGTTGTTGTTACATGATGTTGATTTTAGTACTGCTACAATGTTTTTTTATGTTAATTTATATCAAATAATAATTAAAGAAAACAGTTATATTAAATTAATTATAGTTTATATTATTTTTTTTTATAAACTAAAATCATAAGGTTTTAATCTATTATATTCATTTTCAATTAATAATGGAAGATACATAGTCACCATTCATTATGTCTAAATAAATTGAGGATCAACTATTACTGAAAAACCAGAATAAATATTTTCATATAGTAATTTAAACAAAAATAGCAATTCAAATTTAACTATTAAGTTTATAAGTGTATTACTGTGTATTTAATTTTTTTTCTTAAATATATTTATAACAAATATTGTGCGTGATTATTTATTATCTACAATTGGTTTAGACATTTAATTAATTTCCCTATTTCTTCAATCTCGTTACTTTATTGTTTTATTAGGGGTTACAAATACTTAGAAAAAATGTTTTTTTTAATGAATTTTATTTAAACGAAAATGGTTTAGTAGTTTTATCTAGTTTTGTGTGCAATACGTAATATCAAATACAAAATTCAAAGACAAATTTTTTAAGGTGCAATAAAGTCAAATCTTTACATGTGTTTTATAAAAAAGGTGAAAGTTAAGAATGATTTTACATCTAAAGCCAAAATAAAACAAAAATACTTGTGCCGTGCAGTAACAAATAATAGCATTCTTGTTTAATGGATAATTTTTGCATGAAATGTATATATTTTCAATTAAACAAACACACATACGCATTTAGAAACACAACCACATATTGAGATGTCTGGACTTACAAATAATTCATTACAATTATAACTGAAAGATAAATATAAGAAATATGCATCACATAGTGAATGTAATTAATATGCTTATTCCACTTATTTATTGACATGTTTTTCGAGCCTAGAACAAATTTACTTTAATTTCTTTTAAGTTTCCTTTTAACAGAAAATAATTGTTTAGTAATAAAGTATATACATTAATTTGGATAATACAGTATAATTAATACAGAACATGCCATGGTACAATGTCAATGAAATTAGCCTTTGGAAATAAATGCTTAGTGAAAGAACTTACAGAAGATGTTAATACAATTTATGTTCTCGTGACCATAGACATGTAGAGAGTTTCAGTAGAGGTAATTACAAAATACAAAGATACTCAGATTATTGTATAATTTCGGTACTATTTTATAATTTAAAAATTGCTCAGGTAGTATTACAATAAAAATATTGAATTTACTTATAATAAGTTTTTCTGCTGTTTTATGGTGTATTTATGTTAATAAAATAGAAATATAACAGTTATTTATTGGCATTTACAAGAGGTTTAATAATTTACTACAATTCATAATATCATTTAACATCAAATTAAATATTTTTTTAAAATTTAACACAAATTGCAATTTAATTTAGTTATTTATTTTTACTTGCTTCATATACACTCAATATTGAGTATTTATTCTGAGCTTTAATAACAACAAAATATAAAAATATGATTATTTTTTGAAATTAATCATATTTCATTAAATTAATCATATTTCATCTTTGAAAATTTAAATATTTTCGCTTTTAAAAATATTAATTTATTCATACAATAAACCTTCACTTGGAAAATATTTGATTACTTTATGAGCGCAAATAAACCTCTATATATTTGCAATTTGGCTTTTTGTAACAAACAACTTGCATGGAATCTTATATACTTTTTTACTACAATATTTTACTATTAGTGTTAACAAATATGTGAAGATAAACAGCCACAGTAGACATGGGATATAATTCTGTAAAACTAGAAAGTCTCCTCCATCGTTTAACATGGAACACAAGAATATAATTTAAGCAAGAAGATTGCATTAGTAACCAAGAATGTATTTAAGTATTATATATAACAGTCTTAACGTTTTGGTAACAAAATGTTCACATGGGAAGAAAATGCAACCACAAATTGAATTAGTAATCTAGTATATAGCATTTGGTATTTATAGTACTAAGCTTATAGATATTACTTCTGTTGATTAATTTTTCATTCTTCTATTGGTTATTTTCAATGAATTTTTTTAAACAAAAATGTTTAATACTTTGACTTAACCTTAAAATCAACAATGTATTCAAAAACTAAGAGAAATAATCATTCTTGTTTAAATATTTTTATACAACAAATATTTTATCAGTACTATAATAGTAGGATGTTTTTAGATGTCGTGTAAATAATTGATCCAGATTTACTTGCCCCACTTTTGTAATAGCCCTCTCCGTTGACAGCGACAGTTGGCTCCCCATAGGTTGCACCTGCATGTGGAATTTACGCAGCAATCTGTAGGTCTATGATCGCAGTTTCCGCCCCGCCGGATGCACGCTCGTCTGTAAAGGTAGATCAGAGAAGAACGCCTGCAAAATATCATTAAACCCTTTCCAGACTATGCAGTACCTTAACATGTAAGACGAGGTGTATGTTCTTCAAGGACAACAGAATTCCTGTACGAAATTTAATATCATAGAGAACAATTCTCTTATAAATTACAAATCTCTGAATAATTTTAATACTTTTGGTATCAAAATTATATACTTATATGTCATTAGGTTTGTTATATTTCTATCTGTTATATTTTACTATTTATTATCAATTTTACAATTGAGGTTATAAAACGCAAATGATGAATCAGTTGTTTTAATAACAGAAAAATTTGACTCTTTATAAGTATTTGAGTAATTGACATTAAATACTAAGTTTTGATCTATATACTCTACTTTTTGATACATAAGTCTAAATCTACAATTTATAAAATCCCTTTGCAATATCCTGTACTAAGATATAATTTATGACCCATAATAAATAATCAGTTCTGCAGCAATTTATCCTAATAAGAATAATCGAACGAGAAGATTGTAAAAACAAAGAAATTTACCAATATTAATTTTCTAAAAACTTAATTTGAACCATTTCCGGAAGTCCAAATTTGTGTTTTTTTATGTAAGAATGTTTTATAACAGAAGTTTATATTGTTAATGTTAACATAAACAAGTATATTATTTCTAAGTTTTTAAAATGATATAATCTAACTTTACTTCAAAGGGTAAATTTAAGTATAATCTTATAATATAGGGAGATACAGGATACTTTGTATTTTGGTCAAATGACCAGTATTTGTGGAAAATAATAACATAAAATAAATACAAATATAGAAAACTATAAATAAATACAAATGTTTTACTTAAACCGTGGTTTGTCAAAAAATATATCTACAACTATAAATAATGGGTCATTTCAGCTTGTCCGTTTCGCCAGGCTTTTTCTGATCAAACTCAATTCATATTTGAAATAATTTTCCATAAAGAATTGGTATAATGTCGATTTAAATATCAGAAAGAAGATTAACTATAGTGAGAAACAAAGAAGTAGAATTACAATCGATGTAATGCATTTTTAGATCATCGTAGAAATCTTTACTAAGTGTACTTCTACAAAATAAAAAATATTGTCAATTATTTTTACCTCTTAACACAGTAAGGGATATCATTTCAGAAATTTCTTTTATTGTGATAATTATGCCGGTTTCCTGAATATAATCTATATTCAAACATTATCTTTTCATTACATCTACAAGTTTTTCACTTATTTTCAATATTTGACAATCCTTACTATATGCTGTAATAGAAAAATATAATAAGTTTTCTATTAAAAACTTTAATAGATGTAAACAAGCTATAATGCGGATTTTTTTTTTATGTAAAATAATTCACAGAAAATATTAATTTTATTATTAACTTTAAATGCAACGTATATACAGTATCTAATTTTGTTTGTTTTGTATTACCCTATATTCCGTGTTTTGGCCTCCTTTAAAATAAATGTCATTACAAAGCGGAATTAGGAGTTAGTAATTTATAATTCACTTTTTAGTTTGATTAGGTTCTTTCTAACTCTCCTCATGGAGTAATTAATATGCTTTCGTTGTATCAAATAAGTCTATATTTTTTGAAGATTCACGATACTAAAGTTAAAGTAAACAATTATGAGAAGAAGATGTGTTTCAAAAACAGTATTTTGAAACTGACTTTTCTTGACCTTCCATTCAAATTTGCAAATGTTGTGAATGTGAATAATTGAGAATGTTTCATAGAAACAGGTAGTTGAAAATTTGATGTTATAAGGACAATGCAGTCTGTTAAATGCTAAAGATTGGTGACCGAGTAATACAAAACGAGCAGCTCATATGAAAGTTGTATCATGCGAACAGTTATTTCACAAAATCTATTGAATTGAAACTTTATTTTTCAAAACCAATTCCTTATTGTATTGTTCATTAAAGAGATCGAAAAGTACTGCGTTGCTTTTCAATACAGCGTAACTGAAATGTGAGTATATTTAATATGAAGACAAATGAAACTACTGTGTTATGAGTGGCAATGTGAATTACACCTAATGGCCTCGGTGACGGTTAACATAGTGAGAATATCTCTAACTATGAAACACTGTGCGGCAGAAACAAGTGGGGAATTGATGTAAACACCAACGCATCACCTGTTTGGTCTCACCCGAAGAGTGTCACCATAAGAAACAGTTTTGCCACAGCGTCACTTGAGGATCTCTATGTCCTGCGAGTCATATTCTTCGCCAGAACTGCGTTAAAAAAAAGAAAAGAATAGAAGTCAGTTATCCGTTTATATTTAGAACTATTTATTTGTTATTCTTAGTTGTAATACATTGTCCATAGAGTAGTTTATACAAATCCACGTTGTTTACAGGGTTTTGTCACAAGTTAATACACCTCATCTTACAATCTATAATCAAAATTTAAAGAATAATTGTTATTGCTGATCTGTTAATTTATCTGAGAAGATATTATAACACAGTATTAAGAATAATATTACTATACATTAATAAGAAATTGTGTGTCATAAATATGCACAATTAATTAGTTAGATATATGCACATTTTACATTTTAAGAGATCAGCAATAGGTTTAAGTAGAATGATATATGTGAATATTTCATTTTCAGTGTTAATTTAAATAAAAATAAAGACTTCTTTATATATTATGCACAGCATCTTTAAATTTTGTGTTTTTGGATCTTTAAATTATGACCAAAAATGTAAAAAGCGCCTATACAAATATAAATTAGCAAATTTTAATAAATAATATA
This sequence comes from Aphrophora alni, assembly GCA_963513935.1. Lineage (NCBI taxonomy): Eukaryota > Metazoa > Arthropoda > Insecta > Hemiptera > Aphrophoridae > Aphrophora > Aphrophora alni. The sequence continues at coordinate 121,826,613 of OY740769.1, read as the reverse complement.
GGTAACATCACTTAATAGTGAGTGATGAACGCAGTCTGCAATTTTTTAAAAAATCACACGATACTACTAAACTTGTGAAATATGTAAAACGTTATTTTGAAATATTATAAATTTCTCCACCTCCTCATCGAATATTTATTTCTGTAAATTGTTACTCTTTTTGCAAAAAAACCGGCGAAACCTTATTGATTTGACAGTAATTGAAAACTATATATATATGCATACATTATTTAAAATTCAAACCAAATTTTAGATTTAATAAGTAATATGCAATTTTTCAAATTTTTAACTGTAAATTTTTCTAAACTCAAAATTTAAAGAAACATATGGTGTTAATATACATTTATTATAAGTCCTCTCATAATGTAACGCCTTAACCCTCGCCCTCCTACCTTCATTTATAGGGGTGAAAGTTATCAGTTTCCTTATAACTCCTTTTTAAATTTTTTAAATAACACTTAAAAGGGAGATAGGTTGTTCAAAGTAAATTTCTCCGTTAAAATACTGCAATATGTTATAACAATTCTTGTACGTTAATTTCCAAATTTGTTGTATATCCTATTTTACATTTTCCCAAAAATAAAAATTTAGAACAGTGTGTTTTGAATTGGGTTTTTACTTATAGAATACCGATATGGAAATTTTCATCAAATTGTAAATGAATATTTGAAAAACCAACTGAAAAATACAGTACTGAAGTTATATTTTGTAAACGTCATAATCTATCAATTGGAATTTATAAGGGAAATAAAGCTTTTACTTTACTACAGCCTCGATGATAAATTAGTGAAAATGATACTACTGGATTGTTATGTTAACCTATAACCGAAAAAAAAAGTTTCTAATTTTAAAAGTGTGATAGATTTAGTATAATTTTGTGTTATTAGCATTGTACAAATTTATAACCTGACTTGGAACATTTTCCTATCGATTTTTACGTACAAATGGAGATACAATAGTTTATACTTGTCAACCGATTACTAAACTGGTATTTTTAATAGTTATGTTTCATGACAAATTAAATTTTCTCAAATACAATAGATTTTCTGCTATAATAATAAAATATAATAAGTAAGTTAGTTATGATTAACATTCACCGTTTCTGAAATACAAGCCTAAATGTGTAAGTCTTTCAGTGTCATGACGTTTACAAAATGTAAACAAAATAATTTAAACAGTTTGTTAATTAAGTATGATCATTCTTATACGTTAAAATTAAAATGTTTTTGAACAACTTTGTTTTCCAGAAAAAAAGGGGGTAAACGAAGATATGGCAACAATTGTGTACGTATAAATAGGGGTGGTGGTTGTAGGAAGGATGATTTTTTTTTTTTATATTTATATTGAGCAAAACACCTTTAAATATTTGAGTTACTAATTATTACAAAAATTTCAGAATTAAATTATAATTTTATTAGATTACCGACTTATTTAACAAAACCAATTTATAAAATTTAATAAAATGTATTAGCTCAATCAACAACAGAACGTACAAACAAATAGAAATCTCAGGCGTCCTAAGAGAATACCGTACCTTTTATTGTTCTTTAATTTAGTGAAATATAAATTTGAAACCTCCTTTTACAATCATTATGATTTGTTCAATGAATTGAACAAGTTGCTGAAAGAGAATAATTAAATTTAGGATTCGCATCTTCTATATTGTGAATACTTCAAATTGATCAAAGAGGAATATTTCAAATTGATCAAAGAGTTGAAATTAGATTGCTGAACGATTTAGTTGAATGTGTTTCTATAGGTTATTCACAGTTACACCGTATGTTATTGGATGTTGGTCTACTGCGTAACAGTTTCATATATTTTAAATTTATTTCTGATTTATGCTTTGTTTATGATATAATAATCCCTCAGATTAAATTGTATTTAATCGAAATCAAGCTGTTAACGACGGCAATCAAAGTTTAGTTTTATTTTATGTCAACTAGAGTATTACGGAACCGTATTTTTTTACTTGCGATTTTTCACACTGGTGGGTTTAAGTCAATAATAATCATGTCTCTGTAAAATGTGATCTATATTGGAAGAGCTAGTTTTGAGAAATTATGTTCTTTATACAAGGCTATTTTTTCCCTCTCTTTTTATATTCTATTTTTTTCCTCACTGTTATTCCACGTAGTATTTTTAAAGTGTACAACCAATACTTCGGAACTTTGGAGCGACATTTTAGCTCAATTGGATCAAAATCGTAGATTTTTTAGGGTTGCTATCCCAAAATTTATTTTATAACTAAAAAACAAAATAAAAATTTAAAATACTACTTTTTCGAACTCAGGGGACTTAAAAACTGATAAATACTCAAAAACGCAATATACGTTTCTCTATCAATCAAAAAACTTTCTGCGTATGCATGAGCATAAAAACAGAACCTTTTAAATTTTGTAAATGTTAAAATATTACTAACGCTGTAAGTAGAAGGGTCTTTCTGCTCTAATTCATATAATAATTTGATAAAATTGGGTGTTGGTATTAAATACTACAGATGTAAGTACAAGGATCTTTCTGTTATAAATCATATAATAATTTTTATATTATAGGGTGTTATGTATTAAATACTACAGCTGTAAGTACAGGGGTCTTTCCAACATAATTCATATAATACTATGATAATTTAGGGTGTATGGATTAAATACTATAGCTGTAAGTACAAGGGTCGTTCTGCTATAATGCATATAGTAACTTGATAATATAGGGTGTAGCTATTAAATATTAGAGCTATAAGTAAAATGATTTATCTGCTATAATTCATATAAGAATTTGATAATATCGGGTATAGGTATTACATACTACAGCTGTACGTAAAAGGGTCTTGCTGCTATAATACGTAAATTAATGAAGAAATATATACACATATTTACGCTTTTAATATAATTTATTAATATTTATCACGCAGAAATATTATTACGTACGCTTTTTTGAACGAATAAAGGCACTACGAACTAAAATGGAATTTATTATATTATATTTTATTGACAATTAAATGAAATATTCACATGTATATATTATAAAATAAAAGCAATTATAAAAAAGCTATTAACACCCAGTAGAAGATGTTAGGTAGTAAAGATAATATTTTAAACTACAAAGCGAATACAATAACAGCAACGAAATGACTCTAGATCATGCTAGAGATATTAAATAATAATAATATTTAATATGATTTAATAAAATAGCCAACATTTTTAAAGTAGCATTATATACAAATAGCATAAATATTCGTAAACGCATTTAGCATGTTGAAATTAAAATAGACAGTGATATATTTACAATGTAATTAATGAGATTTATGCAATGAAGAAATGAGGATGGAAATTGAAATATATGTTACTATGATATAAGCAAAGCAATACTGAACAATGACTCACTTTTGTGGAGTTTGAAGTAACCTTTCTAGATCATTTTCCGAGTAGTCTTCAAGTGCCATTTGATCTGAAACAAACAATGAACCTTTTAACACAACCTAGTTAGTGAGATCAAATTACTTTACTTATTATATATTTGAAGTTCTAATTGTTCCCACTACTTACTATCTTAGCAGCTATTAAACTTTAAAATTTATTATTGAGACCATTAATATTAAAACAAAAGGTTGATGTCACTCACTCCAATTACAAAAAGAAAGAAAATGTACATTATATATTTACAACAAGATGCGTTTCAACTAAATTTTCATGTTCAGATGTTAATATTTTATTATTATTATAAGAGGTTTTTACACTCTAGACACTTCAGCCTATAAGACTTTTATGTATTTCTTCCTGATGCTTATTTCTATGCCCTTGTTTACAAATAAATATTGAACTTGACTTGTGAGATATTATTAGAGAGAATAAAACTCTCAAACAAGATCTCACAAGAATTACGTTTACTTAATTAAAAGCATTTCAACGTCAAAGTCGCCATCATCAGTGATACATTAGCTACAATAACTAAACTATAATGCAGGTAGCTTGTATAAAGTTATAGTTTTGTTATTGTAGTTCAAGTATCGTTGAGGATGGCTACTTTGTCGTTGAAACGTGTTTGACTAACACTCCAATGGTCGCACCCCTCATCATAACACCAGTGGTCGCTTACCCCTCGTTTATTTATTGTTTTTAAATATATTTTTTTTATATGCTTAATTAAAATACTTACAATAAAATGTTTTAGCAGCATATTAGGTGGTATTTATAAAATTTAAAGCTCCGGTGTAATAGGTTAAAATTGAATTTTTAACTATTTGAATTTATCTTCTCATCACAATTTAAGATTCCTTTCAGTGCCCTGTTCTTTGGGTCTTTCCAAGAGCTTTCTTTTTTTGCTCTGGTGTATTTAAAATCACTTTCACCTGTTTTAATTGCTCTATTGTTTCAGTTGTGATGGTGTCTTGAGAGGAATTTTCTGTTTCCAGCATCATGTCCTCTTTTTCATATGATATTTAAGTATTGGTATAGCTCATTGGCCTTCCCTCCCCTCCGCATTGACCCAGAAGCAACTGAAGTTGATTTCACTTCATTACCATTAGCAATATCACGCTACAGTATTTATTTATTTGTTTTAGTGTAATGAATCCATAGTTGTTACCAAAAGTAGTAACAACTGTAAAGTAGCTAAGTATTATGAAGGGTCGTCTTGTTCTACAAAGACTTCATTTAATGCACAAATACCCTTGTACAATTCATCCAATGGATACGATTAACCTTAGTAATACCGTATGGCCACTTCACATATATTGGAGAATGTTTATTGACCTCCCGGTCTAGTTTCACTGTGTTTTATTGAAGTAGCGTCACCTCGAAAACGATAAGTCTTTTAGCTTGTAAACAGCGGTCCTGAGGGTAGCTTCCTCGGTTGTATCATCCTCTGCTACCCCTCTGGGATTATTTGTCCTTAATACCTTAACCCCATGTAACACATAAACGAACTATCTTTACACTATTTCAAAGTGACGTCTCGGTGGAACACATGTTATTGAAAATGTAGTCTTTATTGTGGAAAAGTTGTATAGTTACTATTTTATTAAATTTCAGTGTGACTGATATTATTTTCAAAAATAAACCTACTGAAATTTCATTTCCCAAATATATGAGGTTGAAATTTTATCGCTTGAACCCAAGGGTGGATAATAATGTGAACACCCAGTATACTTTTGGGAAAGGAGTTAAAAAGTTTTTTACCCTAATAAACAGTTCGTACACTTTCTCTTGGTTCACATAAAGTACTGTTGGTTCTTTGCCGTTCTTTGTGTTTACAGTTCTATGTTTGATATTTTTTTTGCCATCACGTTTGTATTAAGTCTTAATTTTAAATTCTCAGGCCTAGCTGTAAGCCTGGGCTCCATTCTTAGGCAATAGTTTTATTTTTAATTCTAACATGGCACTAGGTTGTTTTGATGTTTGTCAGTTTTTCGTGTTCTAGATATACCACTTGATATCGGAGTTAGTTAATAGACACGAAAGTCATGTATTCATTTTTATGTACAGATATGGAATCAAACGTACTTTTAAATGATATTAATAATGTGAATACTCTATCATTAGCAAATAACAAGAAAACCAGAATTTGAGGTTGGTTGTAAAATGTTTAGTGACAAGTGTATTTTCACGTATGTAGTTCAAAATCGTTGAGTTCTATTTTTCGAAAAAATGTATCTTCAAGTCAAGTTTACTATTTTTAATATAAAAAATTAATAGAATTAAAATCTTATTAAGAGATAATCCTTGCTTTCTTTCAAATTTCATATATAGTTGGGAATCATTAATTATCTGTACTCATATATTAATATACCATTACACTTTTTCAAATATCACAGTTTCTCTTGAATTATGCACTGTTATGTATTAAAATAACAAACAAAATTATACTACCTCGGTCGTAATAGCTGATATAGTAACTACAATTTATTATAGTATATATATATATATATATATATATATATATATATATAAATTTAGATATAGTAACACTGATATTTTTAGTAGCTAATGCCATTATGTTTGACATTAGCTAATACACATTACCCAATATACAATTAATTCATGTTAAATCAAAAATAAACAGTCAATGATTCGAATTTTATATGCCGACTTAAATGTCCCACACATATAAATGTTGGCTAAGTAGATATTATGACACCATATCAAGTGTTTTATGTTATGATGTTTTTCTTTTATCTGTCATCAACTAGTTTGTCTGTGATACAACTTAAATAGTTTAAACAAATTTTTATCTACAATTTACATGTTTGTGTTATATCTTGGTGATTGATTTATGAATTTAAAACTTTTGAGTATCTGGTGCCATAAAAATAAAACAAGAATTATTAAAGTATTAAAAATTGGCTCTGTTGATATCAGTGAAATTTAATAACATTTAGTTGTTGTAGATCCGAATTATTTATTGTAAGTCGTCCTTCGTAAATTATTTTTATAAAAAAGTATGTGATTTATATTTACTTAATAATATTTAGTTTCGTATATGGGTAGGTGAAAATGTTAATAGATTGCTCGGTTTAAATCTTTTATTGTAGAGACTTTTGGATTAGTAACGATGTACATATAATCAATAGACGAATGGTAAATTAAAAAAAAAATTATATAAGTATTACTTAAATATACGCACAAAATAATATTTAAATATATCAAATGTAGTTCAATTATATGAATACTTCGATCATACGTAAAAATGCATGTTTTCATAGAGAACGAAAATACAAGTTTTACTTTTAAAATATAACATTAGACCTTCAACAATTAATTGATTTAGTTCTAAATTAAAACAATGGATAATGTAAATCATAAAATAAACTATATTGTTTATCATACTATGTAACCTACGCGTATGCACCTCCCCCTAAGATACATACGATTCTGTAGTGTCTGTATAATTAGTCGTATTAATTGTGTACACAGACACTGCAGTATAACATATAGCTTAGCGAAAGTCTCATATGTGTTGTCAACTTTCAGAATCTGTGATACTCTAGGGACAGATTAATTACTATTTACTTAACTAACCAAATCCGTTAACTCCTTCAGTAGTACTTCTCCCTTCATATTCCCTTTCCATTAATAAATGGTACTTTTCCCATTAGCATTGTTTGGTGATGCACCAAGAATGTACAATAGTTGCAACAAATGTACGATTTTTAAGGTATAAAATAATCATTTTTATATTCATACTCCATATTCAATTTTCATGTATTTTCTATATTCCGAATTCTAAATTAGATAAGAACAGATTGGAGACTGTACAAAATAAAAGATATTTTATATTTCTGTACATTTTTAATACAATTACCAAAAGTACAAAAAGGAAAATTAAAAATGGTTAAACAAAAACATACTTTTATATATTTCTTAATATATGTCAAAATGTGTTGTAAAACAATTTATGTAATTCAATTGAAATGAACTACACTTGAATGGCATATTCACTAAGATTATAACTTCTTCAATTAAATATCTTCTTGTTAGAAATAAAATGTTCATTATGAAACGCTTTGATTTATTTTATTTGGTTATTTTTGTGGGGATTATTTTCTATACTTTTGATAAAGGTTTTAAAATACACTGAACACTAAAGTTATTTTTATTTGAAAATATATATTCAATATGTCACACAATGAGTCCTGTAAACGATGTAATTATATAAAATGAAAAATTTTAAGTAAACTTTATTTTCGATAAATATTATTTATCAAATTACAATAATAAAAACTGCAGAAATGTAATAAATCAATTAGGTATTGTATGTAGTAATCATTAGGATTTTACAATTATTTTACGTTTCATTGAATATTCAGTTTTGTTTTGCCAATATTAAATTATATTTGTTACAATTTGTATGAGGTTATTATTGTTCTAATTATGGGGTAAAAATTGTTTTTTTGTGTTTAAAACCTTAATAAAATTGACTTATAGTTTTCAATCATTACCTATATTTAATATTTTCTGTATTTACGTCTTCTCAGACACTTTTGAAGATTTTTCCTTCATCTTTTTCTACATCAATGTGACAGAATAATCAGCAGGGCTTATACGTTTTTATTATATGAAAATGAAACAATATTGTGGATAATACCAAGGTGTATAGAAAGATAATCTATCATATTGATACAGCGGAACTTGTAGGAAAAATCATCTAAGGTATGTGAAGGAAGTAATTACAAAAAAATAGGATAGGCAATAATTTAAACTTTAAATCAATTTTCATCATGGTTTTAACACAAAAAGGATTCTTTTTAATCTAATGGAACAATTATAACACCATAAAAATAAACCCAAATGCGTTTAAATTAAAGCTGCAAGTAGTTTTAAACAATTATTATATTGGTATATTAATTCTCACACTTAAACTAACTATCATACTAAATATTATATTATATTGAATGAAAGATGTCTAATGATTTTTTTAGAAAAAAAAGAAGTTTAATACGCTTAAATTTATATTCAATTAAACATAATCAAATTACATTTAATAAATGTTGTTCATATTATTTAAAACTAACAATCACTCCTCTATAATTATTCTACATATATAAAATGACTTTAAACCCTTACAAGCAGCCTTAAATTTAAATTCTCAAAATACTCTTAATATATATATTTTTTAATATATATTTGATGATATACTTAAAACTATGAATTTAAAATTTTTATCTAAATATTAGTTCAGCGGAGAGGCTTTAACATTTGAAGAGAACGTGTGGGCTTGAAACATGTCCTGCTAATGTAACAATGAGTTATGTAATACTTTACTAAATTAAAGTTGAAGAAGAGGCAAACAAGACAAAGCACGGAATATAAACCCTGGACAGTTCTTCACCTTTAATTTATATACCGGATGTACTAAAAGTCCCGCAACGGTTTAATTTTTTTTGGATTAAATGACACTGGAAAGCTGAAAACCTGGACTTACACTATGAACCTAAACAACTATTCTCGCACACCATGAGTGAGAGTGTAGGACCAGGAGGGGACGTCCTATAAAGAGTACAAAGAAAATATTAAATAAAAGCAAAGGCCGAATTGTACATCATTTTAAAGGGCTTTACTGGCAAACCGCACTTCAAAAGGTTGGTCCAGTACAAAATGGCAGATTTTCAAAGGTTTTACTAAAAAAAGGAAATGTTTACTTAGCAAATTTTTTCAGAGTAAATGTTCGAATAGATCTCCTCCGGTTATTTGACAGTTGAAACATCGTACATAAAAACTATTTACAGAATTTTGCATTGCAACTGGAGGAAGCATTGAAGACAATCCTGGTGAACGCGCTGGCCACTGTACAGTCCCACGCCTACCAATCCACTGTTGTGGAAAAACAGCGTTTAAATGTTCTTTTTCTTGTATGCCATAGTGTTTTGGCGCTCTGACCTGTTGAAACCAGATATTCTGAAGATATTCTCCAAACCTGTTTTGAAGTACTGGCATAATATAATTTTGTAGCGAATGTTTGTGTGATGCAGCATTTAAATTGCCTTATATAAAGGAAGGTTTTACCAACTGGGTACAAACTTTATAATGTACTTTTGTAATATGTCAGGCATAAAGCAGTATTTACAGCAGCATTATATTATTGTGGATACTAATAAAAAGTCTGTCTACTGCCATGTAAAACCTTTGACATTTGCCATTTTGTACTGGATCAACCTTTTAAGGCACGGTTTGCGGCATTAAACTCTGCCATTAAAGCCCATTAAAATGATGTAAAACTCGGCCTATGATTTCACTTAAGGTATTCTTTGTAGTCCTGATGAGAGGTCCCCTCCCCTGGTCCGACGCTGTCACTCATGATGTGCAAATATAGTTGTTTAGGTTCATAGTGTAAGTCCGGGTTTTCAGCTTCACAGTGTCATCCGAACAACAAATATTAAACCGGTGCAGGACTTTTTGTACACCCGGTATATATATATATATATATATATGTATACTATGTAAAAGTCATGTTCAAAAATACATTATGAAAGTTAGTAGACATTTCTAGAGTACATAATATAGTAACCCGATATTTATTTCAAATTAGAATCCTAACAGAAAGATATATCAGTAAATTGACTTTTACTCGCAGATAAAATGTGTTTTAGTTATTAATATCGTTTACTTTACCGATATACCTGATTTAGAATACATTTTAGTTGAACTTATTTTGTAATTCTTTGACGAAATAAAGGGGGAGACCTGATATTTAACCAAAACTGGTTCTTCAAACTCCAAAAAATAGATATGGGTAAGGAATGAAAATTCGATTTTTTTTTTATAGAATTTTCTATTTATTTTACAATTACATCAAGAAAATATGTTGCTGTAAATGATTCATCCTTTTAGGTTTCCCTTCCTGTTAACTTAGCATAATACTAATTAAAAGGTTAGAATTATAAATAAAATTTAGTCGAAATATATCACAGGAACTTATTCAATAGCAAATAAACATTATATTTAAATATTTTGAAAATTTGACAAACCGAAATAATTTTTATGTAGCTTTTCATATTAAAGTCCTACAAATTATTGTTGCTTTAACGTAAACATTGTTTTACCTAAAGACGTTTTTGTCATACAAAACAGAGTATACTTTTCAATGAATCATTTCTTGCATTATTTATATTTTTATATCAATTTGTTTGAAGTTTTTACATTTTTTATGATGAAGCTGATATCATGTATTATCTTAGCGTAGCAATTTTAGAATTTAATATATTAAAATTTTTGTAAAATGTATTAATCTGAACTTTAGGTTATGGTGAGGAAATAAGCATTTCGTATACTTGATTGACTTTCCCTTTCTATTAGTCTGTACTATTTTAGGAGATCAATGTAACATGTTTTGTATACATTTAGTACAAATAGTCAGTATTTTTAATTGACGTATATTATAGAACTTAACATCTGGAAAGTATTATATTTTTGTAAGTATCCTGCCGCTTTTACACTTTGCGGCTACTAAAAATGTGGTTAAACTTGTGTTTCCCCTCTTCCTTTTTTGTAGGTTATTTGCCTTAAAAGTCCACATTTCATGCTATTGTCCTTACTAATAATCATAAGAGTTCGATAATAGTATCGTATGAAATGGAGCTAATAAATTTGGGATTTTATGTTTAGTACTGTAATGACTGTCTGTGGCTTCCACAGAGCGTATACTTCCGTTATTACAAGTCTTCTAAACCTTGCATACTACACTATTTCACACTTGACCGCGTTTTAATTAAAAACCTGAGGTAAGGAACGTACCGATATATGTATGATGTACCGATATATGTTTACTATGTATGCGAAGTTAACATCTGTCAACTCCACCATTATCTTATTTATTCATGTTCTAAGACGTTATTAAATATTCGTACTATTCATCCGTAATTTACCTTATGGCCTAAACAGAGGGAAAATGATTAATAAAACATCATAAAATTGTTAAAGTTTGAAGAAAATATATTTAAGTTGAGCACAACGTATAACTCAAAAATGTTCAAAATGTATTTAATATTTTCCAAAGAAAGATACTGATATGCAGTATCATTTATTGACATTAAAAAAAGAAGCAAACCAAGAAGATAACAAAGTTAGAAGAAAATGCAAAACATAACCATCTTGGAATTAAATTACCTCCTTAACAACGTCATAATACAACTTCTCCCACAAGCATGTGTGTGGCTTGTAGTATATGAATATATTTGCCAATTAACACAATAACTCAGCTTTTACATTGGTCAGATTTATGTGACAATAATGTAAATAATTAAAGCTAACGAAGTTTTCCAAAACGTTTTACTTGAAGATGTTTTTGATTTGTGATACGTCAATTTAAATTAAATACAAGTTTTAGTAAAAGCAATAAAATGTATATAGATTATTTTTAACATTAATTTATTTTTAAAATAAAGTTTCAAAATATGCTCACTTTTCTAGAATTGTGACTAAAAGAGTTTCAAATGTTCGAAAATGTAAATCCTTTTTGATGTTTTAGGAAAAAACCAAGAACGTAACATTAGCATGTGGCGACAGTATTATGTGTACGTGGGTACTTTTTTAAATATATTCCGTCTAATGTATAATTACATCAGTTAAAATTCAGTTTTTATTCTTCAGTTTCAGTTTTAGTTCTATGATTAAAAGGTTTTGTACGTATATCTTTCAAACAAATAACGTTTGACCGAAACTTCCATACATGGCCCATTCAATTTTGAAGATCGACATTTTAGTATTATTATCTGAAAACATGCGACATTGTAAACAAAATAACATACAATCTATATTCGTATAGGTATAGCGAAGAAAAAGAGCACTGTATCAATGACAAAGAGAATCACATTCTTCTATTCATTTCACTAAGTTAACACACCTACATTCTAACCTGTTAAATATATTTGACGTATTATATTTATACATATTGTCAAATGTGTTTATTTTACGGACATTTTGAATTTGAGTCACTTTATGGCAACTAATACACAAATAAATGAATTTAGAAATATACAAGAATGTGAATTATTTTTCCACATATTGTAACAAATTCTATATAAAAAAAGAGATAACAATCGAATAAACATTTAATTACAACTTTTGTCAAAAAATGTATACTTAAAAAATTACCTAAGATCAAATTTACAATAGTAAAAATGGACATTTGTCCAAAAGGAATTTTGATAAATTCTGAAAGCAATCTTACTTTATTTATTTAGTATTATAAAAATAAATTAAAATTCACCAACTCAGATTTGTTAGAGATTAGACTGTTATACTTCAGATTTTGTGACCAGATTTCCTATTGCTTAATTACAAGTTGCTGATAAGTATGAAAACAATAATTAAATAGATTTTACTAAGAACCAGAAAAAAGAAGCAGATGATAAAAAAATATTAAAGTAAGAATGAAAAGTTATTTTCTTTAAATGTTTTAAGATATTCTGAATATATTTATAAAGTAATTTTCAATAGAGTGGTCGCGGTATATGTTTGACAGTAAAGTGGTTTTAGGTGAGATGATATCCGATTCCATGGACTTGATAAAAATTAGATATAAAAATAGCTCTTATATGAAATGATGTGGTTATAAGTTTTTTAGAAGTGTTATTTTTTTTAAATATATAAAAACTGATAATAATATGCATTTGATATATTACAACAAATATCAGCTGTGTTATAAAAATAAATGTTTTTGCTGTGTTAGTCTACAAAATATTTTTTTATTGAAATACTTCCTTGTGGACTTAAGATAAAAATTCGTTTAGAAATTCTCGGAATATCTATTATATAATATTTCGAGCCGAGTTACACTGTAAGTATTTAAGACAAAAAAGAACAGATTTATCATTATTAAATCAGGCTGGAGCTTTGCTTCATAATCTAAATTACTCATGAAGGCTTTCGGCAATGAATCATATAAGAAATTATCATTTCTGGCTTTGTGTTTATATAATAAAACAATTCCTTATCTCTTTTCCTTTTATCCATTTCCTTAAGATTTTTTATATTGTATATTAGGACATTAAAATAAACTAAATCATTTCTTGTTTACAAAAGACAAACATAATTAGCAAACTAGGATAACATATTTGTTTTTAGTTTAATAAATTATTATATAACTATAGCTATCGGTCATATTTTTGTATCAATAAGAAAACATTTCTTTTCTCTAAAATTCAGTATAATATTAATAATAATAAGTTATCGTTGATATTTATGAGTATTGACCCCTTTGTCATTAGTGCTTTATAAAAACTAAAAGTTTTTGGAAGTTTTAAATGTAATATTGTAAACTTCAGGAATAAACACAATTATAACAATGTTTGAATACAATTTAAAAAAAAAATCTTATACTGGATTTGTATCAGTAATTCTGTGTAATTTCGACTCATTAAAAACATTTAATCGTAGACATTTCTGTGTGTAATGAGTCCGCATTAGTTTTGATTATTTCTGACTTTGAAATATTTGATGATCATATTCTTGAAGACCAAATAGCTCATTCAATTTTATTCAAAGTTGGTATAACGTCAATATCAGACAAAAACAGTTACAGATCAACATATTAGTTATTGTTTAAATAAAAAAACGAAGAAACCCGATGGTTTAACTCTCGGTAATTAAGATTGACTCTACCATTTTGATTTTATATTTTTATTCTCTAATTTTTTCGAATCAATATATTTTATTGTGGTAAAACATTAGTAAATGTTATGCTACTGTTGTTCAAAATTCTAGGATATTCTATTTATATATTAAACATTTTTTATACTTTAAAATGTATAGTTAAAAAAAAAATATATAGCAGGTCTTCCAAGTTTAGGTTAAGACTAAAAATGGTTGTGGTTTCCACAAATAATAAAAATCGTTATTTGTTATTCAATCGAAGAGATAAACTCTTTATTGTATGCGGATATAATTAAGATTTATTTTGAATTTAACTGTTATTTTTATTGCAGTTTACTTGCTGCAATAGCAACGAGTTTCTCATTGTTGAATAATTTCAAACACAGTAATCTATTAGGAGATAAAGTAGTAGTAGTTTACGTTTAATTAATAATTTTTTGTTCGTTATTAAATCATGATTTCACCTTTAGAAACACGCAACTCATTGATTCCATGCTATTATGAATGTGAAGGTTAGAAACGAATACAGCATGGTTAAATAACATTTCGTACTCGCTACGGTTTGAAGGACAGACCGTGAAGTGTTATAGTTTCGTGTAAATAAAATTGTACGTAAGTTTGAAATCACATGGACCGTTGGAGACTACTCCATATAAACAGGCCAGGAAGACTTTCAATTGTAAAAGATAAAATTGTAAGAATTGAAAGAAGCAATTAATAAAATCGTAGCTGAGATAAATGGGAAAACGTTAATAAATGCTGCGCATAGGGTAGAGGAAAGGCGAACACTTCTCCAGGAAGAAAATGTGGGCTACTTCGAACAACTGTTTTAATAACCATGGCAGGCAAAAATTTGACTTAATTTTAAGTTTTTTTTATTAAATCGCGTTTAATTATAATGGAATTTATATAATTTATTTTGATCTATGTTAACAAATAAATATACAACAGACAATTAAAATTTTAACTTATTTTTTAAAGACCATGTATATCTTACATAAACACAATGTATCCATTAACACAATGAAAATACCCAAAAAATAGATAGAACGTACATAACTATGTAAATGTTATATTTTATTTTATTTTTTACTTATTTCAAACAAAAATTGACAATTTCAGATTCGTTTTGCACAACTTCAACATTACTTCTCTATTCACATTCTTCCCGCCGTTACAACAATGTTTGTTTTAAAGCTAATATAAGATTTCAGACAGCTAACACAATACATCCTACCTCAACTACTTAGACTAGCTAGAAAAATAAATTTTACTCTGATTAAAAATGAGCAATTACATACCATTGCCCTGGTAAAAAAATGTATCTATGTATATTTTTTTGAAACTAATTCTTTCTTTTTTTTTCGATGTATCTATGTCTCTGTAAATAAAGTTACGTGGAACACTCATTATAGGTTGACAACACCAATTACCCTTCATTAAAGCAATTTATATTTCTTTCCCCCCACACCTAGTTCGTAAACAGTCATTAGTTGCGTAGTTAGGAAGGGGAATTTGGAGGGAGCAGTAACCCCTTCCACTACATGAGTAGAGAAAATTAAATTACCAGACAAACACAAACCATAAAAATATCTATATTGGTAAAATATCTTTAAAGAATAAATATCACACACACAAACGTAAAAGAACAATTTAGCGCATTATGTTTATAACTCAAAGTAATATGTAACTTGAAGTTGAAAAAAGACTTATATGTTGTACTGTTGTTGGTTTTAGTCGTTTTTAATAATTACAAACATATCCAGACCATTTCAGAATGATATAAATCTTCGTTTATGACCGTCTACCCGTCTTCTTTATCATGTTATCACAACTTTATTATAAAGAACTGACACATTTTCAGGTTTATATACTCTTTAAAAATAATAGTGAAAGTATTTCTATAAAAAAAATCAACCCTTCCTTAAACCAAACGAAAATGGGGCTATGTAGACATTTTTTATCCACTTAGTCGATTATAATACTTTTAATAACTTATCATGTTTTGTACCTTTAGTAATATATGGGCAGTGGTGGAATACCATATTTTGTAACTTTAGTAATTTGTGAGCAGTGGTGGAATACCATGTTTTGTAATCTTAGTAATTCGTGAGCAATAGTGGAATACCATGTTTTGTAACGTAAGTAACTTGTGAGCAGTGGTGGAATACCATGTTTTGTACTTTTAGTAATATAAGAGCAGTGGTGGAATAACATATTTTGTAACTTTAGTAATTTGTGAGCAGTGGTGGAATACCGTGTTTTGTAATTTTAGTAATTCGTGAGCAATAGTGGAATACCATGTTTTGTAACTTAAGTAATTTGTGAGCAGTGGTGGATTACCATGTTTTTTAAAGGATGTTAATTACAGCCATAAAATCTGTTAATTTATCACTGAATTTAACAAGATAAATATACATATGCATTAAAAAAAATCTATTCAAATATTAATTAAATAAACACGTATTATTTTCTTTAATGTTGAAATTATCCAACTCATTGGAATAATTCTATGTCTCATAGAACAAGGTGCTATTAAATTAATAATGTTTATTGTCGAAGTAAAAGTACAAATGAACATTAAAAAAATTGTCTTATTTCGAAAAAATACTTGAAAAACTAAAAGCATTATCAATAAAATTTTAAGTCCAGTATTTAACAATAACAGCTACATTTACTGCAATGTTTGTTTCATATGTTGTTTATCTTAAACAGATAAAACCAATCAGTTTTTTTTTTGGTTTTTGTTAACTTATTGAAAACATTAAGACGTCTTTATTTGTATAAACATGAAGTCAACGTGTGCAGATTACCATATTAAACTTTATTTCTTTCATCGTTCTGTATTTAAGTTAACAGTATTTATGTTTGATTAAATTTGTTATGTTTTTTAGGATGGCGTGTAAAGCTATAAGTAATTAATATCATAGTTATATTATTAAATGTTGCAACGGTAAGGAGAAATGGGCGATTGCTATGGGGCACGATTTGGGTGGTCCGCGGATCTACTTTGGTAATGTATTACCGGGTCCCTATCGCGTGGTAAAATTAATAACGTACACTGGGCGAATCTCAACTTAGGCTAGCCATTTTTGACAAGTATTACTAGAAACTAATTTACTTAAAATAAGAGAATTACACTAATACTAATATTAATATTAACTACACTGTATTGCAACAACATGTCGGTCTATATCAGGGCCTGTCATGGCCGCGTATAGTTCCACTAATAATTTTACGATATCCCAAAATCGCGATGCGCCCAGATATAAACCCAAGGGCCGAACGGCCCTAATCCTTTGGTTTTAGCAAGGCATAATAGAAATTTACCGCACTATAATATAATTAGGAAGATCGCTGAAGACGTCCTTAGTCACAGCTGTCTCGAGCACTACTCTGCTCTTATCAGCTGGCCGGGCGGATAGGTCCAGATTCACCAAGGGGAGGGGGAGTGGTGGTAATCACCACAGTCACCCCCTCTAACAAAAAAAAAAAAACGCCGTGCGCGGGACGGGAGTGAAGGTATGGGGATGGGACAAGGTATAAAGTTAGTTAGTGTTAGGTGACATTGTCATAGTGGTCAGCTCGCGAAGAAAAAATTAAACGCGAACACTTATACGCGAAGTGCTCGCCCTAACGACTGTAACTTAGAACAAACTGGAAGCCTAAAAACCACTGAATGAAAGGGCAGAGTTGACAGTGAATTTTATAATTGGGGTAAAAGGAAGAACCGATATGGGTAAAGGACATGGGTATTACCGGGTCCCGATCGCGTGGTAAAATTAATAAAGTACACTGGGCGAATCTCAACTTAGGCTAGCCATTTTTGACAAGTATTACTAGAAACTAATTTACTTAAAATAAGAGAATTACACTAATACCAATATTAATATTAACTACACTGTATTGCAACAACATGTCGGTCTATATCAGGGCCTTTCATGGCCGCGTATAGTTCCACTAATAATTTTACGATATCCCAAAATCGCGATGCGCCCAGATATAAACTCAAGGGCCGAACGGCCCTAATCCTTTGGGTTTAGCAAGGCATAATAGAAATTTACCGCACTATAATATATTTAGGAAGATCGCTGAAGACGTCCTTAGTCACAGCTGTCTAGAGCACTACTCTGCTCTTATCAGCTGGCCGGGCGGATATGTAAAGATTCACGAAGGGGAGGGGGAGTGGTGGTAATCACCACAATGTATACAGAACTTGAATATAGTGTTTAAAAGTGAAATACATTTATTGTAAGGTATCAAGAATTATTTTAGTATTTTTTATTTGAAATAAAAATGTACACCTTCATTGAAGGGGAAAAAAAATATTGTTCTTATCAACATTCAATAATATAACCTTGAAACATTAATTGAAACAGTGGAAATGAACTTTATTGTTTTATTGTTTTAATTTGTCAAATGACCTTTATAATTTTTTTTTATGCAAATGAAGTCTTTAACAAATCATGAGGCAGAATCTCGCCTGACTCATTTGCCGAGCGACCTGTAGAGATATGAAATTATGTAGGCTTGCAGTAGGTTATAAAGCTTGCAAATTTAATTATCTACGCAAAATTATGTTTCCGCACACACACATTTTTCAATTATATTTTTTCCTCTTTAACAATTTTTCACAGTATTTACAGTATCAACTGCCATTTCTGAACAAATTTAACTGAAATAGAAAATTAACTGAATCATAGTTATTGAATATAATTTATTTTTAGAGCTATTGAAGAAATATATGATGTGCTCGTATATAAAAATTGTCTATGAAAGTTATTCCTTTCAAATAGCTGGCCTTTTATATATGTTTTGAGTTTTGAATAATTGTTAACAGTTTGTTCCCCAAACATTGTGGATATACTGTAGTCATTATCAGCTATTGAGTTGCTCTGCAGTTGTAAAAGGAATTAATTTGCTGTAAGCATGAAGATTTTTCATTGAAATCACTTATATATTATTGTATAATACATTTTTCATTGCTTTGCTATTCCGTTTTTCTTTATTTTAGCAACTTCTTAAAATTCAGTTATTACCGAAGATGTTTTTGAAACCGGGGAATAAAATCAAAAGTGTTTTTTTTTTGAGATACCCAGAACAGAAATTTTTTTTTTTTGTATTTGTCTATATATGTAGAAGATACTTTTCGAATGAGTTCTCTAATTTGAATGATATATGGTGTTAAAAATGAATCCTGCAAAAATTTCAATAATGTTCTTAACCATAAAAATCGGCATAACTTTTATTTTTAAGTGATTTAGCATATTTTTAATTGTTGAAAATTATATAAATTTATCGAAATTTTTATTTGATCATTTTGGTTTGTATACCTAATTTTCATATGAAATAAATTTAAGTACTGTAACGACCGTTTTCACTTGGTATATTTACAAAATGAAAATAAATTTACTTAGATAAATTTTGTTTTTTAATTTGTTTCAAAAAAAATCTAACCAATATAATAAATCTACGTCAATCCCTACTTTATTGGGAGCACAATATTATTTTTCATTCAAATTTGTTTATAAGCATTGTTCCTTTACATATAACTCAATAAAAATGCAAATAAATTACTAATGTTATTTACTATACATTTTATGGAATCATCGTATCAGGTAATCCTCTAACTGATTATATTGAGTCGTCGCCTTTTTAATATTTTCCATACAAACAATAAATACAATACAATACATTCATAATTTTGAAAACAAGTGACATTATAAATTTAATTTCTTTTTAAATTTGAACATATATGTGCGCTAATGTTAATTTTTTAAATTCCCTTTCAGTCCAGGCCTTAGATAACTATTTTCTTGTACTGTGTGAAAAATAATCAATTACACTATTTTTAACATCAGGTTTAAAATTTAAATGATGCATTGTTTAAAATTATGTATTAAATAGCAAGTATAATCACTATATTTCCTTTTTAAATTTCCAAAAAGTTTGTGAACAAAAAAAAAAAATTATATAAGTTTCAATACTTTTAATTTATCCCTTAAATACACCTGACAAAAACTTGAACTTGCGAAAAATTTGAAACTTATTAGTAATTACTTATAATTATGCAACTGATAAGTTTACGATATAGGACTAGTTAATAATGTATTTAATTCAAGACAATGAATAGAACAGTAGTAAACTAAACCTGTCAAAAACAATGGTCTATTATTTTGTTTCGTATAAAATGATTAAATTAATTTTAAATAATAGTTTTTAGAATGTGTCTTTTGTACAGTAAATGTTCTCATATCTCTTCAAAGTTCGGACTAGTGAACCGTTATTTCCTACCCAGGTTCGAGCTCAGTTGACGAAGTTGCATTTTTCCTTGTTACCTAATCAAACAGATGTTTTCGTTAGTCTAATAGGCATAAAGAATAGAAATAAGTGCACACAAAATTTACGTGATTAATAGTTTTTAATATTACTTCCCAAAACTCAAAGTTTTCAATTATTTTCTAGTGATTTTGTTTAGATTCCCAAAGTTTCCTATTGATTAATAATTTTCAATATATTAAATATATAACTCGCGTTAGTTCTTCTTATTTTGTCCGATCTTACGTATGTATTTCAAGAAGAAAGAGTAAAACGTTTTTATTCAACCATTCATTTTTGAATAATAATCACAAATATATTGAAAAATAAAATAGGAACAAATTATTACATTATCATTTAACCTAAATCCCAACTGTATACAGGCAATATACATATTACACTTATAAAGCAGAAAATAAGACTGTTCATGAATTTTCGTAAATTAAACATTTCAGTTTGATTACTGCCCAAATGACAACAGACCACTACATAAACATACTTGATGGCTAATTTACAGTAACGAAAAAGCAGTTCTATGCTTATATTTAGGCCTTGTACTCGATTGTACACTCCAGTCTGAGAGCCCCTTATGATTGTATAACATTTGACATAGACCATCTAAAAATTCAGTTTGAGTTTTGCAGAACTATTTGCTTGTGTGGTATTTCGGAAATCACAATATATTTTTTCTACCTTGCTAAATATTTTCCTTTCCTTTACTACGGGTCTACAGTGTAGTATGTCAAAGTAATTGTTCGGAACTCAAATAAAAATTAATTAAAACTGTGGTCGGAAGGGAAAGAGGCGTTTATAATAATTTAGAGTTTAGTGAGAAAAAGATAAATGATTACGTTTGTAGTTTGTTATTTGTTAAACATATATAAAGTTGGCATTTTTATTGGAATTTTTTTTTTTTTTATGAAATGGGCACACATTTTTTCATCATGTGATTTATTCATTTGATTTTTCATAATTTAAATAGTCATCCTCTATTAGCACAAGTACCCTAACTCAACGGACTCAAGGTCATTTCAGTTTGAAATCTGAATCACTGTTGTGGAAATAAATGTAGCTCATTTATTATTTTTTTCAAAAATATCTATAATTTGTTGCAAACTTTGTACAATATCTGCACGATAATTTGTAAGCGTAGTTCTCAAAAGGGGTTATACCCACTGCTTTTTATTTAGTTAAATTTAAACTTATTATAACATTTTACATAATGTAACATATAATTTACAAAGTAACTCAAGAGAATTTTCCGTATAAAAGTTCTCTACTAATAAAAGTGATAACTAATTTTTATCTTTTTTTTCTTCTTTTTTTTGTAAAATCGGTGCCAATGTTTAGTAAATATAAATGTATTTTTATGTATGGATAAAAATAATGATATTATTAGTGGCTATATGGCGTAAAATTGGGTTTTACTTCAACTTTTACTTTTTGTTCCCACAACGCCTCAAAATCTAAATTATCAACAATATTTAGCACTAATTTTTCACTTTAATCGAAAATGAAAAGCTTTTGATGTCGGTTTTTTCATTGTACTTTCTGTCGTATTTCAAAAAAAGCACATACTATAGATTGACATTTTTCATTGTAGATAAATGAAACCTAGTTTTATCATCAGTTTTACACTACTGACTCGATCTGAGATGCTATCAACATATTATGTAAAGTGCAAAATTATATAAAAACTTACTTGTGATTGTAATGCATGTACAGATTACTTATTAATACCAATTCAGACAAAACTTGGTTATTCTCTAATTGAAAAATCATTTAACCTACAAAATACAATTATTAAAACATTTTTTCGGCGTTATAAAAGAAAAATATTTTGTTTATAGAATTTTTTTTTAATTTGTGCTATCAAAATATCGACAGTAAAAATTTTAAACGACCTCCATTTAGAAATGTATACAAATAGAGTCTTTGTGTTTGTTACACTTGTATAACGTAACATAAAACATGCTTGTAGTAAATCTGAACTCAATATCCTATCATATCTGGAGTTATAATATTTTAATCTATAAGTACAAAATGAAAGATAGACGGATGAGGAATTCTACTATATGATATTGAAAATTATTTTGTTCGTTTTCATCTATATAAACCAAAAATAAATGGACAGTCTATCTTTTCGGGGCGCTCTGTATGTATAATATAATACTCATTTCTCGTTAAAAAATAAGTACTAAGTAGATAAGGGTAAGTTAATGAATACTAGATATTACACAGCACATCTATATAAATACATAAACTATAAATATATAGTGCATTTTGGAAACTCGATATTTACCTAATTCCCTATTTTAACAGCAGATTATATCTCAACATATACACTTTAGTAAATCAGTGATAACCTATAATATGTTAGGCAGCATGTGATATTATGCATGGTCGCATGTGTTAACCTACTTGGGTAAACATTGCTATGCTAATCTAAAACCTAGTCTTAGAACTGCACATTTATGTTAAATAGCATCGCAACACTTTATACTTTACATGAAAACAGTTTTCATAATACCCACCAATTAGGATTTACATTTATGGCATAACACAGAATGCATTAAATTTCAAAGTGGAAACTATGGTTTGGTTGTGAAGCGCAGGTGAAGTGTATGAACACGAGAAATCTTCAGAGATCAGTCGTTAGGGTTAAAAATATACGAAACTAAAGCTTCGTAATTATAAGGAAAATCCTTAAGCCATAATAAATAACAGTGTAAAAATGATTTTTGAAAGAATGAACTTTACATGTGAAAATATAATTTATAGATGGAAATATTCAAAATTGAAGTAAAAAGAATAATAGATTAGCATGTACTGACAAAAGCATAAAAATTCCTTTACAAAGCTTTACGTTTTAAAGTTCTTAAAATTTAAACAAAAACGTATTTAATATTTAATGTGTAGTAATTTCATATAAAGTGCATTAACAATTTCAACATGCCTTTCAAACAGCAATTTAAATTAGTTTTTTTAAATAGTTTACCAATATTAGTTTAGATATTTTATATTAAAAAAGTATAGTTATTATTTTTTAGAAAACGATTTAACATTTATTTTAGGATTAGTTTGTTATCATATGGTTTCATATAGGTGTAAATTTAGCATTGTTAACTGCATGGATCTATTTCTTGTATAAATAATGCGTCATTAATTATGTTGTAACTATTCCTCAGTAATCTTTATTACATTGTAAAAGATCAGGATTTATTACAAACCTATATTTAGGGGTGGTGTGATTAGGGTGGGGTGGGGGAAAGAAAATATTTTATTTATTCATTTACCACGCCAATTTGCACCAAATAATACGCAAAATTTAAAACCCAAAAAATTCATAAATATGTAAAGAGATTATAATTCTTAAAAGCTCAATGAATACTAGAAATATAGTCACTCTAAATGACGTTATTTCTATAAAAGAGTTACTGAAGGAAACAGATTGAAATATATGACATTTAGATAAGCATATTTTACTGCGAAATTATTTAGCATTAACAAAATCTCAGTAGAAAATATGTTTATATAATAGAAAGCTATTATATTCAATTGCTGTATTTTCTATACGAGCGATAGTTGATGGCTCTGCTGTAGTAACGGTTATTGACTTTTATTTTATTTTAATGATTTATTTATATAATTTACTTGTAAATACTAATCAATTTTTTTTAAATCCATAAATTTTTGTTTTTTCACTACTTTATAAATACTAAATATTATGTTATGTTAAAATACTAAAATTTGTATCCATTTGAAAGTTGCGTCTAGAATATAACACCACACCAGTTAGTGCGTAAAACTTCGTTTATATATTCATCATATATATTTGTTAATTATGTAAATTATAGTTAGCACTAAAATCATATTGATGTTGATTAGTTAACAAATAATATACTTATTTGTATTGCACAGAATAATAAAATTACAACTTGAACATTAATACGTTTAACTAAAAGTAAAACAGACGTTGAATAAAATTGAATGATAAATTTTATAAACCGACCTTTTGTCATATTAAAATTATCCAAAGGTCAAAACTTATAACCTGCCTAATAAATTTTACCCGGTAACTCAAAATCACACCTAATGTCAATGAACATGAAAAGTGGATTAAGTGAAAAGACATTCTCTTAAGTGTAAGGATCAAGTCTTAGACATACTTGTGGAAATACATTATATCAAGTTATCCCTTAGGGACTATTCCAGTTGAATTGAAGGACACTTTAGAAAATAACCTTTTTAAAGACAATTACTCGAAGACTTCCGGAATTAAAATTTGTTGTGAGTAACTACCATAAACTTATTATTTTAGTAATCAAATTTTAAGAAAAATAATATTTTGTGAAATAATATTATTTTATTTCTTCTTCAAGTCACTTTATAATGTATAATTTATAAAAGCCGTGATTATAAATATTGATGTTTTCATTGATCTTGAGAAGACTAATTATTCTGAAACTAACTGTTAAGCTTTTTCGCAACAACTTTGTATTCAGTAGCCTATATGTATTTTTGGCATTCAAAACTATTTGACACGGCTTGGAAAATATACCAGGTGTACAAAAAACCCCACACCGGTTTAATATTTTTTGTTTGGATGACACTGCAACGCTGAAAACCTGGACTTACACTATGAACCTTAAGAACTGTTATCGCACACCATGAGTGACAGTGTAGGACCGGGGGGACGTCCCATAAGGAGTGCGAAGAAAATCTTAAATTATATCGTAGGCCGAGTTGTACATCATTTTAAAGGGCTATACTGGCAGAGTTTAATGCCGCAAACTTTACTACAAAAGGTTGATTCAGTACAAAATGGCAGATGTTCAAAGGTTTTACTTGGTTGTAGACAAACTTTATTTAGTAGCCACAACTATAGAGTAATGAGCGCGTTCACCAGATCTGTCTCCATTAAACTCTTTTTCTTGGGGTTACCTTAAGGACAAAGTCTTCCAAACAAAGCCTCATAATTTAGATGAACTGAGAAAAAATGATACTTCAAGAATGTAAATGATTCCTCTATTTGCCCTGTAAAATTCTGAAAATAGTTGTTCTGTGCCTCTTTCCAACTGTCAAATAACTGGAGAAGGTCTATTCGAACATTTACTCTGAAAACGTTTGGTAAGTAAACATCTCTCTTTTTTTTGTAAAACCTTTGAATATCTGACATTTTGTACTTGATCAACATTTGAAGTAAGGTTTGCGGCATTAAAC
Source organism: Aphrophora alni (assembly GCA_963513935.1). Classification (NCBI taxonomy): domain Eukaryota; kingdom Metazoa; phylum Arthropoda; class Insecta; order Hemiptera; family Aphrophoridae; genus Aphrophora; species Aphrophora alni. The sequence continues at coordinate 121,800,985 of OY740769.1, read as the reverse complement.
AACTCTGCCAGTAAAGAGCTTTAAAATGATTTACAACTCGGCCTACGATATAATTTAAAATATTCTTTGTACTTCTTATGGGACGTCCCCCTCTGGTCCTACACTGTTACTCATGTTGTGCGAAAAAGTTCTATAGATTCATTGACCTGTCGTCCCAAATTTATTTCTAACCGAGTCCGTTAATTATATTAGTTTGTGACTAACAGCCATTCTATGCTATAGCGTGTTCCACTATAGTTTAATAACAGCCAAAGTGGCAATAAAAGATTGGTATATTTTCAGATGATTTTCTAAGATGTTGTAGTTGATAAAATAAAAGCCAAATTGGCTTTTTTCTAAAAATATCTGACAATATGTATTATTTTACTTATTTCGGAAAAAAAATGTTTTTATAATCTTCAGTTTTTCCCTACATTCTGAAAGTAGAAACTAGAATCAGAAACGAGAATAGTTTTATTTACATTATTATCAAATTTTTTTATGTGTGTTAAATTGTCTTCCCACAATGGTTACTTTATTTACAACACTTTTGATTTATAATTGGTCTGTAGACTTGCAAAACCCTAAACAATGTTATTTTATAACCTTAAATAAAAATGAGTTTAATTTGTGTTTTTGGGTAAACTTCATTTTATGTATGGATAAATGATATTCCGTTTATTTCTGTCATTTTTAGGGTTGTTATGAGCAGCAAATTGATATTGGATTACATTCTTTACGTTAAGGAATATAATTTCATAATTTGTATATGCAGACTTTTCTAAAAATATAGCCTATTGATTACCATTTTTCTGATTGAATCAATAGAATGCAAGGTCAATGTAGTACAACAGTTAGTTGAAACATGAGGTCAAACAGCGTTAAACCAGAATTAACTATTGATAACCCTAATATTGATCTAGTTAACATAGCCGTTGACATGCACAATGAACGATCAAACATAACAAACTGATAATAAGATGAAGTATATAAGCTTTGGAAATAAAAGACCTCAACAAAACTAAGTTCTTACAAATTAATAAAAGTAAGTAATCTTTTTTTGTAAAATGTACAATTTGATTATTCTTAAAAATGTAAATGTTGTTTGTAAAATTATCCTGCCATTGTACATTATTCAATTTTTATAACTAATCACGACACAAATTTAAAGTAGAAATGTGTTTTTATCTATGTATTTATTTTACCTGTTTCATTTAGTTTTAAGTTTTGTATTTTGTATTTTATTATATTTTTTATCTTCAGTAATATTCAAATGTTTTAATCAAAAATTTCAATAAACACGTCTTTTACTGAAATAAGAAAATAAACTAGGAATATACAGGATAGTTTTATCAGCATCGATAACAGTAATTAAACAATGGACTGCTACACTTTAAAACTAAATTACATCCTCAAATTTAATTTATAATTTCATACCAATTTTTTTTTTTAATGTTAACCACCTCGGATAATTGTAATCTTTGGTTACATATATTTGTAGGTTATTGTTACTTTCTTATTCTTACAATAGTTTTATACTATATTGTTATCGTCACTGCTCCGAATCTACCGTATTGTGGTGGTAACTCTGATTAATTTTGTTATACCATAAATAAAAGTAAATTTATATTTTTAAAAGAATATCCATTTGAGTTTTTGTATAATTATTATTTTATACATTTTTCTTTCTTTTTTTTAAAATATTAATGACTAGTAATTAAAATAACCTTTTTTACTTTTTAAAATATGTTACTATTAAATTACTAATATTAAAATACTATTAGTTAAGGTACTTGTCAAACATTTCCGGAAAATATATATTTGCAATCTACGTGAAAAATACAGTCTGGCGCTTATAGACAATATAATTAAATTGATATTAGTATTTAATGGATTGAACCCAATAAAGATTAAGTCTAGTGTACATGTGCTTAATTTTTTTAAAAATATACGTTTTTTCCTCGATTTTAGTGACTATCAAATTAAACTGAAATTATTTAAAACAACAATCTCAATAACTAATTTCTCTAAACACAAATACAAAATAATAATAATAATAACAACAAAGTAACAGTAATACTTATACATATTCCATTAGTAATAAATTGGAATTATTGTGATTTCAGTAATTGTGTCCAAAATTAATTATGGTTAAGGTAATTATCAATTATTATTGTGAATTTCACCACCAGTACTCGTTTAATATTGTTTCTAAAATTGTTTTTGAAATAGGGAGGTAATAAATTGATTTTTTTAAAATAAATTTTCATTTTTAATAAATGCGAGTTAAAATTTCAGTGGTAATATATATATATATATATATATATATATATATATATATATATATATATATATATATATATATATATCATCGCATATTAAATATTTCATAAGGAAAACAGGGTTGTTAACAATGAATCCACTATTCTTTACTGCATTTTTGAATCTATTTCAGAAATTTATTCATTGTTCTGCATGAATATTTTTATCACCCCATCTCTACGAGATTACCCTTATAAGATAACCGTTATGGGTAATAGAAACATGACTTTCCCAATACAGTACTAAAAATGATGCTAATCGAAAGATTTCTTCATAAACACGTTCTATAAATACTAAATATGTTTTCCAAAAACGACAAAAATAAATTTAAGTTTTAGGTCAATATTCATCATCACTTTTTTGACCCAAAACTAGCCATTGACTTTGCTGCTTAACATCACACACCACACGTAACATCTTCAGTAATGTGTGAAGCACTGCCTGATATCCTCGGGACACTGCCTGATATGCGCGGGACAGTGCCTGATATCCTCGGGACACTGCCTGATATGCGCGGGACATTGCCTGTAATCGTCGGGACACTTTTTTTTTTTTTTTTTTTTTTTTTTTTTTTTTTTTTTTTTTTTTTTTTTTTTTCATTGGTTAAATCTCTGAGGTGATCCATTTACCGAGGCCACAAGGGCCCATCAAATGGGGTACTTGCTCGTGAAGTTAATGTTCCTCTTCATTGTTATTCCTCCTTTTAAGATTAAGTTGTTGGTGAAGTGAAGTGTGAAGTGTTGTGTGATGATGTGATGATGATGGTATTTGTTGATGACTATGGACTCTGGTTGTCGATGTTCATGGAGAGTATCCTCGGGACACTGTTTGATATGCGCGGGACATTGCCTGTTATCCTCGGGACACTGCCTGTTATCCGCGAGACACGGCCTGATATCCGCGGGACACGGCCTGATATCCGCGGAACAGTGGCTGATATCCGCGGGACACTGTCTGATATCCGCGGGACACACCTGCATCGGAATATTTTTAAATCCTCGTGAAACATAGTTTATACTTCAAATAACAATAATTAATTGTATCTAGTAATGATAAATGTATAACAACAATTATAGTATCCGGGGTTGTAGCTACCATACCTCGTGTGATGCTGCATATAAATTGCATGTTACTTCTTGCAACTCGATTGATAATGTATGTACCTTGTCTACCACTGCCTATTTATCGCGTGACATTCTCACAATTATACAACTTATTCAAATTTAATTAAATTTAGCCACCAATTAGATTACTAAAACGGGAAAGTCAAGAAATTTATTTTTGAACAAATAACAATATCATTGCATTCCTAATTCACTGAAGAGACTTTTCCTTTTCTGAAAGACTTGTACTCTTACAAAATGAAGTAATAATTGAAAACTCCTTTTGAATCACCTTTAAAGTCACTCTTTATCAGTGGAGTCTCTATAGACATTCATTCTGAAAGAAGTTGGAGACATTCAGTCTAAGGCGCCCTGTCTTACATAAAGTACCAATGCGGAGTCGTAAATATTTAAGTGTTCTTACAGACACTTAGGGATTTCATCGTCCTACATATATATATATATATATATATATATATATATATATATATATATATATATTAGAGTTAAATTATTGTTTAAAGTCATTTTAAAAGGCTGTTTGTAACATTAGATACTTAAATATCTTTTATTGTACTTTTTGTAAAAAATATAAGTACATTGCAATTATTTTAATATTCTTTAATAGTAAAAATTCATCATAGTGAAAATTTTCTGATAATTCATTTTGCTTCATTTCTTAACTGTTTTGAATAGACTTGGTGTGACCTAAGAAATGCTAAACGATTTTGAAATAAAATGTATGACCAAATAAATATATTAAGTGACAAATTAAAATATTATTTATATTTATTAACCAATTTATTAAAAACTATTCGTATTTAAATGTGAGGTTAAAAATATAAATATATTTTCTAACATAAGTCTCAAGAGAAAAATAAATTTATATATAAACAATAATGATGATAATAATTATCAAATATTTTTCATAAAACAGAAATTTTGTGGATTGAAGAATAATTACTTCTTTTATATTAAGTTATTATTAAGTTACTTCTTTTAAGATAAGTAAATTTTAAATTATTGCCTTATAGGTTATTCAAAGATAGTTATATAGTAATTGGATATTGGTTATTCATGGTAGTTAAATATATGAGATAAAAATTGTTCAGGTGCTAGAAAAATTACAGAAATAAAACAAAGACAAAAATCATTATGTTTGCTATTAAATAGTATTTAAAAACGTATTCGAAATTACCTTGCAAACCTTTTAACATTAGAGTGTTTTGTACATTACATAAAAAATATTTAAAATCTAGTTTGATCATCGTAACACAACGTATAAATTGTAAAAACCATTGAAGGTGTAATTAGCATGTTACGATATACGTATCCTTACATAATTTGTAAGTATTAGTTAGATATAAAAGTCTTTTAATAATAGAACTGATAATATTTTTTCACTATAATTAAATGGATATATTAAAGTTAATTTATTAAAGACAACCATTACTATAATTTTAAGAGAATTATTATATTTTTATGATAACTAATTTATTGATATTAAGTTTATCAATTAACACTATAACGAAATTTTTAATAATTTACCTGTAGTGTTAATAAAATTATTTTCATTGCCAGTATTGTTTTAAAGTGATACATTTAGAACTATATATATTTATAATTACAACAATAACATTTGGCTGAAAATAATGATGAATGCTTCCATTTTTAATCTAAAATGATTTCGAGTTATTAATTTTTATATTTGGGTCTTCCTGAAATAACTAGAAATATAGCAATAAAATTTTAATGAAAATCTGTTGATTAGTTACCTTAATAGTAAATAGAATAGACAAACAATCCCTAGTTTTATTATTACTTTTTTTATTGTAAATTCTTTTTCGGTAAAGAAGTTATTATTGTATTTATTTTTATTAAAGTTAGATAGTTACTTTTTGAAAGTATTTTGATTAAATCATCTCTGTTAGTTAATTTACTCATTTCCAATGTCTACATTACATACAGTTTTCATTAAGAAATATATGAAAATGTTGTACCATATGTAAATTATTATATCCATTTTTCGTGAAAAAAAAAACAGAATTTATTTAAAATTTTCAATTATAAATTTAATAAATGATATAATAACTACAATACATAAACAACTATTAACTTACCGTCATCGAAATAAGACGACGGTGACCCATTTACTTCTGGGAAAAAAGGTCCAAGAAGGAGGAGGACACAGGAAGCAACAAATAAAATCTGAGTATTCATTGTCCTGTGTAATTTGAAAAGTTTCAAATGAATGTTCTTTGCAAAATATAAATATCAGTATATAAAAAAATTCACTAGAAAGCACAACCAATTTACGTAATTGCAAAAAGCAAAAAATTCGGTTTGATGCACACAACAGCGCGGGCAAATGCAGACTTGATCCAAGAGCGCCGATGGGATATAAGGGAAGTCCGCCCCCACCTTGTCGCTGATACGCAAACGCATACATACAGACATTCTGAAAACATTGATCACCTGTTACACTTGAAAACTATGCGGAGCAACTTAAAGCTACACTGAACAATAATAACAATATGTTAACTATAATTTTAGTAATACATAATAAATTACTTTCGAAAGTCGTACAACAATACTTAATACGAAGTGTAGTATCTTAGAAATTAGTAAGTTTTTTTTTTTTTTAATTTTGAAGAAACACCGCCGAATATTGGTTGAAATTTATTTTAGAAATTAGAACTAAAAATATTTCAATATAATTTTGTGGGTTTATATCTTGACTCGCATTTAAAATTATTATATGATTTGTCTTATCACTATGGTTACTTTTGTTTACTGAACATTTAACATTTTACCCCACGTCTTAAATAAACACTATGTAGTGAGCATTAGTTATGGGTGTAGGTATTTTTAAATCGTATATAAAAACATAAACTAATTTTAAATATATCTTAACAATTTGTACCACAATTCCGCATCGAATTACAAATTATTTATTTGTACCATTTTCATGCACTTATACTTGAATAATACATGAAATATAACGATACTTTTTGGTAAATGCTAATGTTAACGAAACAAACTTGCTAAGCAATTAACTTAGTGAAATATCATTATACTTTCATAAGTTTGTACGTACAGTGATGTAAATTAATCCAATTAACACTTATCAGCAAATATTAGGAATTAAATGTATAAGTAATTAAATACGCACATAAAAGAAAGCAAAAATATACAAATATATTCAATTGAAAAATAAGTATATCATTTATTTAATTTAAAATTTTAAAATTATTTCACATCATAACAAAGGATTGGTAGGTAAAAATTATTATACCGACATAAGTCAATCACATCTACAAGGAAGAAAGACTGATATTAGAAGAGTATTTACGCTGATATGATGTATGTATTTATATTCATATCCGGAACTATTTTATAAATAAGTTGAAAAATCTATTCAATGGTTGCAATAAAATATATCTTTTTGAACAAAAACATAGTAAATAGTGAAAACTATTGTAATGTTTATATCCAGTATTCGCATTTGTAAATTTGTGTATAAAGCATTTAAGGTATTAATGAATGTATTTCGGATTGCAAGTTACCTTGTCGATAAGATTTACTTTACAGCAATGCAATAGCAATATAGGTGAGGGTACAGGTAATATTTTATTTTTCGAGTTGTATCTACTTATTATATTTTTTAAATTAGGATTTCCTCAAGTTAGAATTAATGTTTGTGTGTTTTGCACTCCAGTAATCTAGTGTTGTGTTTGTAGCAATCTTTAATCTTATAATTATTTAGTGTTATACTAAATTATGTTGGAAATAGAGCATGATTGTCAGGTAATTCATAGAGATAGAAATGAAAATTTATATGGAATTATATGATGAAATAAATGGTTGTATAGCGTGTTAAAAATTCTTCCTGTACCACGCGGAAGTCTTTTAAAAACAAATTTTAACATCCGTTAAGAATTTTCTTGTACAATGTGAACTAACCATTGGTATTATAATACACCCCCCCCCCACTTCAACTACCAGGGTAGTCTGAGGTCGGTAGCGAAAATGTTCAAAACAATATTATAAGGGAACTTAAAAATACAACTTATTCTGAATTTTACTTTTGAAAACAAGTTTAATGTTATTCGCCCTGTTATTTATCGTAATCTAAAAAATGTTATTATTCGGAATAAGTCGGTTAACAACAATAATTAACCTGATTTCATTTTCAATAGAAATTATCACAATTGTTTAATCCGATTTTGAATTATTTGAATCTTCAACGGTTATGCTTAAAATTTAACTGTAAATGTAGTTTGGAATACTTATAAAATGAATCATAGTATGAATACAAATTTGTACTTGCTTATCAGTTGAACTAATCATAATTACCTTCAGCACGTAATTTTAGACAATTAAAATATACAATATTTGTTTTCGCAAAAAAAAACAAAACAAAAAATAAATATATTTTTTGTTGTAATACCTTTTTAAATTGATTTACACTTGATGTTTATATTATGTCTGTTGAGGATATTAATTATTGCAAATTAGAATAGTAGGCCTATTATTAGTGTGTTTGTTTTATTTATTAATTTTGTGAATATACTCTTTTATAATTATAATTATAATTATATATATATATATATATATATATATATATATAGTTCCAAGAAACACATTTTGTATTATACATTCCGAACAACGATTATTGTTACAAATAGCTGTATGAAAAATAACTGCTATAAAACTTGTAGCAGGTGTGTAGCATCAATGTATATATAGTACAAAACGAATAAAAAACAATAAATCAAAGTAAAAGTAACCATAAATACATTTCCAATGAATAACAAATCTATAATAAACTCATCGGTAAAAATATCACGTTTGAAGAATATTATTTTCTGACAAGGCATTTTTATAGATGGTAAGTATTTTCTTCGCAAAACACTACTTCTATGAATAAAATCATTTTTTTATAAAAAAAAAGAAGCTGAACAAAAATAGAAATGTCAAAGACACGATACCTAACATATTTAAACATGTCGGAAACACACACATATTGACAACTGAACGCTATCGACAAGTCCAGTAGAGTAGAAAGAGGGAAATCTTTGAAGTTTCAGAAAATCCAATAAGTTCTGGAAAATATTGTGTTACTTTATGTTAAGTTTGGCTCATGTTCAAGACTGTATGGGTTATATGTTTTGCAATTAGATTGAAGTCATAGATATCTTGTTATGCCATACATTTTTTATTTATATTTAAATAAAATATTATATTTATATCAAAGTGTACTTTGATGAAATTTATGATTTTATTTTATAAATCCCTTTACACTCAATAACAGGAACAATAAATATAATTAATATAATTCTTTACTTTGTGTGCTTAAATAACCTAATGCATATTTCGATAAGAAGGTTGTCATCATCAAAGGGTTCTACTGCTAAACTGAAAGTAAAATTTAAATATAAATTGAACTTAATTATGTAATAATATGTTACAGAAGTATCAACCTATGATCCTGACGCCACGTAGGATGTGGATGAAGTAATATTTAAATTTAATCGAACATAAGCGAATAGTACTTAACCAGTATAAGGCTCTTGATGATGAGAGCCTGTTATCGAAACGTATATTAAGGTATTTCAAGATATAAACTAAATAATAATTATAGCAATTATTTGCTTTTTATTGTTTTAAACCTGCGATTATGGTTAGAAAAATGATAAATTAATTATATATTTAATATCGATATTGAAAATATATTTCAACTTTTTTTTTTCAAATATTTTTAAATATAAAAATATGTCATAAATGGTTTTAATAACTGAATAAACACCATAACAGACAACAATTTGTGTGTTAGCCTGTGTAAGAAAATAATGTTGCCTATTTTATTATTTGTAGTGGAACGTCTTAGTCATCTGTAGAACAACTTTGTGCCGGGGAAAGTTAACGGGTTTTCGAGGATACTATACACAAATAAATGTGCATGGAGTGTCATTCGGGAAACTCAGTACGAGACGATGTTTAGAACTCCATTTTACACCTCACAGATGATGATGCAAACACCCATAGATGCCATTATGTGAGGCTATTTTCCCACTCTCGATGTAAATGTGAAATCATTGTTTTAATAAAAATGGCGATAAAATTGAACTAATATATGAAAGTGTAAATCGATAATAATATCTAGCAATTGTCACTCAGGGTTTTCTCAGAATAAGACTCTCTTTCTATGATATTGTAAAATCTTACAGTTTTAATTTATATAACTTACTGGAAATTAACTATAAATTGCCATGCCAATGTAGTTTTTTAATGCAAAAGAGGCGAGGGTTATTGTGTAACTTCTTCACTCTCTTTACGACTCAACAGTTTAAATTATGCAACACGAATTGGTATCGTGGTTTCGAAAACATACATATGTTTACGCTTTTTATAGTGTATAATCTGTTAATATAAATATTGGATTGATTATTTTGTTATAAAATATTTGATTTAATCACTGATAAACCTTCAACTTTGTGAGTTAAATTTGTGTTAAGTTGTAAACTATTCAAAAAATATATATTCTTGATAAACTGTATAAAATCAAACGTTTTAAAGTTTTAATCTTTATTTATAAATATACCTTTAATAAATTGATAACAGGTTAATAATGCAAAGTTTAGAGAGGACACGAATTTGCACTTTACTCTTGACAGGTGGTAAATTGTTATTCAAACCTATCTAAAATAAATCTCATGTAATCACGTCTGTTGTGAAGAGCAATCCACTCCCTTTGATAAGAGTTATTATTATCTCAATACAAAATATTGTAATACACTATGTTGTAGAATTAAATTTATTATAATTAAAAATAAATCAAAATTATAATTTAGAAACACTTGGTGTATATATAGGTTACAAATTCAATAATTTGTACAAACACCTATTGAATTCTAATAATATGAAATAAATACAAGGATTGAGTGAATTCTTTAGGTCTACAATATGTCTGGTATTAAATGAATGCAATTGAAATGGTATGATCTGATGCTTGTTGAAAAGACAGAGGAACTTTCTACCTATTAACAATAAAGTCAATCCCAGTAGAGTTGATGCATGTAAACCTTCCTTATTGGGAAACAGTTAACATCAATTTATAAAATTAATGAATCGAACCATATAGAAAGTTAGATTTTTGTTGTTCGTATGAGGTAATATCAGATACTGATATCGTTATGTAAAAATATAATTTACTTTATGAGAATTATTTGAATGTTTTCTCATTTCCCTAGTAAGAGAGGCAATAAACATAAGCAATTAATTGTCCATTCCAATGAAAACAAAGTAAATGTTTAGTCGTCAACTAGTTTGTTCAAATACTGTAACAAACGATCCAATTTCACAGGACATTCTCGTTCAGTTGACGATTGACCGCGGCAATGACAAGTTGTAGACCTACCTACAATGTAACATTTTTATACAACTTTATTATAATGTGTAGCGCGATATTTTATGTTGTGTTTTGTGTGTATGTGTGTGATTGTACTTTTTATTTTTGTTTGACGTGCTCACATGTGAGTAAAATAATTTCACCTGAAGATGAGAACCTGTTCTCGAAACGCGTAGTGTAAACTACAACAAAAGTTGCATGACGGGAATACCAGGTATATCTATATATTATGTTTATATAGGTATACTATATTTAGTTTCAACTATATTGCAACTGGAGACATAAACAATGAACATACACTGTGATAAGCTTTGGGCTTTCTGTTGTGTTTTCACTTGGTTAACAGCTGCTGTGTGCCCACATAAATACATATTCAACATTCTCCTATCAAAACTGTTATTGTAGAGTTATTGAAGCATATTTTAATAATGTTAACAACTTAGATATCGCCCTAGAAATTGTACTAATGCATAATATATTTGTAAATAAATTTATATTAATTTACAACGAGCAATCCTGTTATTTCAGTCTTTTTATTATTTTTACGACACGTATTTCGGACTTAATATTTATCCATCGACAAGTTTTCATAAAACATTAATACATAAATATAAATCCATAAAAAAAAATTACAAACATAAAACACAATGTCTTAAAGGTATATTCAGTAGCTCTAATAGTTCACCTCCACCACCGGTGTCACACAGAAACAACTGGATTGCTGGCGGTAAGATAATATAAATTTATTACCACTCGGTTTTTTTTATTTATTTTTAAATTGGGTAATTCTAGTATAGGTCTACCAATAATAAAAACTATAGCTCCCAATATAATAGCAAAGCTTGAAAATAATCTTTAATTATTGAACGATGTAGTATTTAGCCTGAAATTTTATTCCACATTAATATTAAAGTATGTGTATTTTCTTTATTACTGATCCAGCCTTTGACACAACATGTTTTTAAAGTTCCTTTTAACAATATTGAGTTCTGTTTGTTTCATATTCAGTATAGAACATTAAAGTAATAATGGAACAAATGAGAAAAAAGTGTAAGATAAAATTAGTATAAGTCAAGAGATTAACATATTTTCGACGTTTCCATTAAACCAAGCGTGTAAAAGTCATACGTAATTAACGGTGGCTTTGTAACGACGATCCCATTACCCACTTTGGGGGTTAAGCTTAGAAACTTTGTTTACATTGTATTGTTATTGTTTTAGTCTTTATGAATATAATGGGCCGTATGAATAAAACTAGTGCAAATATTCGTGAGTATGAGCACTGAGTAAAAGCTTTTGCTCCTGAGTAAAATGCCTGAGTATAAGCAAACGCTCATTTTAATATGAATAACCATTACCTTACACTCACACCTTATACTCATACCTTTTACTCAAAAAAACTGAGCATTTATTTCAACAAAGAGATATTTATATCAAACCGCTGATTACAAATATGAAATAAAATTAAGCATAAAGGTTATGATAGGTTATGTTCAAAAATTTGAGTACTGGGTCTCTGTTTTATAAGAATAATTAATTACTAAAACAAATTTATTATTACTAATAAATAATTATAACTATGTTCAGTTCTGGAAATTCAGACTTCGACTGTGATTCTGAAAATGGTAAAGGTGTGTCTGAAAATAGTTCATTCCTTTTTTTTTTGCAAAAACTCTGAAACAGTTTCCATAGCTCTTAGAAAAATCTCAAGTGCCTACAATCATGTATAAAAAGAATGAGGCGCTAAAAAATCTCATCAGTGACCCAGAAAATGTTCACTAATCCAAGCTAAATTGCCTTCATCGAAGCGATATAATGTTTTATAGTCTCTTGTTTCACAACATAAACGAGATTTGTACACTTTTTCACGACGCAAATTAATTGGTAACTGTGCCATTTTAAAATTTGAGTTTACTACTAACCAGACTCAGGTTTTCAAGAGCAATTACTCACACTTTGGAGTATTTGGTTCTTTTTATTAATACAGGGATCGGGAGCAAAAGCTCAGACTCAGAGCAAAAGGTGGCATTTGATATTTTTGAGTAAAAGCATAAGCAGTTGCTCATTTTTATTCATTATTATTAGAGTATTTGCTACAAAAGTTTAGTAAAAGTATTTGCTCATTTTTATTCATACGGCCCAATGTCTCATAATTCTAAATGCGACAATATAAGGAAGTTACATTTCCTACAAAGCCATTATTTCAGTTTGTTAGTTTAGTCTTAATTTAATGTTTGACCACAACATACTACCCTTATGTTGACATTTATTTCATTTGTTTAAAAGCATTAATACGATAGATTTCTAAATATAATAAGACTTGAAAAGAAGAGATAAAACTTCGTATTATTGTAAAAACTGTAAGAAATTATTATAATAAATGAAGAAACATTTTTAATATCTAAGACTAATAGATAATATCTAATTAGCGTAAGTAGAAAACACTTTCATTTTAAAGAAAAACAAAGATTTTGTAAACTTCTAACTGAGTAAGCCAAGGTTTGTTTTTAATTAACTTCATTTACCTTTTAAAACATAAATTTCATTCGTTTAAGTACATTTTAAGAAGGATAAAGTTAATGGCAATTAGTTAAAAAATATATTTTTGCTAAACACGTATAAAAATAATGTTGGTATTATTTAAATTACTCTTCAATTTAAGAACAACTTCATTTCGAAATTTGTGAGTTGGAAATAAAATATCCCACGCTTTATATATTTGCAGTAAGTGATTAAAATGAAATACATTTCACAACGTAAAACAATTAAAAAGTTTAGAATTCAACAATAGATCTAAATATGTATCTTCAAATTGGAAGGTGTTTGAGGAAACGTTTATTATCAATGTACAAATAAGTGAATAATTTAATATTTATTTTTTCTTACATATACTATGAAAGGTATCTTTTTGGACTTTACTAATATAATGTAAAACCTTTTCGCTTTAGATCGCAGAGTAAAGTCACTTGGTAAAAAAGTAATGTTCACAAATATAGTTATTTGGTATATTTACATTTCGATTGAAATGTTGGTTTGATATTACTACTATTAACTATAAATTCTGTACATTAGATTTTATTTTGGCTTTAATAATTGTGTTTCTATATTTAAAGGGTTAACTGCCACACAGATTTTTTAGTACCACTCACCGAGACCAATTATGTTTTTCATCACAAATGTATAGCATAATATGTAAAAAGTGGTTTGTACCCTTTTTTGAAAAATAATCTGTTCAAAAACCCAAAATTTATCTCGATACCCATTTTTGGGTCTCGTGGCCTATGGAAGTAAAATGTACAAAGATCTATACATCAGAGGCTATAAGACACACTTTCGGGTATCAAAATGATACCCATTTCTGGGTCTCAAAGCCATATTCAGTTTTTCAAAAATCTTTATTCAAAAACTCTTGATTTTCTTATTTATTTAAAATTTGTTTTTCTTACAAAATAAGTGAAATATAACTAGGCTTACTGTAGTGTGGACAGGTTATGCCACTTTTAGAAATGATTGAGGAATTATTATGTTAGGTTAGGTAAAGAAAAATCACTATTATACAGGTTTACTTCAGCACCACTTTCACTATCAAAATTGTTTATAAATTGTGTATGAAGTTTCGTAACAAAATATACTTGAAATATTCATTTTCAACAGTTCTTTATAAATAAATATTATTGACTCATGACATGAGGTAACGAAAGTTGAATATCGAAAGATAGTTTGCTTTTTCAACCTTTTTAGGCGTCGCATCCTCATTAAACGATCCCATTTTAAAAACCAATTTAAGATTTTATAAACAAAAATAACATATTTTTTCAGTTAACTGATGTTATAGAAAAGCAATAGGGATAATTAAAATGTTGATATTAGTACAAGAAGTTGCAATTTACAGCTTTCCAGCATTTGATATTGATATCTATGACGTGAACTGTCCCACTTACATCATAATTGGCAACGCCTATTTTACTTGCAAAGTTGATGTGTATTTTTTTTACGAACAACCTAACTCGTAAATTTAAATTTTGTCTTTCAACAGATGTTGGATACAAAATATTTCTAATTAATTATAACAAGTGCTACAATAATGAATTGAGATTCTATGAGATAAAAGTACCGTTTAATACTTTCCATTGAGTTAAAATCGGGTAAATGTCTGTTTCCTATCTACTTGGTTCATCCAATTGTTTCTTTTGTGCATTTTAATATGCCAACTTTGTCAAACAGTACAAAAATATTGTTATTTTTAAATAGGATTTTTTAAAGATGGTTTTTGCTTACCATAACAAAATGGTATACAAAGCTTCAACTTATTCTATCCCTCGACAAAGTAAAAGCCAAATGAGATATATCTCCAAAAAATACCCGATTTAAGGTATTTCTAAATGGAATTAGTTTGAAGCTACTCTTTTCTCCCTTTTCGGGTATTAAGTCTACCCACAATGATACAACACTTCCCTTACAACATGTTGATGCACCACTCCCTTCTGTCATATAGGCTCATCCACCATGAGAGTTCTAGCAATAGTTAATAATTCATTTGAATTTTGTTTTAGTTCTTTAATAGAAAAATGAAATAATACCGAGTTTTTAATAGAATCGCATCGCTCGAGTGGAAATCGTAACTGTTTAATTTAATTACACACTAACCTTAATTGTTTTGGAAACTCGAACCTCATAAGTTATTATAAATCGGAATATTTGGATAGCTTTCAAAAATTAATTCGTTAATTACTGAACTCATAATTAATTTATTGCCAATTGGCATCATTATTTTGAGTTCATGATATTCGTATGTCACTAACATTTGAATATATATATATATATATATATATATATATATATATATATATATATATATATATATATAGATCCAATAGTAAGAAAGTTGGCTTTTAGAACATGTCCTATTTCTATATTTCACCTAATGTTAAAAAACCAATATTATTTATTACATGAAGACCCAAGAATTTTTTTGACATATTTAAAGTCTACGGTTCAAATTGATTAAAATAGTACAATAGATGTACAACTAATGTTCATATTTTCAACTATTTTCAATTAAAACTTGATATTTCGTGTTTCATTGTTGTTTTTTTACCTAATCACAATTTATTCTCAATCTATATATATATATATATATATATATATATATATATATATATATATATATATATATATATGACAATATAAAATGTTTAATATCTCAAAATTTTAACACCTTGTCAAACCTGGTTTAATTATCTTTCTGCGTACTGCTCCTAAACAATATGTTTATTCTGATAACCGATATACAGTACATAATAAAATTGATTAATACAATCTGATTTTGTATAACAGCTAATTTAGCAAACCAAAGTTAAGTTGTTTAGCCACGATTGAAGTTTTATTAGCTATAGATTAAAATTTTTTTCAGCAAACAACATTTAAAACAAAATTGCTAATCTTGAAAATAGTTGAATATTTGAAAATCATACTATCTAAAAAGAAAAGAAAACACAAATAGACTAACAAGATACAATTTTAACTGCACAATACTAGATAAGTTCATATTGTTTAATATCTTTATCCTCGTCCGTATCAAGCATAATAGCCAGAGTAAACGTGTGTTAACAAAAGAGCTAAAAATGTCTGTTCTAGGCTCAATTTTACTGGCCAGAGAAATCTGCTATGGAAGGACATTGATTAGTATCTGCTAAGAGTACAAAATAACTGGTTAATACGGGTAAAAAGATTAATGCAAGAGATACAAGGGCGCTAGATGCACGGGTATAGCTATTATTTAATAGAAATTAGCTTATAATTTTAGCTTAAAACTATAATGGTTATTAATTAAAATAATTGTTTTTTAATTGCTCATAACGTTTTATGTATTTCACTGATAATACTTTATACTAGTACATTTAACTCTGTATTGTATAATTTGAAGAATTGTTTGCTTTGTTTTTAAAGTTGCGGGTTGTTGACACTATTGTTCGTGGAGAAGGGTGGTGGTAAATATTATTAAATATAACATTTTTAAAGCGTTAAAATAAAATAGTTACAATATCCAAATCCCAAACGGTGGTAAGTTCAAATTATCCTATGACAGTTATTACATAATCTTTGTATTTCTATTTGTTATTAAACATTTTAACTTTAATTTTAAATTTTTTCTTAACTGTCACTTTCTTGGTTAAGTCACAGAAGTATCTATTGCCTATGTAAAAAAAAATTATTATTATTATTCATCTAGGAAAGTTGATAACTATCAACATCGTTTGCTTCTGACTGGCCGAAAACATCCATTAGGCGCGGAGCGCGAAAAACCGCGAATAAAATACAATGGCGCTCCGTCAACAACAAATCTCAAATATTTTTCAACATCCCAAGACAGTATAAGAAATATCTTCCTTTTACCCTTTTTCTAAATTTAAAAAAAAAATCATTAACTTCAATCCGAACCAGTCAAAAATTCATTAATATTAATGTATCATATTCAGTTGCAGCAAATGTTATTACAGAATGTATATTATATAAAATTTTAATAATATAAAAATTTAAAAAATTGGTTTACCTAAAAAATAGTTTAAATTAATGAAATCTGTAATGTTTTTATTATGCATGTTTTCATTAAAAACTTTTGAGTCGTGAGAGAAATACAAAAATCTTTGTGTAGAAATAAATTTAAATAATGCAGTATGTAAGTTAAAGAGAGTGACAAGTAACAACTTGTATGAACGAGGTTTGTTCGTCGTAATTTATTGTTAAACTTTAAACAAGTCTCACAACTTTCTAACCATTGTGTCAAATGTGGTATTGTCATTATAAAGCTAAACGATCTCGGTTATTTAAACCCATTGCTCGTGAACGTACAGTACCGTCATATCAGATGTGTTGTGTGCTGATAGTAAATAATTTATTAAACACTAAAGTTAATCAACACCAAATGTTTCAAGAAGTGGGTAAAAATAGAAAGTTTTTTTAAAATTCTTATAAATAATTGTTAGACTAGTGATACAAATTCAAATACTGCCGTTACAAAATAACTACATTTTACTTATAAATAGACAATTTAATTAGTTGTCAAATTCAAATAGTTTCCCCTTTTTCCGTTGAGTTAACGGCTTAAAATATATCTAAATGGTTCAGTAAGTTTAAGGTTCAGCCTACATCTCCAGCTATTAAAATTAAAATGTCTGTACGTCCAGGAACGTCATTTTCAATTATTTAAATTCCGCACAAATCTCACAAAGAAATGCCATTGCTCTAATAAGTTCGAACTTTTAAAACATAAATGGTTGCCCTTAACAATGGAGGGTGGGGGAATATGTGATAATAGATTTATAAATATTACAGTGTTATATATAAAATAAAGAGATTATTATTAGAAAAGAATTTATTTGCAGATATTGGATCAAAAGAATAAATATCGTAGCACTTCACTTAATAACAATCGCACAACTCTCAAAATAATTTAATAATAGTTTAGTGGTATCTTCAATTACTTTTATAAGACTACGGTGACATTAACTTAAAAACTGTAATTTGTAAAGGTGTAGTGGTGATCAATTTGTATTATTACAACCAATTTATAATCTAACAATTATTTTAGAAAAGTTGCATGCAATTATTTTGTATTTAATATAATAAATGTAATAAACAAAATTTAACCTTTTGAAAACAATTTTTATTACTTCAATAAAATTGTATTCTACGTGTATTTAAGATATTTAAATATGAAATTCCTATTTTTTTTTATCTAGTAAAAAAAGCTCGTAATTTGTAAAAGAATGCTTATGGACGTTTAAAGTTACACTAAACATGTGTCTCTCTATGGAGGTGAGTGTAAAGTTTTATTAATAATTTAACTTAAAAAGTCGCACAGTTGTTTATTTTTTCAAAAAATATCCGTTCTAATTGGTTCTAGTAAAAAATTGGTTACAAACAAATTAGTTTATTATTGGAATACAACGACAGTGAGAGGAGTTTGAGATTGATTAGTCAGTTACAAGTTACATAACCTGAACTTGTATGCCAGCCTATTTTGAACAATTAGCTATGAATATAAAATTTATTGATCGATTTTTAATAAGCGTTAAGAAAAAAGTTGCTTCTTACATAGAATAACAACCATTTAGTAAAAAAAAAATAATGTTAACTGTTTTCAAAAAGACTGTTTGAGGCCTTGTACAAATAAGTGGAAAGTTCGTATGGACTTAAATTTTGTGGAGTATTTGAACTATTTAAAAATGCATTGCAAAGGACAATCGCACTAATATGTGTAGAATTAATATTTTCCGTAAGATCTATAGAAAAGAGGATATTTTCTTAAAAATGAAACAAAAGCGTTTTGAAACTCAAACTATTCATATCAAATTGCAATACCTTTTTCTAAATAGGGACTAATTGTAATGGGACTTTAATGTGTCCCTAAGATATAATTTATGAAATAAAATTGCTCCATTCAAACCAAAAATGTTGTATGCCTTGGTTTAATTCTCTAAATAGAACGTCCATATTAATGGCATATAAATGTTTACTTTATTTGTATTCTCGTTTTATTAAAACTCAAGATTATATTTAACACAACATTAACGGCCTTCAGATGTGTTTATTTTTTTACCAAGAATTAATTTTGAAATCTATCATAATCTTTTTACTGTAAATTAGTTAGTTTAAATTATGTAAGTTAGTAAATTTCAATTATTCTAAAATAACTAGAATTAATTGTTTTTCAAAAGAAAATAATTAATATAAATTACTATAGTTATTAATATAATTTTAAATTCATATCTAATAAATAACTTAATAAGACACTACCTTATTATATGGCTTTTCCATGGGCGCAAGTCTCTTACAGATAGTGTTGCTACCAGACGTCAAGAATATATTTTATGATGCAAATAAATATCTTAAAATTATATCTCATGTAATAATGTGAGTAATAAGATTAAAGTAATGATTTATTTATATATGTCATAAACTAGATATTTAAAAATAACTAGTTTTATTTATTATCTAATAGGTATAACTATATTTAAAACATCGTATAATAACAAAGTATAAAATGATATGGACTTTATTCTTACATTCCTATTTTTAAACCATACATGCCACACTTGAGACAAATTATGAAGGTCTGTAACAAATATTTATGACCACCGTCAAAACAGAAATCGTCTTCGCAGTCACTCTAATTACTTCCACAAAAAAAACCTTAAAGCTGTACAGTATACATAATATAATTAAAAAACATTATAAATGATAAAAATGGATTTATTTTACTTCATATGATTAATAAGTTAAGTCAATGTAGTTGTTTATAATATAATTACTTATTTGATTATTTTTCTTTTTACAACCTAAAAGATTTTATTTCTTCTTCAGATGAGATAAATTTGCCTTTTTTGTGTACCATTTCGATTGATCTTTTTTTTAAAGCAAGTAGAGGTATTTGTAATATTAAAGATATAGTTTTAATGCGTAATTTTATTTAAACGTTGCAATGTGCTGGAGACGTCTTGTATGTTACCAAATTGCTTGGAAGCACGTTTTTATATTGTTAATTTTAACAGTTCACATATAACATGTAAAAGATTCAAGAGGTCTGTCAAATTTCATATTGAATTTTTAACTTTTGATTCATTATTTTACAGTACACTTATTATATTTAAAAAATATCTTATAATGATGTGACGTTTGTGTGTTGCTTCAAGTATGGAAGGTTGTTTTGTTTCCATCTGCCATGAATCTGAAAAATGGAAAGGAAGACTTATGGGAAGTAAATTGTATACATTTGGAACACTGTATTTACTATTATTACTTATTGGGCACTCTCTGTAAATAGGTGTGATAGTAAAACACTAATTACAATAAATAGAATTACTGAAAAATTTCAACATTATAAAAATTTACCTGAACATCCTTGTCTAAATACCACTAATATTGGAATTTATAATAATACCTCTAAGGAATGTCTTAAACATATCTCTTCCGGTTTACAAAAAGAGACGGAAGGTCTTTAGTTTTATTAAATCGAAAACACTAAAATCTGATGCTATTAGGGTTAAAAAGAGTGTAAAGAATAACACAGTTGGATTTACTGAAAACTTGATTCTAGTAATAGTTATACAAAATCAATGGGTTGAACAACTTAACAAACAACAATATAACGTTATTACAAAAAGGTCTTAAATCAACCAAACAATACGCACTGTCATTATGTTACCAGGGGACTTAAATTTAAGAAAAGGCGGAACCAAATGGTAACAATGTTTGAAAAATAAAAATAAAAAAAAGACAAAGACAAATTTAGTAATTAACAAGGCTCAAGTTTATTTAAACAGAAAGAATTTTCGACGGTTCAGATTTTGTCATTTACAACTTAGAAAGACATCCTGAGACAAAATTATCATAAACACCTTATGATTAACAATATTATATTTTAAAAAAAAAAAATTATACGCCCTTAAAGTGAAATATTATAATTAAAAAAAAAATTAATCAATAGAGTCTGAAAATTTATCCCCCCCCTTTTTTAGTTTATATATTTTATAGTTACAAAATTTAACAAAAGACAATGAGCACAGCTTAACAATTAGCTGGATTATAATTAATCCAAAAAAAAAAGATTATATGCCCTTAAATGTAAAAATTATAAAATAAAAAAAAAGATGAAAAGATACTGATTTTTTATTTCCCCCCCCTTTTAACTTTATGAAATGATAGCTTTCTAAAACAGTTACATAATATTGCTTATTTTATAAATTACTTAAATGCTATATTGGCCAATAAATATATATATTTTAGATAAAGAATTTATTATAAAAAAAAGAAGTTTATTTAAAAAGAAAATTTTGAATATTAAGTTTTATTAATTGACGTCAATATTTTAATTTAGAAAATAACCTCTTGGAGGTTGTTAGGACCGAAAGTTTGCATGCAGGCTCCACCCAAGAATTTTTTATATATTTTATAATTAATTACACAAGTCTACATCTAAAAGAATGTTTTTAAGAAAACATATTCGCTGAAATAAATTTAGGCACATATACAATATGAGTTTAATTAAAGTTCAATAAAGTTAGTTTTTTTCTTTTTTTTTTTTACATCACTTTTGTGCACATGAAACTGAAGCTAAGTTGGATAAAACGTGTTTTGGTTAACAGGACGAAACATGTCTAGATCTTTCGCTGTGTTTCTTCTACCAGCATATTAGCTATAGCAAAAAACATGTTTTTTAGTGTCTGTACAAAATCGGACATGTTTTAGCATTAATGTTCATTATTAAAGAAAATATCTGGTTATTTGTCAAAATCAAAGAAAATTGATTGTATAACAGAAATTCGTTAAGATTGTACTTAAAAGCTTCTTAGATGATTATAAATCTATTTATATATATTTAATTTTGTTTGAAACAAAGCTTGTATAAGACTTGCAAAGATTTGCAAAAGTCTGCAAAACGAAATTTTCTGATTTAGAACAGATTTCTTCAATTGTTTTATATTTGACATGTACAATGAGATATTTCGATCATTCAAAGTTCAACATTAGTTTGCACTTATTTCACATAATTGTTCCAAACTCAAAATGTGCCTTTACAAGATTTTGTAAAGTATGTTTTAAGAAAAGTAAATTTTTATAATCATTGAGTTTCAAAAGAACATTGAATATTAAATAAAACATGAAATACATATTTTAAAAATACATGATAATTAATAAATTGTTTTAAAGCATTAACAAAAATTTAATATATGATAAAATCTGTACCTGGAAAATCCTGTCGCAGTTCACGTAAGCTTGTGCCGTGAAAACGAAAATTTACTAAACATTATAGAACTAAAACGCACAAAACTTGTAGATTAACATTGCCAAAAAACTAGGGTTGAAATTTTGAAGTCCAAGAAAGAAATTTTTCTCTAACGTAGCTGAATATGGATGTCAGACATTGTGTGACTACAGGTAGACTCTCATACCGGTATCAGTGAAGATAGGCTCTCTTGCCGCTGTACTTTACCCTCTAAATGTCATATGATCATTAGTTTGGGATAATCTCGCCGGGTGGCAGCATCTGTCAAGCGACGGAAGTTGGATGTGGAGAACGAGTTTATGAATTTGTTTTGCAGGATAGAATTTTAGAATTTGAATGCTACAGCTCTCCCCCCCCGAAAGACGGAGTTAGAGTAGAAAAGAAAAGGGGCCAGAAGGGCCTCCCACAAAATTTTGAAAAAAAAAAGGGACAAAGGCCAGAAGGGCCTCCAAAAGATTCTAAAGAAGGGGCCAGAAGGGCCTCCTACAAAATTTTGAAACGGGGCACCTGATAGAAACAACGCTTCATAATGCTTTTATAATCACCACTCTAGGGTGTAGCCTCCTTCGGCACTTACTTATTAAATTTTGAAATTTCTATAGCGTCTCAGCTCTTCCCACCTATCATTGGGACAAGCCCCGGACAGAAAGAACTGAAGGGTGACGCAAAGGTCGACATTGCTGTGCATGAACTGACTTTGTACACTAAGGTACGTGGGGAAAGGGGTGGAGTGGCACCTCGGGAAGCCAAGAGGAGGTGACCACTCCGGGGACCAGGGGAGGGAATGTGCATAGCACATGGCATTGCAGGAAAGGTCGGACTCAGACGGGGGGAGTATCCTCTGAGCCGACCTTAACATTAAATTATAAAAATAAATAAAAATAAATGAAAAACTCCTGAAGCCAATTAGGTCAGATCATGCTCAGCGTCGTTATTTTTTAAATTCCTCTTCTCCCATACGAAAAGAAATTTAAACTATTCACGGCTCTTAACAATTTCCGTGAGAAAAAAGAATTTTGAAGGGTCTAAACAAATAATCCATTTGAAAAATAAACAAAGAAGCAGTATGAAACGTTGGGAAGTCAAGATTGTTTTACTGCACAAGGCAGGGCATGTGGTGTTTGACTTAAGGTCTTATATGTGTATCATGTGCCCCCAAAAAAAAGGAATTTAATTTAATCAAAAAAATTGTGTAAAAAAAAATTTCATCAAAATATTTAAGTGATTATAAAAAAAAAGGTGTAAAAGAAGTGTAGCAAAAAAGGTGTGGCAAAAAGACAGTATAAAAAGGTGACCCACAATGTGAGAAAACCTAACTCCGGTTTTCTCAACCCTAATAAAAAACTAATTAAGGAACAAACATGTTGACCTGCTAATAAAAAAGACAAACAACCGAATAATTTAATCAAGACAAACAGGCCAACCATGTCGTCCTATATACAAAAACTGGGCCCCTATAATTTGGAAGAAGAAAAAAATTTTGCACACAATGATATATTTTTTAAAAAAAAAAAGGTGTTCAACATTTCAATGATTTATTAAGAAAGTGCCACCATCTGCATCAACCAGTCCACCGCCAACTTGCCTATTGCTCATGATGATAAAATTAAAAAAAAAAAATAAATAAAATAATTTTCTTTCAAGATGACAAAAAATTCAAAAGCAAGCTCAGTGTTCTTTAACGGGTCTACTAATCGCAGCAAATCCACTGCCATTTTAACTGTTGCTGATAATTATTAAAAAAATAAACCAAGTAATAAAAAAAAATTTCTTTTAAGATGATGCAAAAAGGTGAAAGAGCCAGAGAATGACTCAAGAATTATATGTAGTGTAGTTGTTGTGTATATGTGTGTGTGTAAGTATGAATTAATACAGACAAGCGAAAGAAAACTCGAGAAAATTTTTGAAGGAGATTTTGAATTTTTTTTTGTTTTTTTTTTGTTTTTAACTATTTTTGGATTTTATTATTTATTTTAATTTTTTTTGGATTCCCGAATGAGCCCGCTGTCTGGATCAAATTCAGTGAATGACTAGTGTGCAGTGTTTGTAAATATATATATATATATATATATATATATATATATATATATATATATATATATATATATATATATATAAATATTTAAGCAGACAAAATAATAATAAAAAAAATTTTTATCAAAATTGGTTTAGAAGTTTTTGTGTAAGTGTTTATAAAAATAAATAAATAATAAAAAAGAGACTATAGATTTATAGACATCTAAATATTTAAACTAAATATATAAAAAAAAATTTCATCAGCAACAGTTGTGCAGTATTTGAAAAAGCTGCAAAACATAAAAATGAGCCTTGTTTAACAAAGATAATTTTGAATTTAAATTTAGATGGTTCCAATGCAAAATTTTGAAAATTAACTAAGGTTCCAGAATTTAAAAAAATTAACCACTCTATAATTTAGAAAAAAAAAAAAAAACTAGAATTTAAAAAATTAACCACGCTCTGCTACCAGAAACATGTTACCAGGGGACTTAAATTTAAGAAAAGGCGGAACCAAATGGTAACAATGTTTGAAAAATAAAAATAAAAAAAAGACAAAGACAAATTTAGTAATTAACAAGGCTCAAGTTTATTTAAACAGAAAGAATTTTCGACGGTTCAGATTTTGTCATTTACAACTTAGAAAGACATCCTGAGACAAAATTATCATAAACACCTTATGATTAACAATATTATATTTTAAAAAAAAAAAATTATACGCCCTTAAAGTGAAATATTATAATTAAAAAAAAAATTAATCAATAGAGTCTGAAAATTTATCCCCCCCCTTTTTTAGTTTATATATTTTATAGTTACAAAATTTAACAAAAGACAATGAGCACAGCTTAACAATTAGCTGGATTATAATTAATCCAAAAAAAAGATTATATGCCCTTAAATGTAAAAATTATAAAATAAAAAAAAAGATGAAAAGATACTGATTTTTTATTTCCCCCCCCTTTTAACTTTATGAAATGATAGCTTTCTAAAACAGTTACATAATATTGCTTATTTTATAAATTACTTAAATGCTATATTGGCCAATAAATATATATATTTTAGATAAAGAATTTATTATAAAAAAAAGAAGTTTATTTAAAAAGAAAATTTTGAATATTAAGTTTTATTAATTGACGTCAATATTTTAATTTAGAAAATAACCTCTTGGAGGTTGTTAGGACCGAAAGTTTGCATGCAGGCTCCACCCAAGAATTTTTTATATATTTTATAATTAATTACACAAGTCTACATCTAAAAGAATGTTTTTAAGAAAACATATTCGCTGAAATAAATTTAGGCACATATACAATATGAGTTTAATTAAAGTTCAATAAAGTTAGTTTTTTTCTTTTTTTTTTTTACATCACTTTTGTGCACATGAAACTGAAGCTAAGTTGGATAAAACGTGTTTTGGTTAACAGGACGAAACATGTCTAGATCTTTCGCTGTGTTTCTTCTACCAGCATATTAGCTATAGCAAAAAACATGTTTTTTAGTGTCTGTACAAAATCGGACATGTTTTAGCATTAATGTTCATTATTAAAGAAAATATCTGGTTATTTGTCAAAATCAAAGAAAATTGATTGTATAACAGAAATTCGTTAAGATTGTACTTAAAAGCTTCTTAGATGATTATAAATCTATTTATATATATTTAATTTTGTTTGAAACAAAGCTTGTATAAGACTTGCAAAGATTTGCAAAAGTCTGCAAAACGAAATTTTCTGATTTAGAACAGATTTCTTCAATTGTTTTATATTTGACATGTACAATGAGATATTTCGATCATTCAAAGTTCAACATTAGTTTGCACTTATTTCACATAATTGTTCCAAACTCAAAATGTGCCTTTACAAGATTTTGTAAAGTATGTTTTAAGAAAAGTAAATTTTTATAATCATTGAGTTTCAAAAGAACATTGAATATTAAATAAAACATGAAATACATATTTTAAAAATACATGATAATTAATAAATTGTTTTAAAGCATTAACAAAAATTTAATATATGATAAAATCTGTACCTGGAAAATCCTGTCGCAGTTCACGTAAGCTTGTGCCGTGAAAACGAAAATTTACTAAACATTATAGAACTAAAACGCACAAAACTTGTAGATTAACATTGCCAAAAAACTAGGGTTGAAATTTTGAAGTCCAAGAAAGAAATTTTTCTCTAACGTAGCTGAATATGGATGTCAGACATTGTGTGACTACAGGTAGACTCTCATACCGGTATCAGTGAAGATAGGCTCTCTTGCCGCTGTACTTTACCCTCTAAATGTCATATGATCATTAGTTTGGGATAATCTCGCCGGGTGGCAGCATCTGTCAAGCGACGGAAGTTGGATGTGGAGAACGAGTTTATGAATTTGTTTTGCAGGATAGAATTTTAGAATTTGAATGCTACAATTAAGTAATATAGAGTTTAAATCACAGGCTTGTGACTATTCAGAAAAAATAGAATGTGAACCATTATGTTGTCTTGCAATATTCACAAAAAACGATATAAGATAACGTTAAAATAGTAACTTTTGACTTGTTTAATTCGAATTATCTTTTCTTTTACACAAGTTATAATTAGCCATTGCACAAATTTTATATTTAAAATATATTTTATTTTCAGGTTTTCAATACGCTGTAATTGAACAGAGCGTTAATTTTGAAACTAAATCAATTTTCATATAATAATGTAACTAATTAAATCATACACTTCCTTTTAGTGATTGAGAAGGTAAACAGCCGATAAATATTAATGATACCATTTTACTTCACTTTCCTTTAGTTTGGGTAGGCATTAGAGTAAAAATTGTTGTTAAAAGCTCGAAATTTTTTAAATTCAGTTGTAATGTTATTACTTGCTTAACAAAATAGATTTAACCACAAAAATACAAAATATACTTTAACTCTACTTTATTAAATGAAAATATTTATTAAAGTTTTTAAGTTATTTTATAATGATGGATTGTTCATATTATTAACTTGTTTTAATCGGACATTTTTGATCACACACACATATATATTTATAAACTAATGAACATTTCGATGGTATAAATTAACTCCTGTTATCAACCAAAAAACACAGAACACACAAAATTTAAAAACATGACACCCTGGTAGCCTAGGGCCATGTTCAATTCTAAAACTATAACTATAAACTAAGAAAGTAATCAATTACCAGCCAGTCTGATGTTTACTCTTATTTATGTAGTACAGACCTGAGTCTTGTCATTTTCCCTATAATGTTTGTATTTAGTATTATTTTGACAGCTCACGACTAAGTTTCCTTTCTTAGGTCATAGTTTTAGATTTAGTTTCCAACATGACCTAGGCTGCTATTTTTTGTGTTTTCCACTCTTTGTATGATGCAGGTTTATCACTTTATAATAAGGGTTTATTTATACTCTCAAAACATCATGTTTTCATAGTTACAAAATATAACAAATGTCGAAATAATCCATGTTAGGGATACACGTAGAGTAATACACCTATATAAAATACAATACATTTTGTTAAAAATTTTTGTTTTTTTTTAAACTGGTTACAAATTAAAGCTCTTAGTACACTAATTACAACTAGATAATCCTATACACATACATTTTATTATGATAACAATAAGAACAAATCATGTCTTATAAACATTCCCTCTTCTCATCCCTCCACACGCTACACATAACTCGATATTACAAAATTGTCTCCTATTTAGTGACGTAAATCTATAATAAACATTTTCTTTTCGTTTATACAGTTTATGGTAAAATCAATTTTTGTTCTATTATTATAGTGTTTAATTTTAGCCCCCTTCACAAATACATACAAGAGTGGCGACAATGATAAAATGTATAACTATCTTATAATCCCTATGTATCAGCATATATAACTTTATTATTTTAATCCTAATACTGAATTTTAGAAGAACTAAAGCAAACATAATTAAACAAAAATAATCAAATTATATTTACAAATCAGTTGGAGTGGATAGCTCATCAATAACATGTGTCTTTTCGCTTTTGAATTACTGGTATCTCTTCTGTTCTCCTCCTGAGACCAACGTGAATACCAGTTGTAGATCGTAGCACCATCTCAGATGCAAGGTTTAGTTTTACGTTCGTCGGAAGTATCCAGAATTTCCGAAAAGACTCAATGTCACTACTTTTAACTCTAACATTGCAAACTTTTGACCTGAAAAAAGAAAGTAGATTTTTTTTTAACAATCAGAATTTATAGGACTTTTTTTATCGTTTTGGTAAAGACTTTTAATTTTATAATAATATTGATGATTATAAGTGTCCTAGAATCGTAACAGTGGGCCGTTACGAATGTTAATATGACATATAACATTTTCTATCAAATTTTGACACAATATTCATTTTCTAAATTGGATCTCTAAGAAATTATTAAATTCCTAATTTTTATTGTAAATTCACCAAAATCTTCAATTCATTTCATGTGTGCAAAATGTATAGTTTTAACAAGAAGTTATCTTGTATTTTGTAAATAAAATAAACACATTGTAACATAACATTAATCCCGAATTGTAAATAATTTACTGAAAATAAAGAATATTTCTAATTTATTTGAAGCTTAGTCTTAGTTATATGTAAGTCATAGGTCTCACGTGGTTAATTTGATATATCTATTTTTAACTGCAAAGGCTATTATTAAAAAAAAGGCATTAGAAAGTAATTTCTGTTTTCGAGGCAGTTTATTCAATAATATTTACGCAATTACCTTAAGAGATCTTTTATCAAATACTTTACTTATTGATTGATTATTAACTTAATTGTCTATTTACCAAGTAAAATATAATATAATAATATTCAGTACAGGAAAATTACAAACTATATAATGTAACCACGAAATATAATAAAACTACTTATAATATGTATATCCTATGTCATTCATATCTAATAGGTAGTTCAAAGTTGGCTTGTAATCTTTGTACAAACATAGACTTATAGAAAACACAAGGAATACAATTAAGTTAGATGTATTTATTTATGAACACCTGAGATTTAAAATCTGGTCCTTAAATGAAAGTTGGAATGAAACTGAAAGATTTAAAATGTGTATTTATTGTAAAAACTATTAGCATTTTAAGTTAGTAATAACACACATATTTATATATTTATTTGTTTTTGTAGTTTAACTTAAAAATCGTCACCTATGCAATTTCTTGGACCAGCGCTAAAGGGGCAATAGGAATATGGGTGTCTTGCAGGAACTCTTTCTGGAAGAAAATGATCAGGATTAAACTCTTCTGGGTTCGGGAAAGCTTCTGGATCCCGATGAGTAACATAGAAACAGATAGCAGTTGTACAACCTTTTGGAAGTGTGTAACCACCTATAAAAAAATACAATTAACTCCATGCATTGAACTAATGACATAATATACATTTAATAATTAAAAGTTATTTTTGTAATTATATTCAAAATCAATATATTTTTTGTAATAAAGTTATAGTGGATACTTTAGTACTTCAATAAAATCTAAGTTTTAAGTAATTAGTTAAAATTAATGATTTAGTAAAGTGCCCCTTCATATTGGATATTATACAAAATAGAACTTATTTAAATAAATAATATTTATCGATGGCAATAAAATAACAAATTTTATTCATTGACCATGTTCAATAATTCTTAAAATAAAGAATATTTTGGTCATAAGAAATTATATTGTCTATAAACTTTTAGTTTGCATTAACGAAAGCAAATAAATTAATAGCTTTATCTTAAAAGGGGGGGGGGAACAGGATAAATATGTATATAATTACAGAGTGTGTGAAATGGTAATATTAAATTTCTAAGTTGTAGCATATTGTACCACAATGAAAAAACGAATAAATAATTAAGTCATATTTTACTTACTAGGTAATGGTACGTCCTCTCTTAGATGGCGTGCAACGAATGGTACACTGGGATGTAATCTTATGCATTCTTTGATAACTCTTTCCAGGTACCTCATATTTTTCAATTCATAATAAGAAAATTTCTTGTCTTCAATCGATCCCAATTGCTCTTTAATTTCTTGAACATTTTTTTGCTGAAAAACAAAAAACAAATTTATTATAATTTGGGTTATAAATACGATACAATGACAGTAGTAAGTAAGAACAGTATGGCTATACTGTCAAAGGTCAATTCCAAAGGTCAAAGATAAGAGATACACGACTTTGAGAACGTATTTGATGGTATTAAGTAAACAAAGATAAGGTTGGCGCCATAGTGTAAACAAAGATAAGAGATAACGAGTACAGAGTTAATGTGTGTAAATAAAGAAAATTGATAATTAGTTATTAAAGTAAATAAAATGTTGTGGTCAGGGGGGCAATCTTTGTCAGAGTCCCCCATTAGTTTAGGGGCAGTTTGGCCATAGTGTAAACAAAGATAAGAGATAACGAGTACAGATTTAAAGTGTGTAAATAAAGAAAATTGATAATTAGTTATTAAAGTAAATAAAATGTTGTAGTCAGGGGGGCAATCTTTGTCAGAGTCCACCATTAGTTTCTTTCAGGGTAATCTTTAACGATCAGGGTCCATCAAGGTTTGGGGACAGTTTCAATGTTCGAAGTTTTAGTAAATAACCAACCAAATATAAGCCCATAATTCCGAAAACAATTTATCAGATTGATCTGGTATCTATAAGCGAGCGTTACGGAGTGTTAGTAACAGTGTTTTAAGCGAAGTAGTAGAATTAAATAAAATATTTAAGTGAAACTTTATAAACAATTTAGCGGAGTAGTATAATTAAATTAAGTGTTTTAAGTGAAATTTT
The DNA here is from genome assembly GCA_963513935.1 of Aphrophora alni. Classification (NCBI taxonomy): domain Eukaryota; kingdom Metazoa; phylum Arthropoda; class Insecta; order Hemiptera; family Aphrophoridae; genus Aphrophora; species Aphrophora alni. The sequence continues at coordinate 121,769,596 of OY740769.1, read as the reverse complement.
ATAAAAATTAAAAGTGTTTTAAAACAATTTAGTTCAGTGTTAGTGGTCATAATTTCAGCTAAGAAGTGTAATTACTCTTGTTAAACATTGAAATTTAATATATATTCACCGTCTATATTAACATTGTTGAAATGGATTTTTTTACCGATGATTTTATATTATCGGATATAATAGATACATGACAGAACCTGTGGAAGGCTTAGAATTTGAAGACATTTACATGACAGAACCTGTAGAAGGCTTAGAATTTGAAGACATTCTCGAAGGGGGTGACATAGTTAATTTACTTTCTCCCCCAAGTACACCCGAAGGTGTTGGTTATTCAATTGCACCTATTATACAACCTGCAGCAGCGTTTGCTGATTTATCTCATAGCCCTCACCCGCACTGTAGCAGGGATGTTCAAACTGGTCATGGTCAAGACCCATTCGAGGTTATTAGTGATTATTCAAAAATATATAAAAAGTTTGAAACTAATGCAAGGGAGTTAACTTTCAAATTTAGAGAACCAACCGTAGACCAGAATATGACTGATTGGCTTAATGATATGTTCAGTTCTCTATTAGAATTCTTAAAAACTAATATTAACAATGAAGACAAAGTGGGTCTTACAATAACCAATTCCGAAAAGCCTGAACAAAAACCAATTGGAATTAGTATTCGAAAAGCCTATCAAATGCGGAAGTTATATTGCAAACAATAGAAAACGTTGTACAGAGTAATGAAAGCTTTTTTATCGATAGACCCATGCATGTGAAATGTTTCCACGTAGAGATGCCTCGTGGTGGAGCAGGTGGCCGAGGAAGAATTGATTATACATCATCATTTCCAGATTTTTGTCGAAAAAAGAGAGGTATTATTGTTATCGATAACGATATGGATAATCTATGCTTAAGTCGTGCATTAGTTGTAGCAATAGCTCATTCCAGAATGTAGAACAAATGAGAATATACAATCAAATAAGGCATTGTCATCTACCAATGCAACAACAAGAAGCTATACGTTTATGTGAAGCTTCTGGAGTAAATCTGACGGATGGGGCTGGAATCGAACAGCTAAGACTCTTACAGAATCACCTAAATCAATATTCAATTACAGTTTTCACCGATAGAAGAGGACGTGAAACAATATTCGAAGTACCTGCAGGGAAAATTAATTTAGATTTAATTTATGGTGAAGAACATTTTAACGTTATAACTTCAGTGACTGCTGCATTCACAACTTCCTATTATTGTCGTCATTGCAAGTTTGCGTACAATACTAAAGAGTCGCATATGTGTCCTCTAAAATGTCTAGCCTGTAATCACTCACCTATTTGTATTGATATTGAAAAGATAAAATGTCAACACTGTAATAGGTTTTTTTCAAAAGTCGCGAATGTTTCGAAAAACATACCCAATCTAATACTAGAAAGACTAGATCCTCATGTGATGTAATTAAATGTTGTCCAAATTGTAATAAAACTTATACTCTTATGAAGAGAAAACATAAGCACGTCTGTAATGAAATGTATTGTAATGTATGTTTAAGTTACAAACCATTAGGTCATTTCTGCTTTATGCAAAGAGAGAAAGAAAAACAGGGGTCTAATGAAAAGAAATCATTTCTTTATGTGTTTTTTGATTTTGAATGTAGGCAAGACTCCCAATTCCAAACACGAACCAACACCTATGAACATACACCAAACGTATGTGTTGTTCAGCAATTATGTCTCGTATGTATCAAAGAAAACAATGAATTGTGTACAATGTGTGGTTTGAAACAACAAACCTTCAAAGGGGAGAACACTTTAAAAAAAATTATGGAATATATCACTCTAAATAGAAATGAATTTTCAAAAATAGTTGTAGTAGCGCATAATATACGACGGACAACAAATTTAATTTTAGTTTATAGATAAATAAAAGATAAAGATAATAAAATGAAATATATACGAATACATTTAATGGAATAATTACAATTCCAGTAAAAAAATCAGAAATGTTCACAATTTATGTTAAAATGAAATAATGAACTAAATTACAAAATATACACACATATATATTTTTTATAAAGACCCAAATTTTGAAAAAAAAAATGTATAACCAAATTTTTATTAACATTTTGAATTTTACAATCTCTAAGAATCATGCTCCTAACATTGTAAATTAAATTGTCAGTCCCTCTGTTTTCACTTTTTATATAAAATAACTTTCATACTTTATAAATGTTGTACGCGTAAAATCTTTGTTTGAATAAATGAAAAACACTTTCTCTTTTATTTTGTTTTTAAATTATAGTAAAAAATAATTATTTTTTTTTGTTTATTAATTAATATTTTGTGCATACCTACCCCCAAAAGTCATACCTTATATAATTTTCTTATTCATATTTTATAATTACACAATTTTTCTACTTGACAAACCTTTGGTTTAAACGAACGTTTTTTTAGGGTTTTTTAATCGGTAATCACTAGTAAACCGTAATTTCTTGGCTTACCGTGAATATTTTATAAAAAGTGATATCATTTATCATAATTTACATTAAATTCCCAACAAAAGTAAGGTGTGCATTACCCCCAAACAATTTTAACACCTATCATTGACACATTCTGTATAAATTAGGCCTATTTTTTTTAAATATTTGTTTCCACCCACACTTAGAATTTTCTATTGAGTTAAAAAAATCAATAATTTACGTGTGATATAATACTGATTAAAACCTAATGGTGTATGCTCTGCTCTTATAGTGCTCTAACATACCACTAAAATTCAACTTCGTTTTAATTATTCCCTTATTATAAATTAATTGAACCTTTTCACAACATTGTTAATACAATTTTATTAGATTGTTTAATTATCTTCACTTGTATACCGTATGAAGGTTCGACTGGTTGTCTTGGTTGCTTTTATACATGTACTGCTCTCCTGTATTCATTCTTCTTAAAATCATAAAATAAAAATAATGATAATGTTTAATTAAGTATGAAATTGCCTCCAATTTTGGTTACTCTTTATTATGAACAAATGTATATCAGAAACATTATTTTTGTTTTATTATTTAAGTTATTTCATAATGGCAGAGAGTTCAAAAATTAATATTGAACTTGACTTGTGAGATAATATTACATAGAATAAAACTCGAACACAAGATCTCATATTTATTTAATATATACAATATTAAATATAAATTTTAAAATTTTAAGATTATTGCTTTATTTTATCCTTGAATATGGAGTTTCAACAAGAATTATCTGCTATTACGTTAAAATTAATATAAAAAAATATATATATTTCAACAAAATATTATTGGTAGACTATTACTATCATTGTATGGACAATTATTAGTATTATTTATTAATACTTTTTTATTAATTTAAGAAAATACAGGACACCACTGTTGTAAGAACTTTTTATTATGGAAAATTATCCAACGTTACGAATTCTTTAAACTGACTTTACAGATTTTTCCAAATATTAGTTATGTAGGTTACTTTGCACGGAAAAGTGTTATCAAATATTAATATACTTTAATTTAATGAAACAAATTCATTTAAATAATGAACATCCAAACGCTTACATTTTTAAACCTCGAGTAACAACAACAAATTCGGGGATTAATTAACTAAATGCAAAAACGCTAACTATTATAAGATAATAAAATCAGAGAAAAAAACTTATTGGTAATACGCCTTATTAATGTATCAGCAATGAAAATTTACTTTGAATAAATCCTATGGAGTGGGGGATGGCGAAATAAAATCAAAACACTAGTTTCAATAATTGTGTTAAGATAACATTGTTGTATTTCCTCTGCTGTAATCATTGAGGTCAATCAAACCATTAAAATTCAAATGTAAATACTTACGTCAAGTCATAAAAACGTTAACATTGAATATTGTCAACTTAAGTTAAAATAATGAGTTATTGAGCTAGGAAACAGGATTTATCTCTTCAACAAAACTTACATCCTGACTCTAGAAAATAGAGTTTATTTTAATAGAGTCAACCCTCAAGGGCTGACTATAGTGAGACCGGGCGTGGCAATACCTAGAATTCTACACCTTTTTCCCTGTAGTTTTCAATAGATTATTCTATTTTATATTTCATATCTCTTGATCTAGTTATTTTCAGACCCTGGCGCTCTTAAATTATTCGATGGGTAGAGGTATTTATTATATTTATAAAACAATAAATATCAAGATATTTTTCGTGTTTAAACAACGGGGGGAAAAGAGGTATTAAATTACTACCTTCCATTTAAAAAGGTTATCCTTGTAGTTACTTGAAACAAATTAATCTGAGTAATTGAATGCCGATATATTCTTGTTTTTAAGTCTCTCAATATTCTTTCATCTGTATTTACACGATGATATTGTTAAAATACACAGAACAAATTAATGACTAAAACTGATGATTGATTTAATAATGGATATGTTAGATTTGAAGGCAGGCAAATTTTTCATAAAGCAACAAATGAATTCCTGCCTTTCCCTGTCTTTTTTAACAATTAGTGTCCAACATGTATCTACAATAAACTTAACCACAAATACGTAAAATATATATTATTTATTAGGTTATTTAATTTTGTCAAAACATATTATTTGTAATGAAAACAATTCCTAAATAGTCCGTTTTGCGGATAGTTTTAGAAAAAAGACATTCAATACAAACTAAAAAAATATGTCAATTATTCGTTTTGATTTTTTACAGAATCTCCGAACCTGAAAAAGTCAGCAAAATAAGGTTCACTTTTTTCTGTATACACATACAATATAGTAAAGGAAAATTCGCATTTATAAGACATTTTCACAAAAGGTAAATTTTTACACTAATTTATCTGAACTAAGAAGAATACATAGGGATATGTCTAAATTATCAGTACTGAGTACATAAAACTTACTTTCCACAATATTTACTCTTTTTAAAAAATCATTAATTTCAATTTGCTTCCATTAAATAAGGCACAATTAGGTTTAGCAGATGGACGCATGTTTTTTACGTTTTTCAAAAGTCAGAAAAGAGATTTTAGGGTTTTGTATATTTAAAAATCAGAACCTTTAGGTTTTTGTTTTAAAAATCTTTTGTTTGGTCATTATAGGTTAAAAATTGTACCTTAACCATTTTACATAGAGATGTGTTGTATCGTTTGCAATTTTAGTTGCATATTTCGTAACGCTGAATAAATTGTGTTGAACTGTGCATCACTATTCTTTGCTAGCTAACATATTATACTACAATATATTTTGGGCAAATACAACATTTGTTTGTCCAAAGTTATTATTAGTCGATATATGAAATATTTACAGTTATTCCTTGCCAAATATAAAAATAATGAGGTATTAATTTTACAAATATTTTCTTGTTTAGAATGTGTAAATAATAGTTTAACTTTTCCCTAACCTATCCTCGATTTAACATATTGGAAAACTATATAATTTTACAACTATGTTAATTCAGACAACTCTAGCAAAATTGTTCTTAAAACCTGTGTCACCGTGCAGAAACGAAGAAGAAAAGCGAAAATTAAATTTTTACCTGGAATTATTACATACAACTTTCTTGCTACAGATTACAGTGTTTAGTTCTATGGCGCAATATTAGGACATAATCCAAGCAAAACGAAAAGCACAAAATATAAATGATTAAAAGTCGCTAATTCATCTGAAGTAGATAGTTTCCTGATTACAAATATATTTTTAATATTTATTTTTGGTTTTTTAAGCACCAGTTCTAAAAATGTGCAAACAAAATGTGCGCATTCTTACGCAACTTACTTTAAAATACTCAAAAATGTCAAAAAAAATCCTTAGTTGTTTTTATAGCAGTAGAACAAATTGTAGTTTTATAACATTAACATTGTATGATTGCCCATTTGGCGAAGATTTTGTTTCCAGTGTTATTTTTAAAGTACAGCCTAACCCTTTTATTACGTCAAGATAACTTTAAGTATTTCATATTTTTATAAAAACAAATGAATTAAAAATAAATCTTATTCACATATTTAGTAAACACAGTATTGAGGAGGCGTGTATTTTAAAGGTGAGCCCTAATACTAGGAACCGATTTTACATAACTAAAACAATCTTGAGTCAAAAAATATAAAATTCTCAAATTCATAATTAAGGACACTGCTAATAATTACAAAATAATTGACGCAAACCTGATATATGAACGTTGGAAAAAGATTAGATAAAAATCAAAATCAAATACGATTTTATTTACAAACGTAAAAAGAATTACTACAAAAGGAATTTAATAAAATTGCAAAAACTAAGATTTTTTAAGTTAAATATATACATTGTTATACATAGTAATGGAATTTTAAAAAATTAAAAATTATAGTACTATTTAATTACAATGCAATGTTATAACTAACTAACAATGAAGCTTTATGATTGAAAAACTGTGTTTTAAAATGACGTTTTGTTATTTAAATGGATCATTGTTTTTATACAAGTCCTTCTGAAATAGACGTTTTACAATTATTGGTATTGATTATAAATTTAGAGCTGATCTAACCTAAAATAATGTATTTATAAACAAAAATGAAAAGGTCCAAAATGTTTCAAGGCTAAACAAAACCCAACATTAAAATAATTTTGTGAGTGTTTTAAAAAATCTTCATCAAGTATATTCATGAAAATTTTATAAATAAGTACATATATATTTTTTCATTAAGGATATTATATTAGTGTAATTAAAACATTTATTTAGTTTGAAATTTCAAAACTATAAACAAATTAAAACATTTCACATTACTATCAAAATTAATAAAATCCCTTCCGAATAAACAGAGCCATGATTTGAAATCGATATTATTTTATATTAGTAATTAATAAATAACCAAATTTAAATGGGTTTCTTTTACTACTTACTTAATTTCTCTTAAACACACACTTAAAGAAATATCTGATATTGACTGGCGATTTCCAATATCAAGCCACTATGTTATAAGCAACGTCCCCCACTCCACAAAATGGCCTCCAAAAGCTGTTACGTGAAAAATTGAGATAACAACATCCTTTAGTGAATTACTGATTAACCATAATGAATTGGCTACGGCTATTACAGAAATCATTTAATTTTGGGATACTGTCTTAGGAGGGGGTAATAAGAAAGATTTTTCATTGTGATTGTATAATGTACTGTGACGTCAATATTACAGGCTTGTGTTCTCTCAAAAATATCCCTTAAACTAAGCAAATAAAAGTATAAATTACTAATTAACTAAAACTTTTGATTGTGTATATGATTACTAAGAACCAGCAGTTTTCAAAATAACTCGCAAGCAGATTCAGGTTGTTTTCTTAATCAAATCTTTCATCATAGAACGCAATTCAGAGCAAAATATTTCGCTATTTTCTGAATTACTTCAAGGTCTTGGTTATATGTATTTCTAACGCAATTAAAGAAATGTCTCATGGCGATTTACAGAGGATTAACCGTTGCATGAGACAGACCTGTTAAAAACGGGCAGATGAAGTTTAAAATAAGTTAACAGAGTGTGATACCAATTACAAAATCCATTGTTTCATTCAGCTAGTCTATTTTTTCTACCTTTTAAAAATAAAACCATACCTGTACTTATATATTATATATGTAAAAAAAAATACTCTAAATGGATGTTAAATAATTTTATAGTTTCGACTTTAGATTTACAAAACAACCATGGAATTACATATTTCCAAGTATTTGTATTTCCTAACATTCCATTCTATTAATCTGGTGAATAAAAAAATTTTAAAAAATAAAATAAAATAAAAAAAATATATATATAAAAAAAATAAAAATCTATCATAAAAGTTAGCCCAGTATGTTTTGAAGTAATTACTAAGGTTTATACAGTTATAAAGATACTGGCTCACACAATTTATCTTATTTGTAGCAACGTGTTTTATTATTCTAATCTAACGTTATGTTACTATAATGTTGAAATAGCTATCAAACTTTATTATGATTTCGGAACTCAATCTCGTCTAAGTAAAACATAAAAACAAATAATATAAAAACGAAAAAAATGATGGAAATAAATACATTTCTAGGACTTCACCTGTATAGATTTGATTTAGTCTAGAAAATTACCGTTAGCAAACTTCAATAAAGTGAATGAAAATACTTCACAAATACAATAATCCACATTTTTCATTGGATTTAGTAAAGGTTGATATCTCACGATTATTGCAAAACTGTTGAGATTTTTATGTTGTCATTGTATTTCAATACAGTGATTCATATTGCTAAAATTATATCTATTCTCGTTATATTTTATAATAGAATTTGTTTAACTATTTCATTTTGTAAAAATCGTATCATTACTTAACAGAAACGTGTCAAGAAACATATCTTAGTTAACAGTTAAACCACTTTCATTTTTAATCAAATAATTTTGTTTCTTTACTACGTTCCACTGCTGTAAAAAATTCTGGCACATACCAAACCGTCGGCTACGTCATGCACGGTCATTAAATTCAACTTAAATAAATTAGTAATGTAATCTTTATAAGGTGATAAATTCTTCTGACGTACAGCATTTTTTAAGTAATTAAATTCACACTAAACAACACGATCAAAAACTGTTAACTTGTGAATCAGAAGAAATTGAATGCTTGTTCCAAAAGAAAATACTAACACATCCAACTAAACTCGTTCCTATATTAAGAGTTCAACCTTAAATTAGCTTGTTATAGCAATGGCAATATACAAATTGATATTCTAATAATGTATATTTTCACAGTGTACGTTATGGAGCAAATGGTACTGGCAAATCAAAGCTTCATATCCCATTTACATTCGTTTATATTTATGTAAATAAATTAATATATATTATATATATATATATATATATATATATATATATATATATATATATATATATATATATATAAAGAAGATTTTTAACAGTAAATAACTTCTTAATATTATGATACGTTCTTCATGAGAAAATAAACAATTTAAAGAATTATAAAATCCTTTAATATATACTAGCAAGTACTCACATCATAAATTCATTCAAACCACAGCAGATATTTGTAGTTAAACATTTACAAACCACAGATATGCATGGTATATTTAATTCTATACAGAGTCATTAATTTGGAAGCTGTAATAATTGATTTGTGGTTTCTAATAATTTAAATACATAAAGCTTTGTAAAGATAATCCGCATGTTTGAAATATTTAATTTAGCATCTGTCGGTCTATTTCACTCTAAGTTTTTGCTGGCATACACACTTTAATGAAGATACAGATTTTTTTTATGTCGTTTAATGTTAGAGTACTGATGAAAACATATATTTTCCCATATTTCAGATATTGTGGCAACGTAATTAATGATATGACTGTGAACTAGCTAACAAACTTCATCATACTCTAAGTAATTTATTCATTACCTCATTTTTCACTTTAAGTTTTTTCCAAATTATTATAAACTAATTTCAGTCCTGAAACCTAATTTTTTTTTGAAAATATCATATATTGTTGTTGTTTCGTAATATTCTGCTCACTGGATCGTCATACATTTAGCAAAAAAAATTGTTATTTGCTCAAATATAAATTCGACACACTAAACGTTAAAAAAAAAGAAAAAGCTTTTGAAATCAAAGGATGTAATGCACTTAGGGCTCTGTAATTGAAGTTAACTCTTCAATGTAAAGGGAAAAAATTCTATCTTCTTCCTCACTTACAAAAGCAATAAATTATTGCAGGCTAGACCAGACCGGAATATAAAATCATTTTATGGCCGTGATTAAATCTAGTTTATAACTAACTTAAATTAATCTGAACATTCACTACGGTTTTTAATAAAAGGCAGAGGGGTGAATTAGTTTTTAATTCGTCTTCCACTTCTAAGAATTACGTCAAACTCCCGCTAAAGTAGACTTAAAGTAATATTTACTAACATGTAAGTGAAAACAAAGTGCTGTTGTACCTATAATTAAGAAGGGTGTTAAACATATGTTACAAAACAACAAACATATGAAATAGTTTATGTTTTACGATTCTGTTATTTTTTTGATATAATGTTAATAAAGATTCATTTGTATTGATTGATAACTTAATCTTCAAACCTGCTTACTTTTCCCATGTTAGTATAGTGGGGTATCTTAGGTAAGTGCTATGATTGGTTTAATGGAAACAAAAACCCTTCTCTAGTTTGATGAGATAAACAATTCATACATATTTGTTTTCGCCATCCCGACTACTGATTAATAATTAGATATATTAATAAGACTTAACGTCACAATAGTCTATATTTGTCTGTAGTTATATCACTACGGCCGTTTCGGCTATTCAGCCATTTTCAAGTGTTATGCGGGTATTACCGTTGTCTTAGTTTAAAATCACAAATTACGAACACACGACACATAACAAACACACAAGTTCTTTAAACATTTAAAACATGATGCAGTAGGCCCACTGTCACAACGCGTACTGTCAATGTTGGTATCCTGCGCATCGGTGGTAGGCATGGGGTGGGGTGGTTTAATTCCTGAAAATGGCTGAATAGCCGAAACGGCCGTAGTGATATAACTACAGACAAATATAGACTATTGTGACGGTAAGTCTTATTAATATATCTAATAAACAATTCTTTTCAGTCCCTCCCCTCTAGCGAAGCAGATAACAGCCATATATATATATATATATATATATATATATATATATATATATATATATATATATATATTAATAAAATACAATATCTGCGTGTCGCTTGTAGAACTCGTTGCCAAATTCCATATAATCATAGCCGTGCCTAAATGTTAGTTCATTTGTGATGAAATTTGTACTATCTTTGAATTTTCTTGGTACTCATTTGCCATTAGATATGAATAGTTTTGTTTTTTATATATTAATTTTGTTCATATTTTATATGTTGATATTACATGTAAGTATTTATTTTATATTTGGTTAAATGGAAGAAAGGATCTGATGATCCTAGTTTTACGCTTCAAAGTAAATCAATCAGAGACCACGCCCGTTTTCGCCCTCGCTAACCGATGTTATGAAACAATAATTTAAAATATAACATTATTTTAACCAAGTTGTCCTAAACCCAACTTAGAAAATTTGTAATTAACCTACATGATATATTGTTCTATCGCGAATTGAACCGAATTCTGTGATAAAATCTGCCTAAATGAAAACATATCAGTTTAGTATAAGATAGTCGATTTTAAAATGTAACATTTAAATAAATAAGTACTGTGGAAGTTCAGCAAGAAACCTGTAAAAATATATAAGGTAAATAAGTGCAATGATATAATACTTTAGGAAGATAGTGAATCATATCATAGAGTAAAATATATTAAACCACGTAATACTCGTCAGGTCAACTTGTTTATATCAACAAATACTTAGAGGTCGATGCTGCAATACCTATGCATGTGATCAACTATGCATTATAATATTATATTTAAAAAATAACATATTGTACATTTTTAATTACAATTGTTTAAATTTATCTATATGCCCTCAGAGGGTCACTCATAGTGAGAACGGGTATGGCAATCCCTAGGTAACCTAGCTGGAACTACATGTTTCTTCATCTAGACAAGGTTATTGAAAGTTCATCATAATCTCTTTTATTCTTTATAACAGGTCGTTTTTGACCAGCTCTTCTTTTCACTTTTGGTGTAATTATTGTTGATGATTATTTTCTCACCTTTTTAATTTTAAAATATAAAATAATAATTGTGAAAAAAAAGATTAATTTCTCTACGATATAGTGAGTCGGATCCACAGTACCTGTCCGCGAAGTTACTATGTGCGTGTTATATTTGTTTGGGTTTTGGTTCGATTTGTTGGTTTTATGTTAGGATAATTTTATGTTCTGTTTTTGTTATAGCCATGATATTTTTGTCTTTAAACAATATACATAATGAGAACATTAAAAGAACCTCTAATCCAATGTGTGTTGTTAACTCAGTTCTAACGTCTAAATTTTTCTCAAAATTTATACAAATTTACCTTTAAAATGTTCTAAAATTTCTATCTGCAAAAATTAGAGAGAGGTTGTTGTACTTTATTTTCGCAATTTATATTTATATACGGGAAATACAAATTTAATGAGGAATGTGGTTACAATTTTATAAGTGCCAACTCCGTATCTAATCAAATTATAAATACAAAAATCATAGCTTCAATCCATTAATCTAGTTTAAGTTATTTATTTTTCTTCTATATCCTTTCAATATTTTTCCGTTCTCTCAATTTATTCTCCAAATGATGACGTTGCAGTACCCATTTATGTTTTATTAATATTTTATTAAACATATATCACAATATATTAAAAACAAAAGTAGAAATAAAATTAAATCTACCTTCTCATGTATTTTGTTCTGACAATACATATTACAGACTTTATATATCTGTTCCAATAATTATATCTTAACATAACCGTTATTACTATGCAGTGCATCCAGAATGGCCTAGATATAGTAGTGAATAATTTTATATTTCATAGTTTTATATGGAAAATTTAAATTTTATTGGTTTTGTAGTACATACATATTAAATAACGAAAATTATAGATTGTATTAGATAATTACTTATCCTAATATTAGTAAATAATTGTAAGTTCATTTCTTCGTCTAAATACTAAAATATTGCAGCGTTATTTTCCACTTTGTCTGCAGCAATTACTTTATTAATTTAGTTCAACTTGTTTATATTTATGACAAATCACATTTATAAGAACGTTTTCATAATCTACTTGAAATTACAAATAAATATTCTCTGAAAAAAATTTAGAAACCTAATTTTAAATAAATATAAGTAGTTTGTGGTATCGCAATGGTTCCATACAAATTAACACTTTCTTACAAAACTTGACAATTTCATTGTATGAATAACAATACTATATTATTATTCATAATAATACCACGTCCAAACTTGTAGTATGAAGTTACTAAATTCCAAGATCTTCTTCGTTTCAGTTCTAGGAATTAAAATATATATAAGATTTACTTGAAAACGTTTTAAAATTTGTAATATGAAGTCTATGTACGAAGTTTTTATCCAGTTAGGTGAAAAGCCTAAAAAGTTCACCATGTCAAAGAGTTAAAAATTTATATTAAACATATTTAGTAAGAAACAACATATGAATAAATCGAATACTTGTTCCATAATATACTTCTAAGATTTAGTTGCTGGAGTTTACTGGAGTGGTTATTAAATAATGTAACAGGACAAGGACGGACTAGAGTGCAGGTAAGCTGTCTGTGAGTTTGTTGTGTTTATGTTTGTAAAATGGTAATTCGTAACTCGTTGTATCTTTGACACGCATTAAACAAATTAATGCAAAACAATTTGTAATTTCTAAATCGGTTTGACAATGCCTAAAAAATAGACGAAACGATCGTCAAAAAAAAAATGTTGAACGAAACAGGACTGTGAGCAACATTTTCGCAGAAAAGGTACTATTATCAACATATCCCAGTTAACAGGTTCCCTGCTTGTAAGATGTATAAAAGTGATAGACAATTAATTTAAAATGATGTTTTTCATAATCTTAAAAATTGTTCCATATTGAAATCAGTGAATGAATTATTCAGTTCCTACATTTAAAATATTTTTGGCTATTGTAAAAACAAAATATATTTCTCAAATTAAAAAAAAAAATTCTATTTTTTATCGAACCGAACAAGTTTTGTATAATAATATTCTTAAATTCGAAAGTTGATCATAGAAAACATTTATCATTCAAACGCCAATAAAGTAATGATAATGTGTTTTAATAATTATTTAGTTCTTCATTAAGTATTTTACAATGATGAACCTACATGTATTTTCCTACTTATCAAAAGTAAATAAACCAATACTAATTTTGAATATTCCTGAATGTTTTTTACCTTCAGTAAAAATTGTCCTTGTTGTAAGTTAAAAGTGGTCCAAATAAAGCAATTATAAATAAATAGATATAAGACGATAATATAAATATATTGAAAATTGTTCTTTTATTAATTGTACAGTAAATAGTATCATTTTCTATAAGACAGTATGCCCTTGTTATATGTCTATTACTGCAGTCTTTGCATTAAAGAACACTTATTCTTACTTAATTATATAAAATTGAACACATAAATAATAGTTTTCAACGGTTCATTCCTAACCTTAATTTGATTACGAATTATGACGCCAACACATTCCATAGCTTTAAACTCTAAGTTATTACTCCTGTCATCAGCATACAACTGTTACATCGATACAATTCGCCTTTTGGTATTGACCTATTGGGTAATATTTCAATCTTGTATTTCCAATAATGTTTCAATACTACAGTTGACTTTGACAACTGTCTCTGGCCTTAGTGATAAGTTGCCTGCGGTCATTTTAATTAATAATATAATTTGTTTTACACACTTTCAAAACTAATATTCACACATAGTTTAATCGTATATGATTTTATAAACAAACTAAATATAATAGAGAATTATAATAAGTAATAGACAATAAATATAAATGAAATATTTGTTGTTTTCATTGTTTAATAAAAGGGAAAGAAAATGAGTACGAATATGACTGAATAAAATAATAATACACTGCATTGTAAACGGAAAACTATTTTTGTGCTGTTTACAAAATAAATATATAATGGCTTTTCAGATCTGGGTTTAAACATTTACTACATTTTATTTGGTAACGTCAAATATAATGTAGAAAAATCCTGCTTCTTAGCTTAGAAGATGTGATAGTTTACACAGTGTAAATACACACATAGGCGAAAAGTACATATAGGCGAAATATGTAAATAGAAAATATGTAAATTTAATTTTTTTTTAAGAAAAACATTATCTTAGTTCCCAAATATTCAAATGAACTTAAATTTTACCCTTACCATTAATATAAACAATTGCAAAATCTACATTAGAGTTTAAATAGTGTGAGTTTTTAAATTGTTGGAGAAATTAGAGTCTCAACCGCCAAACTGTATTATGTCCATTTAGCCTAACTTAAAAATTTCAAAACATTTGTCAAACAAAATTTACATAATATTTTGAATAAGTAAGTTTTGAGATTTAAAAAAATATATCTTTCGTAATAATAACAACTAAGAAATTACATTGTACTAAGTTAAACTAGCTTTATATTTATTATTAAAATCATAGAGTTTGGAACACAATCCATTGATGGAGTCCTATATGTTACAAACGAAATTCACGTGGATTCCAACAAACCTCTTGTATATAAGCAAATATTAAAAGCAATTTGGACTTATGGAATACAGCTATGGGGCTGTACTAAGAAACAAATGCAAAAATGATTCAAACGTTCCAAAATAAGGGTCTGCAGAGAATGAATATAGTCTCAGATGAAATAAAGAGATATGAAATTTGCACAAGAATAGACTGCAAAAACATGAGAATCCTGCGATGCTTTGTATAATCAATAACACAGAAGATATGCGGCGTCTCAAACTTTTGAGAATGTTAGATAATTTAGACTTTCAGTTAATTAACACTTTGTTTAATTAAATGAGCAAAATCTATACAAAGATATAGGTCGTCTATAGGTTTTTTCTTTCTAATATACTAAGAGAGTGTTTTCTTACATTATTTTCCTTTGGTTTTGTCAATGAACTTAACATCGTAAACATCTCTACTAGTAATTCGTTTATTCCTAAGTGGTGTTGTTGGACAGTGATTTTATATTTCAACCACTCATTGAATAAGTGTGCAATAAGTCAACTCAAATGCTAAGGTTCATCAAGTAACTGTCAGTAGATATAAAAAAAAGTGCATATTTAGTATTGTATTACTATGTATGGAATGTTGAATGATAATTTTTTTGTAATGTACGTTTTATAAAAATACAAAATAAACAATTTTCATTTATATATTATTTCTTTTTTGTTTATAAAGAGCTTGTTTTATGTTGCTGTTCTACTCACATAGTGCAAACTTACAATTAACTTTAGAACTTTAATTACAGAGGCTAACGCAAATCCAATACTGTGGCTGCAATTCAGCAATCTGCTTGGAGCACACAAAAGGGACTTTGAAATTGTTGGTAATCTTTGCAACTATTACATTTTTGTTGAAAATCGTCTTATTTTGTATATATTTATATGACATTTATATTTTGTAAAGTACCTTTGTTACTGACTCTATGTTAAATTTTTGTATATATATATATATATATATATATATATATATATATATATATATATATATATATATATATATAAAAAATAACTTAAGCTATTTTCAAAAGTTTTACATTCAAATAACATTTTTTACATTATTAAAAATTTATTAATTGTAACCAAATTTATGTGCTTATAACACTTTTAACAGTATTAAACAATGATGGTTATGCAAATTGTTGTTGTTTTATTTTCATGGCAACCACAAATGTTTACAATTACAATCGTAAAAAATACGATACTATACCAATAACGTATCTCTGTAGTAGTATACCATTCCAGGGTTAATCCTAGAACACTTATGTCCGGGTTTAGTCACACTATCACTTAAGTATCGTAAATTTGACTACTCATTTTTGTTTTGTTTTTTACTTCACGGAAACCTAATTTAAAATTTTTTCGTTGCCATAGTTATGTTTTAGTACTCTTTAGATTTAGGAAAAAAATTGTTTTAAAAACTTATTAGTGCAACTAGTAATAAAAAACTATAAAAATGAATGACTACTTTTTTTGAAAGGAAAAGAACAAGGGTTAAAAAATATTTTTATAAATTATGTATAATAGTATTTTTATTAAATGAAACACATATTTATCTAAAGTATACAGGTTGTACAATCTTATTTTACTAATTAAACAAGGTTCATAGTAAAACCTTAGTAAAAACAATGGTTTTTCCCCTCTACAAAAAAAGTAACACAATCACTTATATATCGTCAAATGCACGGCGCTAGCACAAATCAGTACAGACACATGTGGCTGGTAGGGGTGAAACTCCGCGACTGACCTTGTCTATTAGAGTAGGGAAGGTACTGGGGGGGATGCGCGCTCACCACTCTTCTGTCAAATACGTCGATTTTGGGTTTTGCATGTCGTCATTTTGACGACACATAAGTGTTCTAGGGTTAAACTTATCTATTTGTTAACAAAATTATTTAAAATATATATATATATTTTCCAACACTTTAAAACAATTTTATATAACTGGAAGACCTGTAAATGAACTTGTTAGATCATAGGATACAATTTTAGAATTTGGAAATACTTCTATATTCTTAATGTTATCTACAAATTCTTATCCATTTTATACCTATTCTTGTTTTTAACTTAAGTGTGATATTTAGATATATATTTGTAAATTTAAATAAATTACGTAACGGTGATTGTACAACGAAAAACAACGCTGTATATTACATATTAGGTTCGTGTAAATTCGGCAGTGCATAACATTTAGGTAAAGTAAATTGTTAGGGTTAAGGAGCATGGCTTAAAGCACTGGTATTGCTCGTAGCAGAAGACCTCACAAATTTACTTTTCTCTTTTGTAGAATTACTTTTTAAGTCTTTAAAGACTTTTTTTGCAACAAATGAATATATACTTAGTATAAAAATCTAATTTTAAAATAAATATCTCGAATCTTTAGATAAAACTGTTAACATTGTTTACGAAGATCTTTAATCACTTTATTTACTGTGTTATTCAAATTGTTCAATATTAAAAATTAACCAATAAAAAATATTTTTGTTCTTAAATTACTTCCCATAACTTCTAAAATAAATTTCTAAAACTTCATCCTTTTAGACTGAATGTGAGTGAATATTTTTGACTTTTCGTATTAAATCCATTTTATTCTTATTAAATTTTTGGTTGAAATGATAACCTATTGTAGGAACGTTTAAAAAACATCTCATATAAAGTGATAAGTATAAAATAAATATAAAAATCCCCACTAAAATCTGTATGTATATGTGAATGCGACAGGCTGTACATTCATTAAACTTGAAGACTTCTTAATAAAGGAAAAGTAAAAACTTATAGAACACGCAGATGATGACGTATAGGCAACTCTAAAATTTAAGATATATGAAGTACGATATACCTGATACATTTTATATTTTGGGGTGGTACGTAATAATTAAATACTTGGTGATACAGAAAGATATGCTGAAACTTCAGGAGCTCATTTTACATGTAAAAGTAAAGAAAACTAAAAAACTACTTAACTTAAAGTTTTGGTATCTATTTTAATCAATTTGTCAGGTCACATACCATAAAAAACAATTAAATTTGCCTTTTAATTTACCTTCCCAGAATTCCAGGGGGGCGTTATTTAATCCAGGGAACAAAATTCTTGGTGAAATCTTTCGTTAGCCGTAACTAGATAACGAAGCATTTCCGTATCTATGTTTATAATACTGTTTTCTTTAACTTTACATGTAGAATGAGCTCCCGAAGTTTCTGCATATCTTCGTGATTCACCCTCTATACGTTGTTAATAAACATCAAAGTGGTATCATTAGTATCATAAATATTTTACTTTACAGATTACATTATTTAAAAGATTTAAATATGGTATTGAAACTCTTGAAAAATATCTGTAAATGTAGATGTAAGACTATATTTTAAATAAATAGTTAAACAACATTGATACCACCACATCTACAGTAAGATATAATAATTTATACATAGTAATGCACAATATTATATGCAGTTATCCTGCAATTCAAACTGTTATACAACTATGAAAAAACAATATTCCCATTACAAGTTAATTATATTGCAATATTAATATCACCATATTTCACATACAATGATTTAATCATAAATTATGTAAATAGTTATATTACTTTTAGTAACTAAATTTTGCATATATAAGCTATACAATCTTATTTTACCTTAGAAACAGTTATACAATTTTAATGTAATAATATTTCACATAAATAACTATGCAAAATTGATGTAACTAAATTTATAATAAATAACTTGGGACTAATGTTATAAATAAAATATGTTCAATGATGCATTGTTTTGTAACAATTACTTTATTCTTTTCGTTATATAAAACATACATAAAATATAAGGAACAGATGACTTTACTAATATAGTTTTACAAAGTATACAATTTATTTTTTTCTTCCTTTCGGTTTTTGATCACATTGAGATGATTTTTGCAACACAACTAAGCGAAACTAAACAGAAAATCTTTTATATTTCATGGGATCTTTTACTTTCCCCACTTCTGGAATATCCCTTTGCGTTGACAGCGGCAGTTGGCGCCCCAGAGGTTGCAGCGACAAGTTGTATTGTCACAGCAATCGTTAGGCCTATGGTCACAGTTACCTCCGCGAGAAACACAACCACGTCTAAAACACATAAGGTTTATCGCTCAATATAAACATCATTGTAACTAATACTAACAATGAACAATTTGGTGAAATTATATATTTAGTATAACTAGTAGTTAAGTATAATAAGTGGAATTAGTAGTATATTAAGTGCAGCTAGTAGTAATACATTATATATATATATATATATATATATATATATATATATACATATTATTTATATATAATACCTATTTAAGTTAGTATATTTGTCTAGGTATTCATAAGACATATAGTTAGTTTTGAGGTTTTATAATAATTGTTGAACGAGAATTTCTATTCGTACATTATTATCGATCGAAAGAGCAATTATAATATTTATTATTTTATGTATGGAGTATTACTGTATTATGTATGTATTAAAGCAAAGACAACAAACACATAATACGTAGAGCATTAATTTGATATGCATTTTGTTACCTACTTATTATAATTCTGGTTTTCCCCTCCAATTCTTGTGTATTGCTTAATGCTGATATCTTATGTTATTTAAAATCCCTAGACAAAAATTAAAATTTTTAAAAATAATCTTTTTTCACATTTTCTTTTCAATTCCCTCCTAGCGACAGCAGAGAACAGTCATAAGTAAAAAATCTTTAACGTATTGTCTTGTCGCTTGTAGAACTCATTGCCAAATTCCATAAAATCATAGCCGTGACTAAGTTAATTAATTTGTGGATATATGTATCCACAAATATATCATGAATGAAATAGGTTTGGACTGAAGCTACTGGGGTGATTTTATAATGATTTTATTGCAAAAAAATGAATAATGAATAAATGAGAGTATGATGTGATAAAGATGTTGCTTTCCACATTTCTTATTCATATTCATCGTATTGGTTATTACAATTATGTCTTATAATTGTTAATTTTATTTAATAATTGTTATTGTTATTATCTACTATTTACCATTGCAGTACGTATTTTTTTTTATTTGTTATTGATTTCATAATGCCCTTTTGTCATTAGGTGAGAATAGTGTTATTTATATACATTACTTTTGTTCATATTTTATATGTTGATATTACTTGCACTTATTTATTTTATATTTAGTTAAATGGAAGAAAGGACCTGATGATACTACATTCGCCCTTCAAAATAAACGTCAATCAGACATCACGCCACTTTTCTCCCTCGCTTACCGATCATCGGAAACCGATTGTATTTTGCAAGTTTGAATTGATGATATTTATATTTTCTGGAAATTTTGCAATGAAAATGGAATTTCTTTAGCTATTTCGTAGTTTCTTCACAAAAACTGATTTTTACCAATAATAATTTGATAATTGATTTTTTTTTAATTTTTTTTTTTTTTTTTTTTTTTTTTACACAGTCTTATTCGCAACTAATTGGTAAAACCTTTTTTTTATTCCCTGAGAATAATTATTAAAATGTATTTGTACAATAGGCCTATAGATTAATATGGCGTTTACGTAGAAATTTTACCTCGGCTAACAGCTACTTTTTTGATTCCTGACATACTAACTGCACGAATTTTACAAAAAACATTTTTCTCATAACATAATATGCCTTCTATGCATGTTCCTGATTTTATTTTATTTTTTAATTTAGATGTGAATAATATTTATATTTTTGGGGATTTTTTAAAAATAAATGTGTGTGTGTGTTTGTGTGTGTATGTGTGTGTGTGTGTGTGTGTGTGTGTGTGTGTGTGTGTGTGTGTGTGTGTGTGTGTGTGTGTGTGTGGGCGCGCGCGCGCGATCTCTTCTCGTAGACCGTTCACACTGAATGTGAAAAGTTCCTTACTATGTAAAAAAAACACATCCAGTGGATTCTCTGGGTTTTACTTATGTGACTCATAACAAGAAAGAAAATTAAGACACATTCTACAAGCCCAACATTGTAAATTTAAGCCGCCGCCAAACGTTTGAGATCGTATTTAGCATTTTATTCTCTCAGCATAGACCTATAATTTTATATATAACTCAACGTATGCTCTCATTTAAGATTTATTTAAAAGAGGTTAATAGTATTACGTTACATTAGGTTAGGTTAGATTAAACAATATCGGAAAAACGTTGAAAATAAGGTTTGAAAATCGTGAGTGGAAATATAGCCGAAGGAAAAAAAGGGTAAAGAGGATGACATAAGAAAATCAAGGATGGTTGAGGTGTCATTTGATCAAACACGTAATTACTCACATTTTCAGTTGATTTATTTCTTAGACAATAACAAGATGCAATGGTTTTAAATATAAGCTGAAAATTATGAGAACACATTCTCTTTTTATGTTGAGACGTAATGCTAAAGTAATTAAAAATGCAGATGGGAAATCGGTCATACATGAACAATGGAATCTTCTTTTTAAATTTATGAATGTCATTTATCTCGGTAATTATGGAGGATTATCAATAAAATTATATGGTTGTCAGATACTCTAAGGTTGATGCAGATAAATATGAAAATAATTTTAAGAAAGTTCCTCTTATTGAACAATTCAAGTGCAATCCAATTAAAATAAAATTATATTGAAGTTTTAAACACAATTAGACTTAATGTTTTAAGCAATCACGATATAATAAGTTGGCTACAAAAACTGAAAAAAATTAAACTAATATTCCTCAACTAATTTATTCAATAAAACTTTACAATTATAAGTATGTATCACATTATTTCATACCCTTAATAGATTTAATAATAAAGAAAATAATGTAGAGCTTACTTCTGCATTGCTCCTCCATACAGTATCCTCTCCAAGTCAGCATCTATGTATTCTTCTAATGATAATTCATCTGAAACTCAAGTAATGTATCATTAGTTCTATACATCACTTTGGATATTGTACAAAATAGATAGAGTTCATTACTAATTTAAAAAATAAAAATATAAAAAAAATATATTTATATTAAATATAAAAAAGTATAAATATAAATAATTTATTTATGTAATAAATAAAGCATATAATAATATAAACGATCCACTAATTTGAACAAATTTATATTCTTCAGTCAATAAAAGCTGTTTAATAAAAAGAATAAGTAATGTTTGCACTTTATTTTACATTATCACAATCTCTCACTTCCACTAATTGCAATCAGTACTGGACAAAGATGCTAATGTTTATTTACACAGTAAATTTTAATTCCTTTACTTATAACAACAAAAACTCTCCTGTATTCACCTTCGGTCCCGTCAGAACAATAATGCGTAACAAATTAATTTCCAAAGGTAATTATTGCATGAGAAAAGTAATCAATTATGACGTGTAATTATTGTTTGCAATTTTGTATTGTTGATCACAATATAAAATTCATTACATTTTTTAATAATGCTTCCAAATTTTAGTTACTACTCCAAGCACGTGAAAAACAAAAACAAATTCTAAATTAATTAGTCATATTTTGAATACCATATTGAATAGAGCCACGAAAAGAGCTTACTCATCAAGCGTGTCTACTCTTGTTATAGAGTCTCTCCTACAAATGGTAAAAACGCCTTTACAGTAAAACACTATTATTATTTTTCGTACATCCTTTTCAGCGGATTTCGAAAATTGAGCAAAAGTGTTTGTGCAATTTGCAAAGCATTTGTGCTTTAATAATTTGTAGGTATACAAAACATTTGACCTGTAAGTGCTAGTTTATTGTCAATATAAACATTGAAAAAACCTTTAGTTGTCATCATCGCCTATACATTTTATATGTAAAATAAGAATGTTTTTACTTATTTGGATAAACAACTGTATAAACTATTTGAGACATAGTAACTGGTTTCAACCTTACACAGAGTATATTCCTTCGATATTTGTATTAAGCAATAACTATTAGTAACTATACCTCAACTGTCTATATCATGTTTTCGTTTCTGTCTGGGTGTTCGAGGGTTCGAACCTCAGTTAACCTAGAATATGTTTTGCTTGGTTTCCATTGTTGTACATGCATGACTTATAGAATTTAAACACAGGGGCATAAGAAGAAAAGGTTAAAGAAAATGTCATCATTATCATCGTTATTCTAGCTATGACTAAGAAATAAACATGCTATGAATTGTATTTATATCAAAAAGGAGAGAAAACAAACTAAAACCTAATTATTAAATAATTAACGGTTAACTGATCCACATTTATTAATATAAACTCTGGTATTTAGGATTTATTATTTGAGTTTTGTTATTTTTTATAGTATATTTATGAAGGTAAATAGTCTCCCAAGAGTAAACTGTTTCATTGCATTCTTTAAATGAACAGTATTTTCTACTTTAAATTAATTGCTTCCTTTAAGACAATGTTTCGCCATTGCAGATTTATCGACTTTGTTTTACTTCATTGGAAAAAGCATTCCTTGTTTTTATTTCATTGGACATATTATACAATGGATGCAATAAATTCCAGTTTTCTCTAGATATTTTGCGTTCATATTTTTTGTTTACTATTTTTTTTCCAACCTAGTGCTTCCTGATAACAGAACTGTGTTCTCACTTGCTTAAAAACAAAATATATTCACAGATTAGGCTAAATTTGTGTTTATAACCATGTGATTAATTATAAAATTTAAAAATCAATCTCAAATTAGACCGTACTGGAATTAAACTTCTTACATAAAAACATGTAAAATAATAATAAATATAGTGGGCTTCTAATTAAAATCAATTTGACCAATAACAAACCTATGCTACATAGGCTTCCTTCATTATAGTCGTTTCTCATATTCATT
This sequence comes from Aphrophora alni, assembly GCA_963513935.1. Lineage (NCBI taxonomy): Eukaryota > Metazoa > Arthropoda > Insecta > Hemiptera > Aphrophoridae > Aphrophora > Aphrophora alni. The sequence continues at coordinate 121,745,631 of OY740769.1, read as the reverse complement.
TTAATTTATAACTCATATTTCCTATATCCCATAACATAGTAGATTTTTTTTAACATTCTCCAAAATTGATATACAACTAAAATAAGAATGAAAATAATATGGTAGAATTCCTCATCATAAATAAAATAAAAATTATTTCTTTGGTTTCTAACACACCAATTTCGGCCTCTCACTTAACGTAACCTAACCTCGCCCTCTTCCGAAATATCGTTTTCTTGAACCTTAGTAATTCCACCACCTATTTCAGCTATATGAAGTTTACTAAAATATTTTAGTGTAATTTATTTCCGCATGAAATACATCTTTTCAAAATTATATACTCTCAATAAATAAAAAAAACCTAAGTTTATTTACAAGATCTTAGCAAATATTTTTAACATTATACGCAAACTTTTCTGTTCATTTTTACAAACTTTATACGGGTAAAAAAATAATAAATAAAATTATTACTTCAACTGGTGTCAATTTGAAAATATAAGTAAACAAATTGAAAAAATAACTGTTACATTGAAAAATCAGATTTAATATCATTACTTAAATCAATAAAAATATATAGATCAGATAAAGAAACTACAGGGGATAGAGTGTTATAGGGTACGTATCCAAAAAATAAATGTATTAGCAAAATGCAGATAATTATAGCTTCAGAGACTTCAGAGAGATATAGTATTATATGTCACCTATTATAATTAAGAGACTTTATACTAAGTGATTTTTAAATGTAATTAGTTAAACTGCATTGATTATTAAAGACAATATTTATCTATATATACAACTTACTCGTAACTCATGAAATTATTGAAGAGATTGTGCGATTAATATTAATATTAAGGATTGGAACTATTTAAAATTAATAAATAACACATTTAAGTAGTAATTTTCAGGAAACAATAAAATAAGTACAAAATATTGAGTTGGCCATGTGCATGGTAATTCTAACACGATAAAAAACATAAAAATTTTCAATTGTTCAAAAATCATGTTACTCAAAATTGTTGTCATAGCTTCTAATTTTTAAAATTTTATACTTACGGTGCGTAGGTACGTAAAAATTTATTATAAATAGGAACTCAACTTCAAAAATACACAATTTTTTATCAAAATTAAAATAATTAACATTTACTGTCGATCTTTCACATTATTTTTAACTTGTTTGTCAATATCCCCACCCAAATGAAAAATATACATACATTCCGACTAACTATTCTTAAGATAATACATGACAGTCCATTTTCAAACACACGTTATTTTTCCATTTAAGTCTTTGTTGTTTTAAACATAAATATAATTATTCCATTAAACATCCAATCTTCATAAAACTCAAAATATTTTAGTCAATAGGCTAAGGTGTTTTTAAAGTAATTATTGACAAACATTTTTAAAGACAGACAAAAAATCATTATTCTCAAAATTTCAGAAAAAAAAATTTGTATCCGGGAGGTGATACGTTAAAAACTGATTCAAAATGAATAACAAATTTATGCACATTCTCAATATTTTCCTTGTTACATAAGTAAAATATAAAATACAATTTTAAAATAAAACATTATTGCTTTCCTAATTATTTAATTACCTGCTTCTGGAAACGAAGTGGTTGAACATTTTGCTGAAGGAAGAATGTTTCCTAGAAAATAAAGAATCCCTACAAAAATAAGTAAAACGTATATTTTCATTTCACAGGCTAATAAAAACTCACTGAAATTTGAAGCGAACAAGTGGACAGCACGATGTTTGCAGATCTAAAGCGAAATGATTTGCATGTTCCTTGTATATAAACTTTTTCAACCCTCGGCATTTCTTCCCCTGCCAGAAATAACGAGTAACGTCAATTCGAACTCCCTTCGGATCTAATTTAACTGATTTACGTCCCCCACTAAGCTCCAGTAACTGAATTAGTATGAAAAGCATCAAATTACATTATCAATTTGCATTTATTTTTTCAAGTCTTCCACGTTGGTACAGAGTTCTGAGAAACTATTTATGTTTATTCTTACAAATACGTGTTGGGTTGTAGGTAATACAGAAGTAAGTTACTTTAAAATATGATATAGCAATAATTTTGTATGATACTGTCCTAAAACTTTTTCAGTGTGTTTGTTTACTCCTGCGTCACGTCGGAGTCGTTATCACATGCCTTTCATATTATAAACACACAAACAAACAAAAATATCGAATTCCAGTAATGTTCAGTATATATAAAAATTAGATATAGGAATTTTAATATAACACCATTCTTGTGATTGAATATATATATATATATATATATATATATATATATATATATATATACATACATATACGTATACATATACGTATACACATACATATACATATACATATACATATACATATACATATACATACACATATACATATACATATACATATACATATACATATACATATACATATACATATACATATACATATACATATACATATACATATACATATACATATACATATACATATACATTCACATATACATACACACACATATATAATCTCTCCCATACACACGCGCGCGCTCGCACACACGCACACGTAAAAACAGATAGTGTCTACAAGTGTGCATGTATCGGCTCAAGATTCAATTAATTGTATCCAAATTAAAATAATGTTAGACATAATAATTATATCTAAGGGCAAGGTGTTATAGCAGTAGTTCAAAACTTGCTCTCTACTTAGGGTTTGCTCTCTACATTACAATATTCATAATTTATGTTAATTATTGTGATTATTCTTTTACAATTTATTATTCTTTTTACTGATATTTTGATACAATAATGTTTGAATACTAATTTCTTTAACTATAAAACAGTTGTTAATCTCTACTTGACCTAGAAAATACAAGTGTCATGAGATATTATTTTTAATTGATTTATTAAGCTGTTATTATGATAAATCCCATATGGTGCCAAAAATGTTAAACTAAATAAATTAAACTAAGATTAATAATCCAAACAAGGGCGAATAATATTAATCGAAATATCTTGCACTTGTTACAAAGTTCATGAAATCTTCATATGGTTGCACCAAACAACTTCATTTTATTTTTTTAATAACCAAAAACATATTGAAACATTCGTTGTCTTCAGTATGAAACGGTAATGTAATATTGTTACTCATGAGATATCATTTATATTTAAATAAATCAAGAAAACATTAGATTGTAGTTCTTTTTGTTAGGGCGTTAGGAAATCGACTAAAAAAAAGGTAATTGGACCCGCAATTCATTCTCTATATACTGGTGTATATATTTAAATTATAAAAGAATTTTTTTGAGAATATATAAAGTATTAAATTAAACGAATATTTTTAATGGTTTTTTAGCGAAATGTTATTTATGTGTAGTTTAGCTATATTTAACATAATTTACTTTTACCTGTATTAAAATGTAGTGTTATTAGCTTGAAAGGAAGAAATAAAAATGATGAGTAGATTAAAACGCGGTACATATTTGAATTTTTAAAATATCTAGTTGTTAAGTAGGTAGTCTTTTCTAGAAGAGGCATAAATCACTAGTATATCGCATTAGAATGCATAATTGGAATATTGTAAGTTTATTTAGTTTACACTAATTACTTTACTAATTTCTATTCTTATCAAAACTTTGTTCAGATTGTTAATTGAAAAAAAAAATTGTTCACTTCAACTTCACTAACTTTCTTGAAAAGTTCTCAACAACTAATTATTCATTTCATCCTAATTAAAACACGCCCTAAACTTACATAAGTTAAACTAATTTGCGATCCATAAATCACATTTCAAAACTTTATTATAATAACGAAAGTTGTTTTAAGAATAGGCATTAAATCTAAACATAATAAAATATGAAAAGATTCATTTTTTGTTTCGCTGTAAGATTGCCAAGCCATGAAATTATTTATTGCTTTGAAGAAATAGTTTATTCACCCCCCCCCCTCTCACAATCTATCTGTGCCAATCTGTTTTTGTAATCCATCTTCCTAATAATTGTTTTTGTAATTTTCCTAATAAACTAAGGAAAATGTCACTTCGGCATGTAAATTTGAGTTCCATAGATTAAGATTTTATAGATTTAAAAAACAATAATTACACTATATTCATGAATTAAAATACTGAATCATTAGGAAAACAAGAGATTTTTTGACATAAGTTGTGTTTGTTAACGCAAGTCATTAAATAATTTAAACACTATAGATATCACTTTTTTTAATCGTGCAGAGAAATTATAAAATTATAATATTAATAATGGTTTGATTAATATAACATTTCGTATAGATTATCTTTTACTTAGTAAAATAAATAACGAAGTAAAATAAATTCTATCTTTACTTTAAAATTTCGTTCCATCACGATCGTGCCTAGTTATTTCAGTCGTGTTTTTTCAGTGCATATTATTTGGTTACAGTATTGCTAAGTTAAAATATTAGTTAGATTAAATGGCGAGTATAAGTATATATGTTATTCCAATTAATTGTCCCTTTCTATGATAGTTTTGTCACAGTAGAGCTTAGCAAGTTTCAATATATAGAGTCAAGATTTGTGTTGAACTGTAGCGCTAGTAAATATTTGATGATAAATATTTTGGTATTTGTGATATATTAATTCACTCTAGGTAATACGTGGTTGTTATTTGCTGTCATTACTTTAACGGTGTTTGGACAAAGTAGTGTAGACTTTGCTATATCAGCAACTTTGGCAATGTCAAGAGAAATCAAGAGAAACCTTCTAGGAAAGATGGAATAGTGGGATTTAGCCCAGGGTTATAGATTTAGCTGAGAGAGAGATTGTTTTTTAGACTCATGCTGAGTTTTTAACGGGTATTTCTCACAAACAAATCGATTGAATTGAATAATCACGTGAGGGTATTAGTAATTATTTTATTTTAAATCATAAAGCAAAAGAGAGAGTTATTTGAAACATGACGGTTGTTGAATTCAAAAGTTACAGATTAATAATTACTTTTCCGATGCAAACCCGAATTCAATAATAGAACAACTGAGATGAAACAGTGCATTTTTCAAATGTTAGCGTTTTTCTCTACATATTGTTAACAGAATAACAGAGAATAACCAAACTTACTCTGTCCATCATGTTTTTAATGTAATTTAAAAACTTAACATTTTTAATAGTTTTTCGATGACTAGCACCTAATTAAGGGAACAGTGAATTTGGCATTAAAATTAGCTCCAAACTTTTGGGCTGAAGAGACAGCCTGTAATAAAAGTAGATCCAAATCTATGACCAGTAGATACTGACCAGCATTAACATTATATCCACCTATTTTATCTGTAGAGGCAGCCGGTAAAAAAATAAGATCCAACTCTATGACCAGTAGATACTGACCGGCATTAACATTATGCCACCCATTTAATCTGTAGAGGCAGCCGGTAATAAAATTATATCCAAATCTATGACCAGTAGATACTGATAAGCATTAACATTATATCCACCTATTTTATCTGTAGAGGCAGCCGGTAAAAAAATTAGATCCAACTCTATGACCAGTAGATACTGACCGGCATTAACATTATGCCACCCATTTAATCTGTAGAGGCAGCCGGTAATAAAATTATATCCAAATCTATGACCAGTAGATACTGACCAGCATTAACATTATCCACCCATTTTATCTGTAGAGGCAGCCGGTAAAAAAATTAGATCCAACTCTATGACCAGTAGATACTGACCGGCATTAACATTATGCCACCCATTTAATCTGTAGAGGCAGCCGGTAATAAAATTAGATCCAACTCTATGACCAGTAGATACTGACCGGCATTAACATTATATCCACCCATTTTATCTGTAGAGGCAGCCGGTAAAAAAATTAGATCCAAATCTATGACCAGTAGATACTGACCAGCATTAACATTATATCCACCCATTTTATCTGTAGAGGCAGCCGGCAATAATATAAGATCCAACTCTATGACCAGTAGATACTGACCAGCATTAACATTATATCCACCCATTTTATCTGTAGAGGCAGCCGGTAATAAAATTAGATCCAACTCTATGACCAGTAGATACTGACCGGCATTAACATTATATCCACCCATTTTATCTGTAGAGGCAGCCGGTAAAAAAATTAGATCCAACTCTATGACCAGTAGATACTGACCAGCATTAACATTATATCCACCCATTTTATCTGTAGAGGCAGCCGGTAAAAAAATTAGATCCAACTCTATGACCAGTAGATACTGACCAGCATTAACATTATGCCACCCATTTAATCTGTAGAGGCAGCCGGTAAAAAAATTAGATCCAACTCTATGACCAGTAGATACTGACCGGCATTAACATTATGCCACCCATTTAATCTGTAGAGGCAGCCGGTAATAAAATTAGATCCAACTCTATGACCAGTAGATACTGACCGGCATTAACATTATATCCACCCATTTTATCTGTAGAGGCAGCCGGTAAAAAAATTATATCCAAATCTATGACCAGTATATACTGACCAGCATTAACATTATATCCAGATATTTTATCTGTAGAGGCAGCCGGTAAAAAAATTAGATCCAACTCTATGACCAGTAGATACTGACCGGCATTAACATTATGCCACCCATTTAATCTGTAGAGGCAGCCGGTAATAAAATTAGATCCAACTCTATGACCAGTAGATACTGACCAGCATTAACATTATATCCACCCATTTTATCTGTAGAGGCAGCCGGTAAAAAAATTAGATCCAAATCTATGACCAGTAGATACTGACCAGCATTAACATTATATCCACCCATTTTATCTGTAGAGGCAGCCGGTAATAAAATTAGATCCAACTCTATGACCAGTAGATACTGACCAGCATTAACATTATGCCACCCATTTAATCTGTAGAGGCAGCCGGTAAAAAAATTATATCCAAATCTATGACCAGTAGATACTGACCAGCATTAACATTATATCCACCCATTTTATCTGTAGAGGCAGCCGGTAATAAAATTAGATCCAACTCTATGACCAGTAGATACTGACCAGCATTAACATTATATCCACCCATTTTATCTGTAGAGGCAGCCGGCAATAATATAAGATCCAACTCTATGACCAGTAGATACTGACCAGCATTAACATTATATCCACCCATTTTATCTGTAGAGGCAGCCGGTAATAAAATTAGATCCAACTCTATGACCAGTAGATACTGACCGGCATTAACATTATATCCACCCATTTTATCTGTAGAGGCAGCCGGTAAAAAAATTAGATCCAACTCTATGACCAGTAGATACTGACCAGCATTAACATTATATCCACCCATTTTATCTGTAGAGGCAGCCGGTAAAAAACTTAGATCCAACTCTATGACCAGTAGATACTGACCATCATTAACATTATGCCACCCATTTAATCTGTAGAGGCAGCCGGTAAAAAAATTAGATCCAACTCTATGACCAGTAGATACTGACCGGCATTAACATTATGCCACCCATTTAATCTGTAGAGGCAGCCGGTAATAAAATTAGATCCAACTCTATGACCAGTAGATACTGACCGGCATTAACATTATATCCACCCATTTTATCTGTAGAGGCAGCCGGTAAAAAAATTATATCCAAATCTATGACCAGTAGATACTGACCAGCATTAACATTATATCCAGATATTTTATCTGTAGAGGCAGCCGGTAAAAAAATTAGATCCAACTCTATGACCAGTAGATACTGACCGGCATTAACATTATGCCACCCATTTAATCTGTAGAGGCAGCCGGTAATAAAATTAGATCCAACTCTATGACCAGTAGATACTGACCGGCATTAACATTATATCCACCCATTTTATCTGTAGAGGCAGCCGGTAAAAAAATTAGATCCAAATCTATGACCAGTAGACACTGACCAGCATTAACATTATATCCACCCATTTTATCTGTAGAGGCAGCCGGTTATAAAATTAGATCCAACTCTATGACCAGTAGATACTGACCAGCATTAACATTATGCCACCCATTTAATCTGTAGAGGCAGCCGGTAAAAAAATTATATCCAAATCTATGACCAGTAGATACTGACCAGCATTAACATTATATCCACCCATTTTATCTGTAGAGGCAGCCGGTAATAAAAATAGATCCAACTCTATGACCAGTAGATACTGACCAGCATTAACATTATGCCACCCATTTAATCTGTAGAGGCAGCCGGTAATAAAATTATATCCAAATCTATGACCAGTAGATACTGACCAGCATTAACATTATATCCACCCATTTTATCTGTAGAGGCAGCCGGTAAAAAAATTAGATCCAACTCTATGACCAGTAGATACTGACCAGCATTAACATTATGCCACCCATTTAATCTGTAGAGGCAGCCGGTAATAAAATTATATCCAAATCTATGACCAGTAGATACTGACCAGCAATAACATTATATCCACCCATTTTATCTGTAGAGGCAGCCGGTAAAAAAATTAGATCCAACTCTATGACCAGTAGATACTCACCAGCATTTACATTATGCCACCCATTTAATCTGTAGAGGCAGCCGGTAATAAAATTATATCCAAATCTATGACCAGTAGATACTGACCAGCATTAACATTATATCCACCCATTTTATCTGTAGAGGCAGCCGGTAAAAAAATTATATCCAAATCTATGACCAGTAGATACTGACCAGCATTAACATTATGCCTCCCATTTTATCTGTAGAGGCAGCCGGTAAAAAAATTAGATCCAACTCTATGACCAGTAGATACTGACCAGCATTAACATTATGCCACCCATTTAATCTGTAGAGGCAGCCGGTAATAAAATTATATCCAAATCTATGACCAGTAGATACTGACCAGCATTAACATTATATCCACCCATTTTATCTGTAGAGGCAGCCGGTAAAAAAATTTGATCCAACTCTATGACCAGTAGATACTGACCAGCATTAACATTATGCCACCCATTTAATCTGTAGAGGCAGCCGGTAATAAAATTATATCCAAATCTATGACCAGTAGATACTGACCAGCATTAACATTATATCCACCCATTTTATCTGTAGAGGCAGCCGGTAAAAAAATTAGATCCAACTCTATGACCAGTAGATACTGACCAGCATTTACATTATGCCACCCATTTAATCTGTAGAGGCAGCCGGTAATAAAATTATATCCAAATCTATGTCCAGTAGATACTGACCAGCATTAACATTATATCCACCCATTTTATCTGTAGAGGCAGCCGGTAAAAAAATTAGATCCAACTCTATGACCAGTAGATACTGACCGGCATTAACATTATGCCACCCATTTAATCTGTAGAGTCAGCCGGTAATAAAATTATATCCAAATCTATGACCAGTAGATACTGACCAGCATTAACATTATATCCACCCATTTTATCTGTAGAGGCAGCCGGTAAAAAAATTAGATCCAACTCTATGACCAGTAGATACTGACCAGCATTATCATTATGCCACCCATTTAATCTGTAGAGGCAGCCGGTAATAAAATTATATCCAAATCTATGACCAGTAGATATTGACCGGCATTAACATTATGCCACCCATTTAATCTGTAGAGGCAGCCGGTAATAAAATTAGATCCAACTCTATGACCAGTAGATACTGACCAGCATTAACATTATGCCTCCCATTTTATCTGTAGAGGCAGCCGGTAAAAAAATTAGATCCAACTCTATGACCAGTAGATACTGACCAGCATTAACATTATGCCACCCATTTAATCTGTAGAGGCAGCCGGTAATAAAATTATATCCAAATCTATGACCAGTAGATACTGACCAGCATTAACATTATATCCACCCATTTTATCTGTAGAGGCAGCCGGTAAAAAAATTTGATCCAACTCTATGACCAGTAGATACTGACCAGCATTAACATTATGCCACCCATTTAATCTGTAGAGGCAGCCGGTAATAAAATTATATCCAAATCTATGACCAGTAGATACTGACCAGCATTAACATTATATCCACCCATTTTATCTGTAGAGGCAGCCGGTAAAAAAATTAGATCCAACTCTATGACCAGTAGATACTGACCAGCATTTACATTATGCCACCCATTTAATCTGTAGAGGCAGCCGGTAATAAAATTATATCCAAATCTATGTCCAGTAGATACTGACCAGCATTAACATTATATCCACCCATTTTATCTGTAGAGGCAGCCGGTAAAAAAATTAGATCCAACTCTATGACCAGTAGATACTGACCGGCATTAACATTATGCCACCCATTTAATCTGTAGAGTCAGCCGGTAATAAAATTATATCCAAATCTATGACCAGTAGATACTGACCAGCATTAACATTATATCCACCCATTTTATCTGTAGAGGCAGCCGGTAAAAAAATTAGATCCAACTCTATGACCAGTAGATACTGACCAGCATTATCATTATGCCACCCATTTAATCTGTAGAGGCAGCCGGTAATAAAATTATATCCAAATCTATGACCAGTAGATACTGACCAGCATTAACATTATATCCACCATTTTATCTGTAGAGGCAGCCGGTAAAAAAATTAGATCAATCTCTATGACCAGTAAATACTGACCGGCATTAACATTATGCCACCCATTTAATCTGTAGAGGCAGCCGGTAATAAAATTATATCCAAATCTATGACCAGTAGATACTGATCAGTATTAACATTATATCCACCCATTTTATCTGTAGAGGCAGCCGGTAATAAAATTATATCCAAATCTATGACCAGTAGATACTGACCGGCATTAACATTATGCCACCAATTTAATCTGTAGAGGCAGCCGGTAAAAAAATTAGATCCAACTCTATGACCAGTAGATACTGACCGGCATTAACATTATGCCACCCAATTAATCTGTAGAGGCAGCCGGTAATAAAATTATATCCAAATCTATGACCAGTAGATACTGACCAGCATTAACATTATATCCACCCATTTTATCTGTAGAGGCAGCCGGTAAAAAAATTAGATCCAACTCTATGACCAGTAGATACTGACCAGCATTAACATTATGCCACCCATTTAATCTGTAGAGGCAGCCGGTAATAAAATTATATCCAAATCTATGACCAGTAGATATTGACCGGCATTAACATTATGCCACCCATTTAATCTGTAGAGGCAGCCGGTAATAAAATTAGATCCAACTCTATGACCAGTAGATACTGACCAGCATTAACATTATGCCACCCATTTAATCTGTAGAGGCAGCCGGTAAAAAAATTAGATCCAACTCTATGACCAGTAGATACTGACCAGCATTAACATTATATCCACCCATTTTATCTGTAGAGGCAGCCGGTAATAAAATTATATCCAAATCTATGACCAGTAGATACTGACCAGCATTAACATTATATCCACCCATTTTATCTGTAGAGGCAGCCGGTAAAAAAATTAGATCCAACTCTATGACCAGTAGATACTGACCAGCATTAACATTATGCCACCCATTTAATCTGTAGAGGCAGCCGGTAATAAAATTATATCCAAATCTATGACCAGTAGATACTGACCGGCATTAACATTATGCCACCCATTTAATCTGTAGAGGCAGCCGGTAATAAAATTAGATCCAACTCTATGACCAGTAGATACTGACCAGCATTAACATTATGCCACCCATTTAATCTGTAGAGGCAGCCGGTAATAAAATTAGATCCAACTCTATGACCAGTAGATACTGACCGGCATTAACATTATGCCACCCATTTAATCTGTAGAGGCAGCCGGTAATAAAATTAGATCCAACTCTATGACCAGTAGATACTGACCAGCATTAACATTATATCCACCCATTTTATCTGTAGAGGCAGCCGGTAATAAAATTAGATCCAACTCTATGACCAGTAGATACTGACCGGCATTAACATTATATCCACCCATTTTATCTGTAGAGGCAGCCGGTAAAAAAATTAGATCCTACTCTATGACCAGTAGATACTGACCGGCATTAACATTATGCCACCCATTTAATCTGTAGAGGCAGCCGGTAAACAAATTAGATCCAACTCTATGAACAGTAGATACTGACCAGCATTAACATTATATCCACCCATTTTATCTGTAGAGGCAGCCGGTAATAAAATTATATCCAACTCTATGACCAGTAGATACTGACCAGCATTAACATTATATCCACCCATTTTATCTGTAGAGGCAGCCGGTAAAAAAATTAGATCCAACTCTATGACCAGTAGATACTGACCGGCATTAACATTATATCCACCCATTTTATCTGTAGAGGCAGCCGGTAAAAAAATTAGATCCAACTCTATGACCAGTAGATACTGACCGGCATTAACATTATGCCACCCATTTAATCTGTAGAGGCAGCCGGTAAACAAATTAGATCCAACTATATGAACAGTAGATACTGACCACCATTAACATTATATCCACCCATTTAATCTGTAGAGGCAGCCGGTAAACAAATTAGATCCAACTCTATGACCAGTAGATACTGACCAGCATTAACATTATGCCACCCATTTAATCTGTAGAGGCAGCCGGTAAACAAATTAGATCCAACTCTATGACCAGTAGATACTGACCGGCATTAACATTATGCCACCCATTTAATCTGTAGAGGCAGCCGGTAAACAAATTAGATCCAACTCTATGAACAGTAGATACTGACCAGCATTAACATTATGCCACCCATTTAATCTGTAGAGGCAGCCGGTAATAAAATTATATCCAAATCTATGACCAGTAGATACTGACCAGCATTAACATTATATCCACCCATTTTATCTGTAGAGGCAGCCGGTAAAAAAATTAGATCCAACTCTATGACCAGTAGATACTGACCAGCATTAACATTATATCCACCCATTTAATCTGTAGAGGCAGCCGGTAAACAAATTAGATCCAACTCTATGACCAGTAGATACTGACCAGCATTAACATTATGCCACCCATTTAATCTGTAGAGGCAGCCGGTAAACAAATTAGATCCAACTCTATGACCAGTAGATACTGACCAGCATTAACATTATGCCACCCATTTAATCTGTAGAGGCAGCCGGTAAACAAATTAGATCCAACTCTATGACCAGTAGATACTGACCGGCATTAACATTATGCCACCCATTTAATCTGTAGAGGCAGCCGGTAAACAAATTAGATCCAACTCTATGAACAGTAGATACTGACCAGCATTAACATTATGCCACCCATTTAATCTGTAGAGGCAGCCGGTAATAAAATTATATCCAAATCTATGACCAGTAGATACTGACCAGCATTAACATTATATCCACCCATTTTATCTGTAGAGGCAGCCGGTAAAAAAATTAGATCCAACTCTATGACCAGTAGATACTGACCGGCATTAACATTATGCCACCCATTTAATCTGTAGAGGCAGCCGGTAAACAAATTAGATCCAACTCTATGAACAGTAGATACTGACCAGCATTAACATTATGCCACCCATTTAATCTGTAGAGGCAGCCGGTAATAAAATTATATCCAAATCTATGACCAGTAGATACTGACCAGCATTAACATTATATCCACCCATTTTATCTGTAGAGGCAGCCGGTAAAAAAATTAGATCCAACTCTATGACCAGTAGATACTGACCAGCATTAACATTATATCCACCCATTTAATCTGTAGAGGCAGCCGGTAAACAAATTAGATCCAACTCTATGACCAGTAGATACTGACCAGCATTAACATTATGCCACCCATTTAATCTGTAGAGGCAGCCGGTAAACAAATTAGATCTAACTCTATGACCAGTAGATACTGACCGGCATTAACATTATGCCACCCATTTAATCTGTAGAGGCAGCCGGTAAACAAATTAGATCCAACTCTATGAACAGTAGATACTGACCAGCATTAACATTATGCCACCCATTTAATCTGTAGAGGCAGCCGGTAATAAAATTATATCCAAATCTATGACCAGTAGATACTGACCAGCATTAACATTATATCCACCCATTTTATCTGTAGAGGCAGCTGGTAAAAAAATTAGATCCAACTCTATGACCAGTAGATACTGACCAGCATTAACATTATATCCACCCATTTAATCTGTAGAGGCAGCCGGCAATAATATAAGATCCAACTCTTTTACCTGTAGAGATTGAGCGGCAATAAAATTATATCCACCCATTTAAACAGTAGAGACAGCCGGCAATAAAATTAGATCCAACTCTTTTACCGATAGAGATTGAGCGGCAATAAAATTATATCCACCCATTTAATCTGTAGAGACAGCCGGCAATAAAATTAGATCCAACTCTTTTACCGGTAGAGATTGAGCGGCAATAAAATTATATCCAACCATTTAAGCTGTAGAGACAGCCGGCAATAAAATTAGATCCAACTCTTTTATCGGTAGAGATTGACCGGCATTAACATTAGATCCAGCCATTTGAGCTGTATAGACGACCGGCATTAAAATTTAATACAGCCGTTGTGGGGTGTTGAGACTGGCACCAATTTAATTAAAATTAAGTTCAGACTTTAGACCTGTAGACACACCGGGGATAAAAATTATTTTCAGCCGCTTGGACTTTAGATATAGCTAGAATTAAAATTAGTTCCAGCAGTTTATTCTGTAGAGACTAACGGAAATTAAATTAGATCCAGCCGTCATTAAGGCTTCAGACTTCCAAATCTCTTTCGATTAATAATAAATTTTGTCGTAAGCAGATGTGAAACAAAAATGTATGAAGAATGTTTTAAATTTTAGAACGTTTGAAAGCAAAACTGCTTTTACTATGCTCATTCCATGACAAAAACTTGTAGACAAATACTCGTACATAGTCCAATTGAGCAGAAAATCAGTTTGATATAAATGAAGTGGAAGTGGACATTACGTTCAAACCTTGACTCAAGTAATCAGACGAATATCCTTTTGGGAAGTGAGTGTAAAGAAAACCAATATCTGTATATGCCCAGTTACAACATAAAGTTATCTTCTAACCAGTTCCACTCTTCAGTGGCCGCCATTGTAAAATATTAAAATCAATGAATCTTGGTAACATATTCTAGTTTTATATTGATTGGTTGCCTATATGTGTATTCGCCCGTAACTACGAAACAGACAACCAAATTACAAACATAAACACGAAATGTCGTGTGGTCGAATTAAACAGACCTCTTCAATTATTTTGGAGAACTTTTAAGAATATTATGTATTATGAGTTATGTCAAAACTAGTTAAAATGAAAACTTACTAAAATTGGCTTATATCCTTATTTGTAAATACAACTCGTAAGTGATTCCGTAATAAATAAACGAAACATATAGATGACAACTTTTTACGAAGTAAAATTTATAAAAATTATCAGAACATATTTTTTTATAATATTAAGCGTTATTATTTCTTAACCTTTTGTAAGAGATTATTATTTTTCCAATTATTCATTCACCAATTAAGCTTAAATTAGACACGATCTACTGAGTATTTTTCAAGGAGCTTGAATTTGGATGTGAGTAATATGACTATTGGACTTCTAGATTTATAGAGTATGTGATTATATTTTATAACTGCACAGGTAAACTGTAAATTTTATAAGAGTAATTATATTAAAAATACTTCTTTGAATGTATTTGGTTATTGACGAGCGACTTTTTTTATCAGATTTTATTTTTTTTAAAGTAAAACTTTTATTCACAGTAGAGTGAGGTGACCGTGTAAACACTCTAAAGTGACTAGATCCCCCCCCAACATGATGCTACTTTTTCTGTAAACAGTGTATTGAAAGTCGGATTTAGGTTGTTCAGTGCGTTCTACTAGATATTAAGAAGGTAATTCTCAGTATATATATATATATATATATATATATATATATATATATATATATATATATATATATATATATATATATTAGTCATTGTAAAATATATTTAAATATTTAAATAAAAGCCCGAATGTATACAGTGTGTTCATAGACCTCCCTCCCCCTCCCCATCTTAACTTTTGTATAAACTTCAATAGAGCCAAACCTTTTTAGGAATGTTAACTAAGTCACCTGTAGTTTCTTTTACGATGGTTTGGAATTTTTAACCCTGTTCCTAGAATGGGGAATTTTAGAGATACTCAAAATTGTCCAATAGAAACCCACATTTTGTGACATGTCCAATTAAAATGAATAAATAAAAATATAAGAACTTACGAAATATATTGTGTACGACCCATTAAGAAATGATGGCACAAAATGTATTTGTACCTGTTTAACATTTAAATATACTAAATTATTTATGAAAATTTTAAAAGAAATGTTTGAAGAGAAATAGTAAAAGATAAATTAGAAGATAAATAATCATACTGGGAAAAACTACTTCCATATCAATATAAATTATTAACAACATGAATTTTATTTATGTGTGAATTTTATACTTTTTCAAATTTCCATTTTGATGGTATTTTCTATTAGTTTTTTTTTTAAATCCTGTAATTCAACATTATTTCATTTTAAATTGACTGCAACAACAAATTATTGTGTAATGGTAGATACGACATAATGACGTGTGCAAAGTATGATATATGAGCGAGAGACTTTATTCAGTCGTGAATGGTCAACAAAACCGAACAGAATTTTTTTAAATATTTTTACGATAATAATGTCCAGGATACTATTTATTGTTAGGTTTTGTGAAGGAGAGCAGTTCTTACCGCACTCCAAAACTTTAACATTTCCATGGGAAACTTAAACCAAACATTCTTATAAGTCATTCCAAATAGTACTGTCAAAATATAGTTTAAAAACTGTAAAGAAAAACTATGAAAGTTTACTTTAAAATATTTCTTTTTAATAAATCAATGAGTCCCGAGTTCTGCCAAAAATTAGCTTTTAATGGGCAGGAGTGAAATGGGTACAACATCGAGGTTTAGCAATTACCTCTTAAAGTATCAATTTTAAGTAAAAAATATTTCAGACCATTTTTAAATATCATATAGTAACGTATACTTGGGATTTTATTCGTTTCAATGTCATTAAAATTCCCGAAGTGTGGCTGTTTAAAAAAGGCGCTGAAACTACACATGTGAATAGCTAACGATTATTTCTTGATAAAGTTTTACTTTAATTCTTCAGTTATTAATAATTTATTATTCTCAAATATCATGAGACTCAGCAAGTAATTTTCTGAATATCATGTACAAGTTTCTAAGAAGAACATGAATTATTGAGGTTCTAAAATCAATTTAAAATACTTCAATCCTAAAATTTCTGTGTTTTATTACATGCAATAAATAGTTCTTGTAAGCCAATGTCTATATTACCTAGCGGTTGACTTGACACACAATATATTAATGAACCTAGGAGTATTTAATAGAATAAAATTTGAAAACAAATTCTCACAAATTATACTTATTTATACTTCAGTTATAGTTTAGTTATATCTCAATAGTTCAGTTATAGTTTAGTTTAGCTCGTTCATATCTGAATATGACGAATTTGTCGTTGAAAAGCGTTTGAATAAATAAACTTACTATTTGTGATAATTTATGTTCAAGTTTTAGTCTAATAAATCACCATCAACAAGTCTAGCTCATATTTATTTATTGACCTAAAAATAGCTTCACATAATAAAATACATATTTTAAACAATAATTTCACTTACTACCTACCGTATTATAATTTACCATTGTTATTATACAACGACTATTTCTGCTATTTAGCCATTTTCAACATTAAAAAAATAATAATTGGCAAGATAGAACTTTTTCAATTAATAGTCGTACCAAAAAGTTTAATAACTTGAAAATGGCGGAATAGCCGAAACGTCCGTCGTAAATAATACAACGGTATATCATAATACTGAAGATGGTAAGTGAAATAATTGTTTATTATAATCAGAATTTGGAATGGCAACAACCAAAAGTTATAATACATATTTTACGTTTGAACAAACCCACTCAGCAAGTGAAATAATAAAGTTATATCTATTTTGGGAGGCTTACTCTTTGCATTGTGTTTTGTTTTAATTGAGTGTCAGTATTATGCTGTACTAATTCATATACAAAGAGTGGAATGGTAAATACTGTATCTAAAAACAGACTGTTATTACCATTACTGATGGGTATCAGTGACTCGTGGAAGTCAATTAACTTGGAAACCTAAATATGTGTTAGTGAATCGTGGAAATCCAGTAACTTGGAAACCTAAAGGTGTCAGTTAATCGTGGAAGTCCAGTAACTTGGAAACCTAAATGTGTCAGTGAATCGTGGAAATCCAGTAACTTGGAAACCTAAAGGTGTCAGTAAATCGTGGAAGTCCAGTAACTTGGAAACCTAAATATGTGTTAGTGAATCGTGGAAATCCAGTAACTTGGAAACCTAAAGGTGTCAGTGAATCGTGCAAGTCCAGTAACTTGAAAACCAAATGTGTCAGGGAATCGTGCAGGTCCATTAACTTGAAATCCAAATGTGTCAGTGAATTGTGGAAGTCCAGTAACTTTTAAACCTAAATGATTTGACTATGGTTAATATTTTATTCAAGTTCAACAATACAAGTTAAGTGAAAGTTATACCATGTTTTAGATATAATCTTAAGAAACAGAACAGTGTAATTTGTATGCATAAATCATTATCGAATCTATCGAATCATGTTTTAGTAATCTGAAATTGAATAAACTTAATTACACGCTATTTACCTTTACTACTACACTGTTCACAGTTTTCAAATGAATGTATGTTAAATCATTTAACATAATTCTGATTTTTTTGTACAGATCTTAAAATTACTTGTCCTATGAAATTACTTAAATTGTAAAGCAGTCAACTACACAATTTTATTTTGGTTTGCATATGGTCATTGTTATTACCAATTAATGTATACATATATTTGATTCCTTCAATATATATAGTGTACCTATGTGGACAGTTTATAATAATTTTTATATTATCGTGGTGTATGAAAAACGTATATCCACATGTACGAATCAAAACATTCAAGGGCAATTGAAAGTGATGGGAAATACTAAATGAGTTTTATTTGGTGCAGAGAGTACTCAGAACTTTTTTATTATAAAGGGAATATCTGAACTTTTATGAGTTTCTCGTCAATATTGAAAAATAACCATATTTTGGTCAAATGATTCATCCTCATTTTTGTTCTCCTATTTGGTCAAGTATATTTTTTTTTGTATTCCCTTTTTTTGTTCAATGTCATTTAACTACGAGAGGTTTACATAGTAACCCCCCCCCCTAATATCAATTAAATAATCCAATAAAGTCTTCGTTTATTTCAAGAGAGCATATGCTATATTTTGTATATATTTATATATATAGCTACACTTAAAAAAATCTTGTATTGGAAACTAATTATGTTAGTTTTAACGTTCTCACATGGGCTGAGCACAATGTAACTAAAAATTGGGTTTGACCAAAACTAAACAAATCAGTGGACTAAACAAGAAAAGTTAATTACTAAAATCACCTTAGCCTGATCATATTTATAATTAATCAGACGTTTAAGGTAATTAAGTACGATTTTCAGTTGAATTTGTATTTAAGCGGTACTTTTTAAATTAAATATAAAAGTCGATTTGATGGCTAATTACATTGAGACTATAACTGTGTCATTTTATAGTTGGTTAATTTAAATAAATTATTAAAACACAGTTAAACCCTTGAAAAACAGTAAGTTTGAAAGTATTTTTTATTTTCATAATTAAAAATAATAAATACCGTTTATATGATAAATCATAAAATAAAGGTTACGGCAACTGAGTTGAGATGAAAAGGCACTCTCTTTCATTATATTCAAAATATAACGTAGGTGGTATTCAATCCAGACTGAGCCATGGACTAATGAATTAAACTTCATTATGGAAAAAAAATGTATAATTAAGAGAATAAGTTACCTGTATGAACGACATTTTACTAGGAAAGTAGTATTTTAATTATACAATTTTGTAATTAAAATAATTTTACAATAACTAGTTTTAATGATATATAAGGATAATTTTATTAATTAGTACGAATCTAATGGTTAAGAAGTATTACGACTTTTGAGTGAGATTTACCAAAGTCACAATTTGTATAATAATAATATTTTTAAAAGTCTGTATCTTGATTTCGTTTCTTTTTTATGTATTTCAGACACCAAGTATAAGTTTTAGATATTATTTCACTAGTATATATTTTTTCTCGTTATTTAAAGGAGAAAAAAGTTGTACATTAAATTACGATAAATATAATAAGGTGTTAAAATCATTAGATAAACTCTCTCATTCACCCATATCCAAAACCAAATAAAAAGTTAAACTAAATAAGTGAAAGTGAATCATAGACGCAGTCATTGAGTTTTTGAGTTTTTGCTATAAACACGTCCATAACATAAATTGTATTTGGTTAAAATAAACTTTTAAAGATAACGGTCACCGTTTATTTGTGGCTTCTCCAATTATTCCTGTAAACAGCATGAATTATATTTTTTTTTTTTTAGTTGCACTTTTGGATAATACGAGTTTAGGTTATTAATATTAATCTTTTAATTTTACTAAAATTTTCACATCTTTCGTATTATCATTATTACAGTATTAAATGATATTCGTTAATTCATTGAAGATTTTGTAAGTGTTTATCGATAACTCAAAAACAAGAATATTTGAGAGATTGCATCCAATGAGTTTTTGTAGGTCCTTAGAAGATACAATTGTGTTTCAAAATAGTTAGAGTCGATTTTGAATACATACTAATTGTGTTGTTTTTTATGGCCGTTACTTAAAAATATTCAGTTATTAAACAAGAATTAAAAACCGTCTCGAGATAGACCAAAATATGTACACGTAGCAAATATAATTAAAATAGTACCACAAGTTTAGGCTGTAATATGAGAGATGACAGACAGATGGCAGAAATTAGCAACAATAAAACAGTTATTGTCCTATTGTACTTCTTAACAGATCCACACAACAACTCAACATCGTTTTGGCTCAACATGTCGACCTCTAAGTGTATCTTTAGATTTGTGCTACATATCCCATAAAAATAATTTGTTGAGGTTGTATCTGACTCAATCTTTGTACTTTATCCACTACTTCATTAAAAATCAATAATATTTCTTTATCTGCCTTAATTGACTGTAGTTGTTCTACTTCCTCTCTTTAATAATTATTACTTTTGGTTACATCTAAAAATATCTACTTAGTTGTGATATTTTTTTTTAATGATCATTAGTTTATTTATATCTGACTTAATCTTTGTACTTCTTCTACTTTCTATTAAAAATAACTAGTTTTGGTTACATCTAAGTATATGTTTGGATCTGTGCTCCCTCCTCTATAATAATCATTAGTTATGTTTATATCAGAGTTATTTTTTAGAGTTATTAAATAATCACCATTTCTGGGTCGTTAAAATGTATAATTACGTTATCACTCATTATATCTTCTGTCGGGCTGATTCAAACGTCAACTGTGGATGGAATGTAGATATATTTAATTTGTAATGTAAATAAAAAATTTTAAAAATATTAAAAAAATAAAAAAACTTCTTTGTCATCGAAAATGACACTGTGGAGTCAGACGTAGTGATTGTCAGACGTAGATATTACTAAAAATAAGTGATTGTTTGAAGGTAAGTAATATAATACAAAATATCTAAATACATCTATGAGTTGAGCTACTTCCTCATTAATAATCATGAATTTGCTTATCTCTCTGTTAATATTTGGAGTTCTGCTAATTCGTAGTTAATAATTATTACTTTGGTTATCTCTGAGTTAATCTTTGGAGTTATGGTATTTACTTTTTAATAACGTTAATTTTGGTTATATTTAAGTTTATATTTAGAGCTGTGCAACTTCCTCTTTAATACTCATTTATCTTAATCATGAAAACAAACACTTTTTAATATAAACCACAACTTTATTAAAAATTTACCGACCATGATTTCGCTTGTTACAGCATAGTCAAGGTAGTTTACATGAATGAAGAAGAAAGGTACAGTTCACAATTTCTAAACAATAGTTGGGTAAAACCTTCTTTTTTACCCTAAATAAAGGAGGGGAAGAATGGGAAGGGCTATGACCTAGTTACCTAGTTAATAGTTTGTGGAGTGGGAGTTGTTACTAGTTGTTCATTTAAAACTAACACATTTTTATTCTTAACTATTCTATTAATTTCTAAATGATTAAATTATTAAGATTTATTAGTTACATGTAAGATTTTAAAATTCATGTTGGAATGAAAATTTTAATGCATTTTTAAATGGTTGGCAAAACTAGAGTCATCAGTGCCTAATCTGCAACTATATAGGCTATAATAATCATAATTAAAATTAATTATAATTAACTAAAAAATAATTATTATCGAATGAAAAAAATACGACCTAGACATAAAAGCTGCAAGCCGAGTACACAGATTAGTTTCAATGTCGTTTGTAACGACGTAATTTATCTGACATAATACAAAAATTGCAGCAAAAAAAAAAAAAAAATTCAAGTGAGAAGTGTAATGTGGGAAGCGATTAATGATAGCTCAGTTAATAGAGCGTTGGCGCGTAAAGCCAAAGGTCCTGAGTTTTCCCTAGGTCGTATATTTTTCATTTGAAATAATTATTTATTCTTAGTTTTGTTTACTTCTAAATTTATATCTAAAGTTTATTACTTTTTTTATATTAATGATTCGTTTTGGTTGTTTCTGACTTATTTTTTGTAATATTTCGACATCCTTTTTAATTATATATTTCTACATCCTTTTTAATAAGGATATATATCTAGGATTGTGGTACTTCATCTTAATTAATAAATAGTTTTGGAACCCTGTAACTTTATCTTTGGAGTTATGATATTTCCTCTTTAATAATTTATTAGTTTTAGTTGCCTCTAATTTTATCTTTGGAGTTGTGCTATTTTCCGTTTAATAATCATTAGTTTTGGTTATATTCAAGTATATCTTTATAGTTGTGCTTATTTCCTCCTAGTAATAATTAAATTTGGTTATCTCTAAGTTAACATTTAGAGTTGTGCTACTTCCTATTTATTATTCCTCAGTATTGATTACCTCTAAGTTTGTCTTTGGAGTTGCCAAATTTCTTATTTAATATCCACTAGTTATGGTTATCTCTGACTTAATCTCTGTAGTTGTTCTGCACTTCTTGTTTAGAA
Organism: Aphrophora alni; assembly: GCA_963513935.1. NCBI lineage: Eukaryota > Metazoa > Arthropoda > Insecta > Hemiptera > Aphrophoridae > Aphrophora > Aphrophora alni. The sequence goes on along the minus strand of OY740769.1, from coordinate 121,722,589 downwards.
ATCATTAAATTGGTTATGTCTGAGTTAATCTCTGGAGTTGCGCTAATTTATCATTAATAATATATAATTTTGTTTAACTGTATGTTTATCTTTAGTGTTCTGCTACTTCCTCTTTAATAATACATAGTTGTGGTTACCTTTAGTTATATCTTTAGATTTGTATTACATCCTCTTTTAAAACAACTAGTTTTTATTATCTTTGAAGTTGTGCTACTTCCTCTTTCTAAATAACTAGTTTTTAATATTGTATTTGGAGTTGTGCTACTTCTCCCTTAATAATGATTAGTTTTAGTTAACTATACATATCTTTGGAGTTTCTACTTCTTCCATAAAAATAATAATTTATGTTTACCTCTCAGGTTATCTTTGGAGTAGTACCTACTATTCCTTCTTTAATAATGACTATTTCTTATTATGTTCGAGTTTGTCTTTAGAGTTGTGATCCTTCTTTTTTCATAAATAGTTGTTTTGGATATTTATAAGTTTATCATAGGAGTTATTGTATTTTCTATTTAATAATAATTAGTTTTTTTCACATACGTTTATCTTTTTAGTTATGCTTCTTCCTCTTTAGTATTCATTAGTTTTGGTTATCACTAAGTTTATCTTTGGAGTTGTTCTACCCGTTTAGTAATTATTAGTTTTGTTTAAGTATGACTATTTGTTTGGAGTTGTTCTACTTCTCATAAGAATCATAGCTTTTGTTATGTCTAAATCATTCATTCGATAACATAAAGTTCGTTCTAAAGACAATATTATAAAAATATTATTTTCTCACTCAGGATGAAAACTGTCTTAATATTAAAAATTGTGATATTTTGTTTATAATATTATATTGTAAGAACTGGATTTTACATTAAGAATGCAATCTTACATAATGTGGATTGTACTAATAATTGTAAGTAAGAAAAGGTTTGGAGGAAAGGATTTATTAAAATAGCAAACATTCCAACAGAGCTTTAACATCAAATCAAAATGATTTGTTGTGCGTTGATGTGAATATGAAAGACAAAGTATAGCGAACTGGAGAGATTTTAATTTAGAAGAAGCAACTATTCAATGTTGATAGTGCGGACTGTTACATTTTGGAAGTGGTGAAATTTTTATAATATTATGTAACAATGATAAAGTTAGTATAGCAATAAAATGTACTTGGTATGGATCGGGGATGTAGAATATTAAAAAAAAAAGTAAATATATTTGAGGCTTGAAATAATTATATAGAGTGTGGTGTCATTATGGGGTGGTACAAACTGTAGCTGAACTTGGGAAGTAGTTTTTACATGCTTATTTTTTAATAAAAATCTCAAAAATCGTGAAGAACATGTTTATAATTTTGAATGTGAGTAATTGGCTTGTTTTTATACAAAATTGTATTAATTTTGTTTTTTAAATTGATTTAACAGTGTAAAGTAAGAAGTAATAAAAAGGGAAGGATGATATTTTTTAATAAAATTTATTCTGGAGGTACATCGCATATTTCAAAAACAGTTTGCAAGATTTTATTATGTTTAGTATTTAGTTAAATTTATGAATGTAATAAATTAATTAATAATATGATTTTATTATTTTGGCAGATTGTTTAATCGGTTATATTTATTTTGGTAATTTTATATGAAAGTGACCTAATTTCTTCAATGTTTATACGTATTATTTTTTATAGTATATTTTAAATGTTGGAAGATTTGTTTTTTGTTTTTAATATTCAAATAATTTTTATTATATTGATTAGAACTTAATAGATTTAGAATTATTGGGGTTTAAGTCACACTGATTGATTAGATTTCAGTTTAAATCAGTTAAATGGTAAATAATATTAGATATGTTATTAAATAAAATTTAACTTTATAGCTGCATATGAAATTTGAATGTTGGTTCAAGTTCAAATGACATATTCGAAATATTGTATAAATTAAAATTTGTTTCCATAAACAAACACGAACCACATCTAAACCCTTGTTAATATTGTGTTTAAATATTAGACATTGAGCTATGACATATAACGTAGCCTACTTCTAAAATTATTTAATAACGCTTTAAATAATTAATAAGCATATTACGAGAGATAATTTTACTTCTGTTTGTTATCACGTAAACATTATTAAAATATTTAAAAACAATATATTTATTCTTTCCGACTAAGAAGAACGTATGTATATGATTCGACGCCATTATGTTAGCATACAATTAGACAGTTCGTTTATATTTAAATTATTTTTTTTCAATAGTAGATATGTATATTTCTTTTATATCAGCAATGAGCAATCATTGATATGTTTAATCCCAAACATAATGTGCAGAAGATAACGAAGAGTACTGGAGCGATAAATAAGTTGGTCAAGCGAAAGCTTTAATAAAAGGTCAAGAAGTATCAATAATGAAACCAGTGAGCTAGACATTGCTGTCACAAGGAAGACTGAATGTATGATATTGGCTTTCAGATAAACCTATATTAAATTACATTTTTAATACCAAGATAAACTTTTTAACAATAAAATCAGGATATACGTTAAAATATTAAGGGTTTCGATAGTTTCCACCAGCCTTTCATTTACAGTCACATAATAAAAAGATCACATTTACAGATGTTAAAAGTACTAACATTTTTGTTATAGGTTTGTTGTTACTGTAATTTACTGTTTTACAGTTATAACTAGGGTTTTAAATTATATTGTGTAATAACAAATAACAAAATGCCTGTCACTAGTATAAGTAGAACGTCATTCTCATAATTGTTTTTCAGATTACCTTAATTTTTTTAACTTATTACCCAAACTTTTGTTTAACAATTTCATACGAGTTATTAAATTTCAATAGAACAAATGATACTAGATTAGGTACAAATTGCCTAGATACAAAGTGACCAATATCGGTCCAGAAGTTAAATATTTTACTCGCTTGTACATTGATGGATGAAGTAATTAAAAAAAAAAAATTTAGTTCTAATAGATATATTATAAAATTGTTAAAAGAGAACTTAATCCCGTAAATTAAGGTTTACAATTTTTCGGTTTAAAGAGAACACATTTTGATGGGATATTATTTATATTAAAAAATAAATAGTGTATCAAAAATCATCGATATTTTAAAATTGGAATATTAACTATTAAAAAAAAATGTAATACAGTACTTGATTTTAAAGACCTAATTTAACCTAAGCCCACACCGTAGTAATGTATCCCATAATCTGGTAACAATAACCATTGACAGTAGTTTGTTCAACTAAAATCTCTCCAAATATTTTTTTGCTGATATTTGTTATAGGGTCATCAAAAAAATTTAGGCACACCGTTGGTTTTCTATTTTAAATACGTTTAAAATCAGTGGTACCAAGATGGGTATTACTATTAAAAGTTTTAAAGTTACCTTCTGCAACGCCTACTTCGAGGCGGTGGATGAAACTCTAAATTACAAAAAATAAATTTAAAAAATAAACTATATTTATGCTACAAAGATGTGCCAAAGTTTAATTTTTTATTTTAAAAAAATTAAAATTTTAAGTGGGAGTGTGGGACGATTTGGACACACGGTATAACGGTATATATATATACCGTGTGTCCAAATATATATATATGTATGTATTTAAGTATTTATCAGTATATAAAATAACTTGAAAGTTATCCAGAAGTTTGAAAATTGCAATCAAAGTAATTACTTGTAATATTTAGGGTTAAATGCGTTGTACATTTATCCAAAGTGGTGTAATTATGGTTCAGCAAACAATTTGCGTACACGATTTATAGAAACATAAATTTCTAGAACGACCGAAAAGAAAAATGTTTGGCTTGAAATATTAAAACAAATATATTATAAATACATAAATTACGTTTATTATGGTACAGATTTAAAATAAATACTTATTACGAAAAATAGTATATCAAATCAGTGTTTTGCTGGCTTGATATTAACTCATTTTAATTAATTTGTTAAAATATTGCAAGCATTAATATAATGAAGCGAGGAAAAACATTAACAACTTGGAAGAAATATTCACATGTTAAATAGCGTGAAACTACAACCCCAATCAAATGTAATATCGAGAGTTAGGTACTCAAAAATATATTACTATTGTTAATATTTTATTTTTTCCGTTCTTTAATTTCACTTTAAAAATTGACCATTAACGTGCATTTTCTCCATTTAAATATCTTTTCTTTTAAATTGACCGTACTTTACACCAATATACCAGTTGGTAATTATTGTTATATATATATATATATATATATATATATATATATATATATATATATATATATATATAAACACGGTACTTAAGTCAATTTATGTTTTAACAATATTAAGTTCTTTAACTCCAGGAAATGGTGAAAATCTCCTCAAATCAGTGTTTAGGTTACATGCAGTGATTCAGAGTCCATAAATACCAAGATAGGGGTTTTTTTAAATAAAAGGCTAGGATTTACTGTCCTGGATATGCGTCCTAGCTATTTAGGTTATTGTACGCCCTCATTTACAAGACCTTTCAATCCTGTCTCAGTTTTTTGGAAATCCTTGAGATTCTTTGGATCTTGGATGATATTGTCCGATTGTAATTTGTTTATGTCCATCACTAATTAGAGTACCTAGGGATTCAACTCTTTTCATGTGAAAAATATATCCTAGGCAAAGGTTCTGGTTCGCGTAACCCCATTTTGTGTAGATGGCAACAGAAAATCCAGTGATCAGTCAGGAACCTACTTTCCGCAGATTAATCCTGTTCAAAATTTACATGAATGAAAGGGTGTACAAGATTTATTTTTGAAAAACCAACCAGGCAGAATTAAGAACAAATAAAAATAAAAGTTCATAAAACTCTTTATAATAAAGTAGGATTTGAATGGATTATGTAAGAGAAAAAAGTTTTGTTAATAATAAAACTTAATTATATCTATGAAAAGACACAATAGATTATATAACAATAAAATGACGTATATCGATCTGATTAGATCAAGCTTATACCGTCCTACGATGTACACGTTCTGTTTCTTTTAGAGTTCTTAAGTTATACTGACTTAAAGTATTAAGCTATAGGTAATAGTACCAAGATTGTAAACATAATATTAATATAAAACATTTCCCATTTCTAAACTTTATGAGCAAATTTTATTAAAGGTTTTAACTATACAATCTTTACTTAATGATAACCACAAGAAAATTCCGCAACAGTCTCAAATGCCTAAAGAAATCATAACTTCATTATACAACCATACTTGTACCGGGTGTACAAAGAGTCCAGCACCGGTTTAATATTTTTTGTTTAAATGGCACTGGAAAGTTGAAAACCTGGACTTACACTATGAATCTAAAGAACTATTGTTCTTTACCATGAGTGATAGCGAAAGACCGGGGGGGGAGTCCATCAGGATTACACACAAAAAGTATAATGGAAGCATAGACCTAGTTGTACATCATTTACATCATTTTAAAGGGCTTCACTGTCAGAGTTTAATACCGCAAACAGCACTTCAAAAGTTTGATCCAGTACAAAATGGCAGAACTTAAAATAATAAGATAGGGCATATGCTAAAATCAGTAATGAAGACAAAACATGAAGACGGCATGCGAAGACCTTACAAACCGTACTAACAATAACGAATTGATAAGGAAGAAACAACAAGGAATGAATGGAAGCCAACAATGTGTATGGAAAGCAGAGATGTTGCAAGTGATAGTTATAACCAAAAGGAAGTTCCGCATATGACGCATTGCCTTGAGATAAAGATAGGAGGGTTTTTATAGCCGGAAAGACTCCGGCAAAACCTAGATAAGAAATAGCCCATAATAGATATTTTCATTAAAAAAATAAATAATAATAATGAATCTAATTTTAAGTAATAAACGAAAGCGACTCCCAGCTTTAATAAACAATATTGTTACACATATAAATTTGAGGTATAATGCAAAACACAGTAAAATTCTAAGTGATAACTAAGAAAAGAGAAACAAATCAAAAGGTTATTCTAAAATAATCAATTTAAAGATGTAGTATTCTTGAAATTTCTTCTTTTTTTAAAAATAAGTTAGGAAATCTTCAAACCAACAGCCGTATAATAATTTGTAGATAATCATTGGAATAGTTTGAACCCTTAATACAATTTCGCGACAAATTAAATTTTTAATTGTTACAGTTTCTTACAGTTGTGTTATATATTCTTGAAAAATATTATTTTGTATTCTGTTCTACTTTAAAGCGTAAAAACTGAAAAATCATAAAGACTTAAGCCCTTTTATGAACAGTCATTTTATATATTATGAAAATAATATTCACCATTTTTATCCAATTATTTTTAACAAAGTATACAAGCTACACATTGTGCAGTCATGGCATATCATTAATCTATCTCTAAAGTTATGCAAAACTGCACAAAATTGTATCGTTAACTTGGAACATCTCTTCTACGATAAATTGACTAAGATTGGCCATGTCTCGGATCGTCTTCTTTTATGTAAATCATCTGAAGTTGTTACAAGGGATATAAGATCAGATGACAGTAGAGGCCACTTTACAGAATCTCCCTGTATAGTCCAAGCGTTAAGATTACATAAACCTAAAGCAAAAGCAAACATTGTTACCTTTATTGAAAGAGAACTTCTGATTTATGAAGGTTTGATGTAATGATGTCCTCTAACATATTAACTTAGTTGTCAGCAATTAGGTTGACATCAATTAAAAAGGGTCTAATAATACTCACATTCCCATATGTCTCACCAAATGATCTACTTACATGTATCTTTCATTTTGCTACCAGTGCGAGTTGCTGAAGTGAAAATAGTTTTAGTTGTTGACCTGGACCTTTCCATTTGTGTTTTGTTTGGAGAACAATATGTTGCTTGGAAAATACAGATCATTCTCATTTCGTTCGGAGACAAATAATAAACTCCATTCTTCTATCTTGTTAATTATCGTACATGTTATGGTACAATTATTATATTTTGTATAGATGTCATACGTAGCAGTGCAAAATGCGAGCCTACTGTGTTATACTCATAATTATATTCAGAGATAGAAACAGAAAACCTTTCTTTGTACTACTGCAGCCGTAAGTATAATCATTGATTTTATTTCAATAGATTTAGATCTTGAACATTCAGGCTTTGTCATGATTCGTCGGTGCTACTCGTTAATTTCATTTTGTTGATTTTAATAAAATTAGCTGTTATTATCAAAACGTGCTATTAAAATTAAAACAATATGACTAATTTGGGGGGGGGGGGATTTGTGTTATCTGGTAGAACAAAACAAAAAGCTAGAGCTAAGTATATGACGTAAAAGAATAAAATATCAACAGACTTCTAGTCTGTTGATATTAAATTTAACTATTATTAATATCTGTTTAATGACAGCCATGACGAAATACAAATTTAAATGGAATTTAAAAGCTTGTATCACTTTATAAACTATGTTTGAGACTGATATTACAATGTCTATTGTCAGATTTATTGGTAAAAATATCATCTCTGAAATTAAAAATGTAATTTAATATAATCTTATCGGAGCACCATATTTAATCTTCCTAGCGACGGGAATTTCTATCTCACCGGTTTCATTATTGATACTGCTTCATATTTTATTTAATCTTTCGTTTCACCGACTTCTTTATAACCGCAGCCCTCTATTGTGATGACGTTTAAATTTGGACTTAAAGTACTAATTCTGAGTCAATAATATAAAACTTTTTTATTCAAAACAATAATAAATACATGTTATTACGTTGGTCTTGAATGGTATTTTGATAATGTAATGCGCCCGATGAGGTCAGGCGTGGTTATGACCGTTCCAAGATTCTGTTTAGGAAAATAAATGGTCAATAACTCAACAAGTTATGTTTGGAAATGCCAAAAGATCTATTCATATTTTATTTACAAAATTCCATCATTTTTATAATGCTTTTAAGGCACAAACACCAAACACTATCACTTCACTTTGAAACTTTATCCCTTCACTCAAACATTATAAGATAATCGCTTTTTACCCTTCTACATAAAGTTGAATTACTTTAGAAACTCTTTAGCATTCAATACACTCCAGAACTCTTCTCTACTCAACTCAGACTGAACTGAACTTATTCAACTGAGAGCTAAAAAAACCCAAACATAATTATACAGGTTATCCTCCTTCCTAGGAGTTTACACCCATTTTTGGGATAATTAATTAACGTGGACTCTTTCCGGGTGTCTGTTGGTGGATTTTATATCAATATAACGTTATTGGAGAATTTCCAAAGAATCAGAAATTATCAAAGCAACTTGACAGTGAAGTAGTCTGTACATCTGTAGGAAATCCTGTTTTCTAATAAGAACGACAATTTTGTTAATTTTTTAGCAGTGGTCACTTTGTGGTTCTTACTAAGGAAATTCTATAAACCACTTTTTTTACACATAGGCCATTAAAAAGGCTTTACTGTCAGGGCACTATATCTACCCTCCCTTTTAAGAAAAGGAAGGCATTGAGAGCCTTTCTTTTTCAGGTAAAGTCCTGTGATAGTAATTGGTTATATCACAAGTAATAAGCATAATGTATAATAAAACATACAATTTTAAATGATTAGACTTAATATTTAAGAAAAATGTGTAAATTTATTAAAAATACTTGTAAATGAAAGTGAAATCTTATTATACAAATGGAAGATGTTTATTGTATCCCATAAAATGCTAATATAAAGTATTTTAACTTAAAATCAATTTTTTTGAATGCCATAAGTATAGGGAATATCTAATTAAATCAGTTTTTAATAATTAAATATGAACAATAGAACACATTTTGGTAAATACCTGGTATGTACTACAGTTAAAAAATTCCAACAAATTGTAGTAGAAGCACTATTTTAAGATGTTCATTTAATTTAATATCGAAATTAATTAGCAGAGCAATATCAAAATATCAAATTAAAGGGGGCAAATTAAATTAATTTAATAGATAATTTAATTATTGTATTGATTCGGCATATTAATCAACGGACGATAAACAAAAAAGTAGGGAGAATAAAAGGGTTTTTCAAACTTTTTGGTACAATAAAAAAAGTTAGAAATCAAACATATTATAAGATAAATAATCGGTATTAAACATTTAGTTTTAATATACTGAACAATAATTTCTGTGAACTTTGTTTCGGAGAAAAAACAGTGGGGAAAGATTTTTACATCATAACAGTTTTTTTAGATAAGGCAATAGAAGTAACTTACGACCACGTATAAACGGATTATAAACGACCAGTCCACCTACCCCGTAGTAAAGGTTAGCTCAACTTATATATAATTGTTGAAGCGAGTTGACTGTAGCAGACAGAAAAATAAGTAATTACAATCATAGTTTCTACTTATTCAGTTAGAGTTTTCATGCTTTTTTACGTTTGCTATGATTCACTTTATAAAATAATACATTATTATTAATTGGATCAAATTAAATATATAATAATAATCCAAGTATAAATTTTTTTCCCAAAAAATTGTTTAAAAACAAAAATAAAATTTAAAATTTGATTAATTTATGGATTCCTAGAACTATTTTACAAAACAAAAAGAGTATTCTTGAATCAAAACGTTACTCAAAGGGATTAATGTATAAATCATTTTTAGAACAACGGCTAAGATACATAAACTTTTTTTTTAAATAACTTTCATTTGGGGTTATTGTAACTAATGAATAAGTTTTATAAAACATCAGTTATTTGTAATGAAACCAAGAGCACCAAAATTAATTATTTAAGATGATTTATTTCGAAATGAAATTAACAGTTATTGGCTTTGTAATAGTTTTTAAACCACATAATAGAACAATTTGTGAGTATATTTTTATAAAATAAATAGTAAATGTCATTTTATTTCTTATATTATAAATTAAGGAATAAACTTTAATGTAATAGCAGATATTTCTTTTTGAAACTCCATATTCAACGATAAAATAAAGCAAAGCTTAAAGTTTCAAATAAAAGTTTCAGTTGCCCTATGATGCCGCAAGGCGAAACAATTGTAGCTCATTTATATTATTAAAATATTTGAAACTTTAAGCTAGGCTTTATCTTATCCTTGAAATAAGGAATAGTAGTTCAAATTGATTTTGAGGATTTTCTGAAACAAATCCTGTTGTTATATCCATCAATATCAATCATAAACCATTACTGTTTGAAAATTGTAATAAAATATACATTATTCTTCTGTTCTTGAAGAGCGGATTTAAAGTAAAGACTTTTCCAATATGCACTGCCTGAGCGTAAATTTGTTTTGTTTATTATTATTGACATTAATTAATTAGAAATAATTTATTAATTCATTAAAAAATAATAACTAATGTGCGTTACCAATTGGCACCGTTGTTTGTATCAATAATTTCTAAAATACCGTGGTGTATATAATTTGCATTACAACTTAACACTGTGATCTGTAATAACGATTTCAATATGTTTTCAAAATTTAATCGAATAAATAGAAAAAAAAAGAGTTTTTAACAATAATTATGAAACTTTTTTTAGGAGACGGCAACAATGGTTTTTATTGTTCCCTTTCAAATAGAATTTAATAACAATCCTTTGAACTCATATAGATACTAACTTTGAGTTCAAACATAAATTACAAACAATATGGATTAAGTGCATAATTAGGACCCATCAAATCCATTTATACTAATTTTGAACAAAATCAGTCGAACGGTTTCTGTTAACAGACATACATTCAGACGTTCAATAAAAGGGGGAACACTATTTGGGTTTCCTGAACTACAAAATAGTGTTTTCAGTATACGTGTGCTAGAAAATTATTTCATTTGCATGTAATACACGATTTTGTGTTTATGTTATGATTCAAAATAAAACGGAAAACCTCAACCTAATTACCTCTTCATAATTCTGTTTATTATATATATATATATATATATATATATATATATATATATATATATATTAACGTACACGAGATTGTATCTTTAAACGTTGCTTAAAATATTATGAAAGGAATAGCACACAAAATTTAATACATAATAGAGGGTTTTTTTACTGTTTAAGGCTCACATATTTTTTAATTCCTATGAATTATGTTTATAATTATTTCCTAGTTAGACTAAAACAATTCTTAATATTATATTAATTATAATTTTATTATATTAAGCTTATATTTTACTTTTTTTTTTTTTTTTTTTATATAGTTTTTTTCAAAAGTGTTTCCCTTCAACTCGTTAAAAGAAATAACGAAACAGAACGAAAGATATATTTGTTTATCCAACAATTAAAATTACATTTGAAGTTGATAGGTGTTATAATAATAAGTTTTTTAGTCATGAATTATCTGACGTAATCGAACGAAATGATTACTATTATTGCAAATTATTTTGCGCTTATTACGAACGATTTTGTACAAATCGTTTTTATTTTTCCAAGATTAAATAATGTGTTTAATGGTGGAGAGGTAGTGACTTGGAAAGACGACATATCTATTAGTCATTTTGTCAAGAGTATAAGAAAAGTTTGGCCAAATTGCTTCTATTTCAGACTCGAATGAAGCCTTTCAAGTAAAATGATCGTTAGTTTATTGACAGACTTAATCCATTACTGTAAGGAAGTTAATGTTCTGGAAATTTGAGAAATAGAAAGAGAATGTGTATTTCTTATAATTATAGTCCATTGGTAAATTATTATCGTTTCGTTAGATTTGATAACAAAGCGAAGATAAAATAAATGAATAACAAACTATAGAACATAATAAATATTAGTATAGAGTAACCAAGTAGTGTATAATATCGTATTTTAAGAAAATAAAATCTATTGTTTTCTTTAAAATGTAAAACTATACTTACATAAAGCCAATAAATTAAACACATTTAATTAGGCAGTTAAATTAGTTTTGTTTGCCTTAAGTTATAATTATTTGTTTTTAACTTATTACAATATTTCTATTCCTATTCGAATTTCAATTATTGTGAATCGTCTGCTCGTCATGTAGTCTGTTATTGCCAGAGACAATAAAATTATGATATTTCTTTTAAAAATGTATTTATTTATTTATTTTATTTATTGAACTTAATAAAGAATATAACGTAAAGAGTTTAATAACAAATTTTGAATGTTCGTGCAATAAGGACAGAAACATTATGATTGTTTAAAAAACATCCTGTCAATTTTGTATAGTTTTTTACCATGTTGTTTTCTTTTTTTACTAAAAAACAAAAAATCTTTGGTTACAAAATTTTTTTTTTTTTTTTTTTTTTGAGAAAGTGAGACTTAATTATTGTTTAAATAACTTTATTTTTATTATTTGGTTTATCTTGACAAACTGATTGATCTGTTTCAATGACCTAAATATTCTAGTAGTTTTCCTTGAAGCAAATTAATTATAGTGCAAACAATTATCATTTGTGGATAACAATCATACATTTCGTTTATAGTGAGGTGTATTTTTATAGTTGCTGTGTTTCTTCTACAAAATATTATTTATTTCTTAAACATTCTTAGTTGTTTCATAATTTTTATTGAAAAGGAAAGATAATTTCGAAACTAATAACACACTGGGGCACCAAAGGTTATAATTAGACGGATGTATATTTTATAAATGGGAAGTAGAGGGAAGAGAGTAAGACGCCTTTTGAAATTCATGGAAAGGTTAGATCCTCCGGCGGTTTTCATTTGCCTTGTTTATGATATGGTTAACGTGAGGTAAAAGGGTTAGTTTCTGGTCAAGGACGATTTCAAATTATGATGTAAAATTATCCTCTTCGCAATAAAATAACTCAGGATACATCAGTGGGCCAAAAAATGTATAAAACTCCCCAAATTAGTTCTTCAATATAAATTATTCTATTTGTTACCTTCATTTTTAAACATGCTTCTATATAATTATAATTTCTAAATTCTAATTATATAATAATAACTTTAAATATATTATAAAGTTATTCATTGTTATAAATATTCGGAAATAAAGTTACTATCCCCCTCTTTACTTTTCCCCTCAGTATTGTCTATTTTTGGCTAAGTGAACTTTGTTTATAAAAAATTTCCAACCGCTATATTGGATAAGTATCAGTTTGTTTAAATGGCAACATGGTATTTTTATACATGATTTAACAAAGTTTTTCATCAGTGGTATAAATATATTTATTTATATCTCTCATCTATCTCCAGTTATTCATGACAACCCATTGGACATGTATGAAATTTATTTATTTTTTCAAATACTGTATTTGTCAATGTTTTAATAAACTTGGGACGTATGATATGTGTGCCTAGAGTTTACACATTATTCAAGTTGATAACTTTTAACGATAAATAAATTGAATTTTATTTCATTATGGCCGGAATCTGATGTTATTTACAAAATCATTTCAACAATTTTCAGAATTATTATGGGCGAGGACAAATCCAAATTCGACATTTACCTAAAAAGTTACAGATTATTATCTTTCTATTTGATTTGTTTATTCATTCTTGCTTAATTACTTATGAACCTGTAAATGCAGTCGGCTACTTTCTTTATAATGATTTCAATCAGTTATCACTTATCAGTAAATACCGCGAGAAAGTTGCAACACCACAAGAAAGGATGTCATTTCAACTGCAATATTCCTACTGTACACTCATACCTTAATTGCAATATTTTGGTTGGTTATTGTTTTTTAGTAAGTTACATTGTAATTAATAAATTTTCGTATAAAAGTGTATTAAATTCAGTAAATTAATATTTTGTTAATTACAATTATTATATTTTAGTGATTCATCAATTAGGTCACTTATAATACCAATGTCCTGAAATAATTCCCCTGTGATTAATAATTAGATACTTTTTTAGGTGTAATATGACGAAATTCTGTGTCAACATTAATGAAACGTGTATTTAAAATTTTTACATACTACATTATATATAATATATATATATATATATATATATATATATATATATATATATTCTCTGAAGAATTAATTAAATCTGAAATTTACATAAATCATAAATTAAATGGGATTAAAATTTCACGAGAAAGATCAAATAAACAATGTTATTTGTAATAAATCATGTGTAAATTGATGTGGATATTTACCATAATGCAAAATACTATATGTTTCAAGTTCAACAGATAACAGTTATTTTTAATTAATTTAAGTAGAACAGGAATAAGTTGTTATCGACGTACAGTACAGAATAACAGTTATACTGTACAGTGAACTTATAGACGACGGTATACTGTAGCAAATAATTTCAATACAGTTTATTAACTTGGAAGTTAAAGTATAAAGCTTATAAAGTTACAAGTTGTATTAAACGTAGTTCCGTGCCTAAGTGTTTAATTTATTTGAATGAGCGTTTAGTCCTTGCTGTTGAAGAACATATTCTACAAGTGGCATTACCAGTGTTAAGGAAACATACTTCTCCGATTAGGCTTTAAGAGAAGTATATTGTATATTTTCGTTGTATAGGTTTACCAGTGTCCTTTTTGGAGAATGAATTTTATCGCACTCAATTTAAATAACATGCATACCAGTGTCCCTTTGGGGAGTGGATTCTTTCGCACACAATTTAAATAACAGGCATACTAATGACCTTTTGGGAGAATGGACTCTATTGCACACAATTTAAATAACATGCATACCAGTGTCCTTTTGGGGAGTGGATTCTTTCGCACACAATTTAAATAACAGGCATGCTAATGACCTTTTGGGAGAATGGACTCTATTGCACACAATTTAAATAACATGCATACCAGTGTCCTTTTGGGGAGTGGATTCTTTCGCACACAATTTAAATAAAAGGCATACTAATGACCTTTTGGGAGAATGGACTCTATTGCACACAATTTAAATAACATACATACCAGTGTCCTTTTGGGGAGTGGATTCTTTCGCACACAATTTAAATAAAAGGCATACTAATGACCTTTTGGGAGAATGGACTCTATTGCACACAATTTAAATAACATGCATACCAGTGTCCTTTTGGGGAGTGGATTCTTTCGCACACAATTTAAATAAAAGACATACTAATGACCTTTTGGGAGAAAGGACTCTATTGCACACAATTTAAATAACATGCATACCAGTGTCCTTTTGGGGAGTGGATTCTTTCGCACACAATTTAAATAACAGGCATACTAATGACCTTTTGGGAGAATGGACTCTATTGCACACAATTTAAATAACATGCATACCAGTGTCCTTTTGGGGAGTGGATTCTTTCGCACACAATTTAAATAAAAGGCATACTAATGACCTTTTGGGAGAATGGACTCTATTGCACACAATTTAAATAACATGCATACCAGTGTCCTTTTGGGGAGTGGATTCTTTCGCACACAATTTAAATAACAGGCATACTAATGACCTTTTGGGAGAATGGACTCTATTGCACACAATTTAAATAACATGCATACCAGTGTCCCTTTGGGGAGTGGATTCTTTCGCACACAATTTAAATAACAGGCATACTAATGACCTTTTGGGAGAATGGACTCTATTGCACACAATTTAAATAACATGCATACCAGTGTCCTTTTGGGGAGTGGATTCTTTCGCACACAATTTAAATAACAGGCATACTAATGACCTTTTGAGAGAATGGACTCTATTGCACACAATTTAAATAACATGCATACCAGTGTCCTTTTGGGGAGTGGATTCTTTCGCACACAATTTAAATAAAAGGCATACTAATGACCTTTTGGGAGAATGGACTCTATTGCACACAATTTAAATAACATGCATACCAGTGTCCTTTTGGGGAGTGGATTCTTTCGCACACAATTTAAATAACAGGCATACTAATGACCTTTTGGGAGAATGGACTCTATTGCACACAATTTAAATAACATGCATACCAGTGTCCTTTTGGGGAGTGGATTCTTTCGCACACAATTTAAATAAAAGGCATACTAATGACCTTTTGGGAGAATGGACTCTATTGCACACAATTTAAATAAAAGACATACTAATTTTCTTTTTAATGGATTCCATCGCAGACAATTTAAGTAACATGACAATATAGTTTTAACAACGAAGAAAGCGGTCGTAAACTTAAAACATTAGTATTATGAAATGTAAGGTTTCATAGCTTTTTAATTTTAAGAAATAAAATATAATTAGTATCTAATAATTATTTTGCAATCACTATATTTTAATATAATATTAAAATTATGCATTGATTTTTTTTAAAAGTAATAATAATGAATTGAACCTATTTAAAGTATAACGTCTTTTTAAATATAATAAATTATTTTTCTTATCCTTTAAATTTATACTGATATCAGTAAAATAGGGTTTTATTGTATAATTCATTAGATATTCTATATGATTAGTTTTCTCTTTCTATGTCTATTATATTCCTACTTATGTTTCAATTTTATTTAAGGTTCAAAGTTTATTGTAATTATTTATGTAGTTACTTTTGCAGAAAACAACACGAACTTTCGAAAACAATTAGAAACACATATTCTCTATTACATCAATAAATATATTTTTGTTTCGTATATTTCGGTAAAATGAAACAACATATTGTGTGGAATCTAGTTGTAGTTCCGATCTATTCTAACAGAATGCGCCATTATGACGATTTCTGGAGGATACAAATCCGATAACGTTATTTTGTTATTATTTCAATATTTCTACTCTAAGTAAATATTTAATTAAGATTTGTTAAATATTTACCAACACAAACCTCATTACAGGAGGACGATAAAACAGATGATTTGGCATATCATTAGAATAATGTAACAATGTTAGTATAGAATTGTTGGTTTTGTATATTTTTTTACAGATCAAATAAAAAATCATAAAATTTAAAAATGATTTTTTTTTTAATTCTGCAAAAATTAGCAACATATTCTTTTATATATATATATATATATTTTTTTAAAAGAAAAAGGAAATTAATCAACAAACGAGTATTAATAATTGACGTTTAATGTACGGTGGTTTCAATTTTGGCGACTTAAAACTTTAGTTGTTATCTGCTAGTTTTTAATAAAAGATTGTACTTTTAAATATCCGTCAGCGTCATAAAATTTGTATTCATCGCGGTCTGAATGTAATTAATGATGGTGAATAATAATATTGTAAATATGTAAATTTTCCCACGTCAAAAATTGTGGGGGGGGGGAAGATCAACACTTGAATGTTCTACAAAAATTTTGTAGGTATTCATAGATAAAAATGTGAAAAGGGAAGTGTTAACTCATGGACGTTCTTCCCACCGAAAGGAGAGGGAAATTGTATTCCAAAAAAAGGAAAAAATAACACGATAAAGAGTTATGTCTATATTCTCATCCTGATATCAACAAAACACTAACGAAAAATATACTCATAGTTGTTTTATTATATTTTGTATTTCTGTTAATAAATTTTCCTCTTAAAATAGGGAGAAATTAACGTGGGAAATCTCGAATAATTTTATATCACTAAAAATGAGGGGGAAACTTATGACGGAGATAGGAATATTTCCAAATCACCTAATATGAATAAGAATCAACAAAACAATAAAGAGAAAATTAAAACTGGTGAAATATTTTTATTACCACATTAACAAAAACTTAGAATTTTTTTACCAAAAATGATGATGGGTGCTGTAATTAAATAATTGATCAGACGATAGTTTCAGAGTCTTCCTTTAAACAAAATATTATTTTCTAGTTCGAATACCCAAGGTAGGGATAAGGATCAGTGCACATTAAACTGCTATTCTACAGTAGCTAAAACTACAAGAAATATTATTAAGATATACTCTATTAATTATTATTTTCTAAAAAACAAATATTTTAAATTGGCTTGAATTAAAGTAGTTTGGGGTGTTTGTCTGATATGTATGTACATTATGTGGACATTTTTATTTTGTTTTAACACATCATGCTTTAGGAATACTACAAATATAATTTAACTACAAGCAATGTCATAATAAAATAAATGTTAAATCGTAATACGCAAATATGTATTTTATTAATACTACTAATGTGTCCCTTGACACACTACTAATAATTTAATTGTTTTCATAAATCACTAGTTTGAACTCTAAACATAAATTTCGCTGCAAAGCTATTAAAATCAATCTATTCAGTGATTTATTTTAACAAATAGTGTCTTTGATTTTGATTTTTAAAGTTATGTTAATTATTTCAAAAATATTGATTTTAAACTTTATATTTTGTCAAAATTTGGTTGCAAGAATGTCGTGTCTAAGATATAGTTGTGTTCTTGTTATAAGCTATCACGCAACACGTGATTGTGCCAGTATTAAGTCCAGTAGTATGATACACCCGGCATCCCCTGGCCAGAGGACATATGGACGCTGCCGTTGGTTCTGTGCAGATCGATAATAAAAGAAGTTACCGTCTCTGTAACTGGCACTGCCATCTAGAAAACAATTTACGTGAAATAGTATGCTAGACTGCACACCCCACAGCCAAACAAATAACATATTCTGTACAATTTCCTTGTTTATATTCTTCTCTTTTATTAAACTTTATTAGAAAAATGGATCAGTTAATTTGTAAAAATGAAATTTATTTCATAGTATAGTATAGTTATGTAATTATTTCCACATATTATAATTATTGTAGGCGTATTATTTTTGTTTATTGACAAATACAACCTAATGATAAATATTACACAGCATTTAAAAATACAAGATATTTAAACAGGTTAACGTTTAAATATATTATTTGACATGTTAGAAATATAGAAATTGAACGATGTAGTTGACTGAAGTATATTTATATGAAAATATCTTATTTTATATTATCGTTACAAGACGTTTGGGAAATGATTAAAGTTCTTAGAGACTAAACTACCCTCAGAAGTTTTACCATTAAAACCACCACCTTAAGATTGTATTGTAGTAAATGAATGTATATAAAATATATATTTGTACAACAATATCAACAAAAACATGTATTCACCCTTACAAAATATATACTGCTTATATAATAATCAAGAAAATCTGTTTCGTTCAGCATAGTCGGGAAGATCCTTCTCTCATGCTAAGTATTATAAAAAATGAATGAATACTGTACGACCTAAGAGATAAGAGAAGACAATACAAACTTGGACATTGTGAGAGTAAGATCATCTACAGCATTTAAATTTTATCGTAATTAATAAGAGGGTGGGGGATTTATTGTTATAATAGTTTGTTTTTGTTTTTTAAAGTGATATCGGTAAACATATTATATAAATGTGTGTTATGAAAGTTATTACGCATGCCACGTTGGTTGCCCAAAGTTGGTTAAATTAAATTATGTTTAAAAGTAACTTACTGTATATGTTATATATTAGTTCATTTTGAGTTGTTTGTGGTGAACATTATACAATCAGTTTTATTTCTACTCATTGCCTCTAATCTCTGGAACGTCATTTCTGTAAAGTTAACGACAGATAAACTGCACCTAACAATCAAACTTGTTTGTGGTATTATTATATTTTATTTGATTGTAATTGTATCATTCATGGATGTCGTTTTCAGCCCAGAATTCGATTAGTCCGCTATTGCGTTATCTTAACATCACGGTTATCCAGAGATCAATGAATTTATTATAATTTTATAACTTGACACAGGACTTCATTTAAAAACCCACTCGCATCGGTTTTCAAATTTTCTCCAAGTATAATTTGTACGTGTTTCTGTGAGAGGTCTTCACTTTCCAAAACTACGTCATGCCTTTGTTCTTCAACCAAACAACTGCTTACATCGGTCTTCTCTAACTGAAATAGAAGTTTATTTGTTTGTTTTTAATTCTTCAAGTCCAATATGCTTTGACATAATATTTCTGAAACCACAATTACTTCATTCCTTCCTTTTGTAATAAACAAAACTGTAAACAATCTTTCACGATTCTTACTAGATGGTTATACAATTTGTAGGTGTTATGAAATTGTAGTGATAAATTAAGATAATTATTGATGTTCAGTGGATTATATTTTAGAAGCATATTTAACTGTCATGAAATATTTTTACTCCACAGAAGATTTAGGTTTAAATTAGTAAAGTGTTTAAAATAGTATATTTTAAATTATCAAATCAATAATTCGCCTTTTGTTTTGAGTTTTGAAAACTTAACAATGAGTAAATTGATACTTAAGTGTTTAATTTCTTTATACTTAAGTAAATTGATAAAAAGTGTATTGGTGTTGTTATTTTTAATTTTAGAATCAAATTATTTTAACTCATTTAAAAAGTAATTATTTTTCAAATATCAATAATTGTATTCTTTCATTGGACATCGGCTACTTTAGTTAGATATAATTTAAAAGTTTTGTATGTATGATTTATCATAAACAGTTTTTGTTGCTGAAGATTAGAAAATGTAAAGGTGATAAATAAATGTATACCGACTTGTTATAGGCATAATATATAAACACAAGACGTTTCCGCTGGGAAGATTGGATGTCTAATTTTGTCTTTGAAGATTTTGAACCTACCCTACGAAATTTATTTATTTTTTAAAAATTATCCAACATTAATTTTATTCCACGGGAAAAACTTACCGGTTGAGGGGTGGAAGACACTTATATGCTAATGAATGCAGAGAGTGTCAATGGCACTTTTCTCCCGCTCACAAAGAGTATTATTGAGGGGGTAGCCAATGCCCGTCGAATCTTTAACTTCCAGAATGACAGAGCGACTTCCGCGGCTATATGTGTCAAACCTTAAAATATCTAATCTCCTAACTCTGAAAAAAACAATAGGTTTTCGTGGACTAAATTAAGGAGTGGTAGCTATCACAAAACGTTACACATATGTTTGTATTTCGGTAATGAATGACTACTTTCCAGGAGGCAGTTGTCAAGCCGTAATCAAAAAGTCATTGACTGTACAGAAACCGTAGTTTCACCAACGTTGAACGTGCGTACACTAGTGAAGTCTCGTAGAGAGCATCAAAAATTCGTGACAAAACTACAACGATGGACGGGAGAGGTAAATTCTGGAACTTATATGGAAGTCATGTTCTGGAAAAAAAAAACACGTCCTTAACAGAAAACGATTAATTAATTTGTATCTATTATATGTAGGGATCATTTATTAATATTCCGTTTTATTCAAATTTACATCAAAATTAGTTAAAATTAGTTTCACTATGTTCACTAACTTGAATTTTAATATTCATTATTAGATTGAAAATTTATGTTTATTTTGATAACCAAAACAGCTGAAATTAATAATATTTTTACCGATTTCTGTAATTTTTTTTTCACGCTAGTGGTCCGAAATTGTGCCAATTCTCGTAAAAGTTACTTAAAAGAATGAATTTCTTAAAGGCGAAGGCATTTTAGAAATAATTAAAAAATTTGACAATTGGTTGTAAGGAAAATAATGCACAGCAGATTAGTAGATTTATGTTTATACGATGAAACGGACTAGCCGATCGATTCATATATCCCTAGGGTTATTTGATAGCAAAACCACATCGTTATCTACAAACTATAACTATATTAACTTTGGAGCAGAATTATCGATAGACGATTACAACGCCGGGGTTATACTAACAGAGTAGCCAAAAGCAACAATAGCAATGAAGTTATATTTTGGAGTATAGCATCTGATAGTAGACTTTATGCTGGGTTTATACTCTCATGTTCTATCAATAAAATTTGAGCTGAAAAAGTTGTCAAACTCATTTGTCAACAACCATATTTAAACGAAAAAACTGAAAATTTTAATGAATGATTACGGAAAATGATGTTTATATATTTTTAATAGATACAAATATATTTAGGATAGACTAGCTTTTTATCTGTTCGGGTGTCTAAAATACTAAGAAATGTAACATTATTTTTTCAACTGTCGTTTCCACAATCGCAAAACATTACAATTTAAACTTCAGGAGTAAGCTACTGACAACACTCATATCTACAGGAAGTGAATATGAAACTCAATTATAACTTAACTCACCCGTCGGAAGTACATACGATGCTCTTGTTAATAACTTAACCAGTAACGTACTTCATGTTTAAACTTTACCTCTAATAGCGGAATTGCGCTATTTTATCTCATCAATAATTCTAAAATTATTGGTTTATAAGTTTTAATAATTATATTCTAGAAACTTTATATAATTAAAATGAACATAACTTCAAATTAAACAGGTAAATCTTCAGGGATATGTAAAAAATAATGTTTAAACTATTTTTAAAAGTAAAATTAATAATACATATTTAATTAAATTTAATTTTAATTTTTAAAATTACTATAATTGTATTTAAAATTATTACTCTAAAATCACTCACTTTGATTTGTATACGGATAGTAAAAGCAGACATTCGAATGGATTGTGCTATTTTGGTTAGGCTATGTCAGAATGATGCCATTGTCTATTTTTGACGTTATCGAAGTATGCCATCTGTACGAGGACAAAGGCAATCGATTGACTTTGAGAAAGAGTAAACAATACAATTCATCGTATGTCAATACATTTCATTTAATGTAGACTTTAAGCGTAATTTCTGACCTCTTACAGTACTTTATTTTAGCTACATATGAGGTATTTTTGTTAATATATTATTTCAGTATATTTGTGATGTATTAAACCATACACAGAAACTGTGTATACCTAATTTTTTCTTGTTTATTTTAATACAAAAATCTCTCAGTCATCATCACATTACAAAAAAAAAGCAGTAAATTGCGTAAAATCATTTGTTGTTATTACGGTTTTCCCCGTAACCCATGAATACTCCAATACCGCCAAGGTCGAAAAATGATATGAATTGGTCAAAAGTGACCTGATACTAAAGATGAAAGAACGAGGTAAAAAACAAGACTACATGGGAAAAGGAGTAGATCCAGCTTAGGTCTCGGGATTGTCCAGCCCGTACTTACTAAAGTGAGCCCCTGAACGTCAAAAAGTATATAAATACTTTCAACTGTCTATTTCAACAAATACACTTATATACAAACTATCTTTTTGGCTTACAAAATATTCCTTTATAAATAAAACTAATGGGAGATTTTCTTAGGCTGTTGTAATGTCAATTTTCGTAGTTCCTTAATAAAACACTTCATCGCTATCTCACAGTATTCACCCGGGTTCATCAGGTGCAGATATGTTACTTAAACCTAAATATTTACACTGTACACAATACAACAGATAATATAAAACAAGGTCCGTACTGCTCTGCACGTAAATAAATAAAATAAATATTAGTGAAGGACCACACTTTAGAAAATGCACAGTCCTAACAATAAACCAGTTTCCATTTTAATCTCTGCTGTTAGTAGGACCGTACGGACATAACTATGTGTCCACATCTTTACCAGACTTTTATTACAGTTGACGTATGTTTAGTTTTATTATATTGAGCATAAAGTGTTGTGTACATTGTGAAATGTTTAAGTGTCACATCTACACCTGATGAAGCCGGCTGTATACGACGGAACAGAGCTGTAGTATTTTATGTAAAAATATAAACTACGAAAATTGAAATTGGGATGACTTAGAAGAGGATTTATAAAAACGTATTATATTGTATGGTATATATGATTTTTTTTTATCTGATGTGCTAATGCTCTTCCAATTAATTTATTATAACGTCACAAATTCCATCATAAAAAGTTAGCCTAAAATAAACGACACCAAAACAAAGCAAAGTTCAATGACCCACAAAGCCAACCAAGAAACCGACACTAAAATATCAGCTGATAGGCCTAAACAATTTACGAAAGTAATACACAAGGAAAAACATCATCAATAACTAAATTAACTATGTCAAAACCAATTCACACCCCAAGAATTCACCCAAATCCATATAGAAATGGATATTATCAAATATAATTCTCAAATATAGAATAAAGCCTAGACAGAGCCTTGTAACATGAAAACCTATAACCTCACATCTAAACAAACACATTGAAACCAATTCCATAATACTATCACAAACACTACACCATAAATTAATATAAGAACTACACATATATATATATATATAGCCTCAGTAAACAACTATTTTTTATTTTAATCATCAGAAGATAGCATATACAATATATGAAGGTAAAACGCATTCCCTATGAACGCCATGTTTTTGTTAGTACAACTAGATCAAAGAAACGACTATCACAATCGAAATTAATAAAATCAAATAAAAATAAATAATAAGTCACAATATCTGTTAGAATAGTAAAACAATCCTTAAAGTAAATTTAAGAACATAAATAGTAACCGTAAGACCCAAATGTTATATAATTAGAATTAGAACTAGGACTACTTGAGTCATAGATATAAGTACGTCATTCTGTTGGAACGGGAAATTATACAATTAACAATAAAATCAGTAAACTCATTTAAGAATCGGCAATGTAAATATGAATAAATATTATCACGAGACCAAAGGCAAAAAAGACATAAAGTAATATCAAAATTATAATTTATTCAAATCAAGAACATCAAATTGTACAAAACGAGAGAATATTATTTGAGTAACCAAGGGAACGGAAGAACAGTGCATGCTGGGAACCGCGGCAACAATTCAATTCCAAAACCGAAGCCAAAAATTCATTCCAATCAAGACTTCAGAGCCCAAAGATGAAAATTTCTATTCGTAATTTTAAAAGTGATGCCGTCAAGTTTTAGTATGTTAAAACAGTATAAACAGTGGTAAATTCAGTGCTAAATCACACAGAGAGTGGTATCCTCTGTAAATTCAAATATAATAAAGTCCAGAAACTCTTAATATTGAAGATAAACTTTAACAAATTTTACAATTCATAAGCCTATTTCAAAAAAAAGAACACCGATCCTAAATCTCAATTTTTCTTAACTGTAACTTCACAAAATGCGTTAAAAACAGTTTGTTCATGTCTGGTCGAGTGCCTGCCCCGAGAAAATAATAAATATTAATTACTAATATTTATAAAAGAACTTTGTAATTCTATGATAAAGATATATGTAATGAACCCAAACCTAGAGCTAGCCTGGAATAATTTAACTTTGTAATTAAAGACAATTTAACCTTGTTGTGTTATTAAAAGAACTCAAAAGCAAATATTATTAATGTTCAACAAGAAATAATTTATTAAAAGAAAATATTTATAATTTAAATGAATAAACAAATGAATTTATATAACTGAAATCATCTGCATTATTGTCAACTTATTTAGTAATAGTTGAAGACTAGTTGTAGATATTTCAAATAAATTTTTAATAAAGTAACTTCACTATTTTGGATTTTATAATAAAGATAAAATATTTTATAACATATAAGAAAAGAATTATGTTATAAATGGCGCCGCAACGATTAGGGCATGAACAAACTGAGAATTCAACAGAATGACTTAGGTTAAGTAAATATATTATATAAGTAAATTGAAATTAAATTTAAGACAACAATTTAGAAATAAGGATTCATTCAACTTTAATTATAAGATTGAACAAATTTAATAGCCTAGAATAAGATATGTATTAGAATTAAGATTAGCCTAATTTCAATTTAGTAATTTATCTATTTAAACTCAAAAACATATACCAAAATCAAAAATAATAATTTAAAATGGACACTAACCAAGAAGAAAGTAGCAAATATAACCTTAGGCCTAAAATTAATCCCACCGGAAAAGCCAAGGAAGGGAAATTGAAAACCTTTAGAGAGACTATTGATGCCAATGACACTGAACTAAATGTTAGGCCTAGCCAAATAGAGGTTATGGAGCAGAGTAGTGCTAGTAGTGTCCAAGATACAGAACCAAATGTCCCTACGTTATTAGAACAAATGACGCTGTTAATTAACAATCTACAGATTAACATCGACCATAAATTTAAACAAAATCAAAATGAATTAGAGAAGCAATTAGAGAACCAATTAGAAAATAAATTTAAACAAAATCAGGAAAAACTAGAATTAAAAATGATTCAAAATGAATCCAATTTGAAGGAAAATTTTGAAATAGTCCAGAAAGAAATTACTAATTTAAAGGAATGTTTGGCAATACAGATAGCTATAGTAGAAACTCAATTTACAGATAAATTAATTGAAATGGAACAAGCTGTGACAGAGAACAACCAAAGAATAGACAACCTAGAAAGTAGATTAGATTCCACAATCAATAGTCAGAGTTTAAATGAGTCCCTAGACCTACAGAAGGCCACAATTGAGAAGCAATTGTTACAAAATAAAAATAATGTGATCCATGAGGTAACAGCTATGATTGCTGAACTACCGAAATCAAATATCGAAAATGCCATACCATCCCATATAAACGTAACTTGTGGAGGTAATAGTCAAGAAATCAACAATTTAACTAATCCGACACTTCCTAAATTTAACGGAAGACAGAATAATCCAAATGATTATCTGGATAGATTAACAAGATACTACTAGAGGTTAACTTGTCGACAAATCAACCAGATCGGATACAACAGAGACTGTCTATTCGACATAATCGACAACAGTTTAGAGGGTAGTGCTGCTCGGTGGTGGCAATTAATAAAAGGCGATACTACAAATTTCCAGCAATTCTGCAAAGAATTCCTATCCAAGTTTTGGAATAGGGATGTTCAAAAAGGAACTAGGCAAAAACTTGAACTCGAACAATATCGTTTAGGAGGAAAACTCACTCGAAGTGAATACTTCATTGACAGGGTATTAATAATGAAGTCGATGACTCCCCAACCACCGGAGGAAGACATCATCGCAACCCTAGTAGAACATTTTGACCAACGCATACAGGATGCGCAAAGAGTACAGAATATAAGTACAATAAAGGAATTTGCTGACCTTCTCCAAAGAGAAGATACGGAAGAGGCAAACTCGGAAATTAGGAGACGTAATAATACAAGACCGAGAGGAACACAAAATCCCACCAACAACAGACCATTTAGACATTACCAAACAAATACTAACTACAACCAACCACAAAAACCACCCTTTAGGAATTATCAATCCCAAAACGAGTTCAGAAAGAACAGTGAACACCCTTATAAAAGTCAAAATAGCTACAGACCCAATCAGAGGCCCACCAACGGTTATGGCCAACATTATACAAACAATTATAATCAAAACCGAAACTATAACCAGAAAACCAACTACGATAGACAACCAGAACCCATAAGGACTGAGTTCAAATACAGACAACCACAACAAGACCAAGAACGATATTATCAACAAAAAGGCCCATACCAAGAGCGAAGAGAGGTTAGGTATCCTACAAACGAGCAAAGAATGGTATGTCAAGCTATAGCAATGAATACTAAACCACCGACACTAGAGAAGCCAATACAAGTGCCTCAGGAGGAATGTAACCAAGAGTTAAACTCCAACGCACTGGCCTAGACCAAATTTCGAATAACAACCAAGGCTGTACAGGCAAAAGCGAGAGATATCTGCGAGAAAAACCTGAACACTCTAAGTCAGTGCCAACAAATTTTACAAAAATCGGAACAGAGCCACAAAAAGAAACCAAATCATACTATAATGATTACAACATCTCAAACCTTTATTACGATAGAGAATTTCTATTAAATGAAGACAATGACAATAGTCCAGATCAAACCAACTGTAAGTGTCCAGAAATAACTATAAATTTAAATGGTATATCCACAAATACGTTAGTAGATACGGGAAGCAGTATATCCTGTATTTCTGATAACTGGTTCCAGGTAAACAAGAACAATTTAGGTCATTTTGAACAGTTGCCAGTGAGTAACACATTCATCATCACTGCGTTGAACAATAAATCGAAACGAATTTCACACATTGTGCTATTAAAAGCCCAAATAAAACATATCGAGTTTGATATCCAATGTATAATTGTCCCCAACCTTATTAAAGATTGCATAATGGGAATAGACGTATGCTAAAAATGGAAATAAATTTCAAGATTAATACAATTACTATAATGAGTAAGGATAATAGAATATTAATAATGAAGTTCGATAGCGAAAGTAATGAGTCAGCAGGATGCAAAATAATAAAATACGACGACAATGAATATAGAATAAATAACAATAATCAAACTCAAAATCATAATAATAACAACAACAGTGAAATAAACGATTTAATTAAAGACAACGATAAACTCAACAAAATAGAAAAGGACCTAATAATCAACCTAATTAAACAAAACAATATAGTATTTTCAGACAAACCTGGACGTTGCAACATGTACCAACACCATATCAGGGTAGACAATCCAGAACATTATAGAGCCCAAAGTTATCCAATACCCATAAATTTACAGGATGAAGTAGAGAGAAAATTAAATGACATGCTCGAGGACAATATAATTGAGGAATCAAACAGCCCATTTGTAAACCCTATTATAATTGTCAAGAAGAAGACTGGCGATCTCCGTATATGTCTAGACATGAGACGTATAAACGCACTAATTACCCCCGACTATGAATGTAACAGAAGCATTAATGAGCTATTAGCTAAAGCTACAAATTCCAACTGGCTGACTACATTAGATCTTACCTCTTCATACTGGCAGATTGAGCTAGAACCACAATCTAGACAGTATACAGCATTTCAATTTCGAGGCAAAGTGTATCAATATGTTGTAACCCCTTTTGGCCTATCCACTTCACAAGCTGCCCTAGTAAGAGCACTAGACCAAGTATTCAAGAACACGATAGAAAACTTTTCTTTAGTCTACATTGATGATATATGTGTTATATCACCTGATTTCAATTCACACTTACAACACTTAGAATATGTATTTAGAAAACTTGCAGATGCAAAGATGACAATAAAACTGTCTAAATCAATCTTTTGTCGAGATAGAGTTCCTTTCTTAGGGTACTATTTAACCACTACTGGTCTAGAACCAGATTCAGAAAAGATTAAATGTTTTCAAGACTTTCCATCACCCACCACTAGGAAAGAACTCAAACGGTTCCTAGGAGGCATCAACTACTACAACAAATTCGTAGACAAATATGCAAAAACTGTACAACCTTTAATGAGATTGACTTCTAAGAAAGTAAAATTTATTTGGACTTCTAATGAAGAGAAACACTTCCTAGAAATTAAAAACTTATTTCTAAAAACAAATGTATTGAACCATCCTATGCCAAACCAACCCTACTACCTACAGACAGACAGTTCAGACTTTGCGATAGGAGGACATTTATTCCAAATTGACAGCCAGAACAACAAAAGGGCTATTCTATTTATATCCAAAACATTGAAGAAATGCGAGATCAGATACACCACTACAGAAAAGGAGTTGCTAGCAGTCGTCTACTGCATACAAAAAGTCAGACATTACATTTTAAACACAAAATTAACGATCATTACTGATCATAAAGCATTGACATTTTTGAAAACATGCAAATTGTTAAATGGTAGATTACCTAGATGGATACTTGCATTACAAGATCACCAATTTGAAATTGTACATTGTAAAGGAGTGGATAACACAATAGCTGACCTACTCAGCAGAGTCAGAACAGATGAGAATCAACAGAACTCATTGACAACCACACCAGAATTAATAGTCGCAAATTTAGAAAGAGAACACAATTTAGAACTTTTAGAAAACCTTCGAAATTTAATACAATTACAACAAAACGATCCAACTCTCAAACAGATATATCTCCAAATTAAAAATTCAAACACTACAGAACATAATAGATTTAGAATAAATGACGACATACTATACCAGAAGCATCACAACAATTGGTTAATTACAATACCCCAATCACTTGTCAATACTTTAATCTCAGAATGCCATAAATTTTATCTACACTGTGGAGCAAGGAAATGCCTGCAAATTTTACAAAAGGATTTCATATTTAAAGATATGGCTAGGAAAATTAGACAATTAATAGGAACCTGCGACACCTGCCAAAAATGCAAACACAGTAACCATCCTCTCTATGGAGAGACTAGTGGAGTCAAATCTGAAGGAAAAGGAGATCTAATCGCAATCGATTTGATTGGTCCTTTACCAAAAAGTCGAGGTGGTGTCCAATATATCTTCATCATTCTGGATACATTCACAAAATTTGTCCAATTATACAATCTAAAGAGAGCCACATCACAGGCAGTAATAGACAGAATGTTCAAAGAATACATACCCACATACGGAAAACCTAAGAAAATTTTAACTGACCATGGTACTCAATTCAAAAGTAGAATTTGGATTCAAAAACTAGAAGAGAATCAAATAAGACACATACTAAATCCAGTATACCACCCCATATCAAACATGGCAGAACGTCCTATAAAAAAAGTCAAACGCTGTCTCAGGACATATTGTGCTAAAAATCACAGAAGTTGGTCAAACTACATAAGTACCATAAACAGTTTCCTAAACGAAATACAACATGAAACCACTGGTTTCACTCCTAATGAATTACAACTAAACAAATGTGATATCAGATTCTGGGAAAAGGTAATACAAAACCCTTTCAAAATGCAAATCCCCATTCAACAAAAGTTAGAATTAACAAAATCTCGAATAAAAACCACACAAGCCAAAAGAGCAGAGAAATTAAATGCAAAACATAAGATAACGATACTCAAGGAAAATGATTTAGTACTAGTAAAGTCATTTCCCCAATCCAGTATGGGATATGGTGAAACAGCAAAATTGTTCACAATATATGTTGGACCATTAAAAATATTGAAGAAAATGGGAAAAGCCATTTACTCCCTAATCGATGATAATGGAAAAACCTATGGACCATATCACATATCTCTCCTACGTCGTTACAAAATTGCCTTGCCTATACAGACCTCCGACGAACCAACCTAATCGACATAAAGTTAAGTGCAACGATATAAACAATGTACTTCAATATAAAACAAGTGTCCCCTATAAAACAAGTGTTCACCATAAACAATGTGACTATCCATTTATATATAATTCCCTATATATGTATATCCCCCATAAACAAAGTGCTTAAATATAAAAAATGTGACTATCTATATGTATGTTCCCCATCAACAATGTGTTTTTACTACAAACAAAGTGGTCCCTCATAAACAGTATTTTTCCCACAACCCACACAACTTATCCCCCCCATAAACAGTGAATTATCACAAATATTTATATGTTAAAATATATGTATATCTCCATGAATAGTGAACCTATATAAAAACAGTGAAATAAAAATGAACAGTATCACAAAATATGTATTTATGTAAAAGTGCCCCCGAAATGTGTATTCCCCATGTCCAATGGACATTCCTTAGTATGAACTATATGTCATATGACAACTATATGTTTCCCACCCCAATGATAAAACATGTGTCCCCAACTATAAAGTGTTACCCAAATGATAAACTATGTATAACCCCATGAACCATGAATTATGATATAAAATATCAATTAATTAGGTATATGTAGCCTAATATTAGAATAAGATCCATATGATCCAATTGTTAATTTTATTCAATTTGTTAAACCAATTCAAAATCAACTTATAAAATAAGTAAGGATAACCTATAATTCCATAAGAATAAGTGTTCAATGTATGTTATGTTATGTTATATTATGTTATATATGTTATTTTACAATGTAATTTGTTAGTTATAAATTTATTTATTGTTCAGTAAACTTCACAAAAACAAATTTAAAGGGCATTTATAACGTCACAAATTCCATCATAAAAAGTTAGCCTAAAATAAACGACACCAAAACAAAGCAAAGTTCAATGACCCACAAAGCCAACCAAGAAACCGACACTAAAATATCAGCTGATAGGCCTAAACAATTTACGAAAGTAATACACAAGGAAAAACATCATCAATAACTAAATTAACTATGTCAAAACCAATTCACACCCCAAGAATTCACCCAAATCCATATAGAAATGGATATTATCAAATATAATTCTCAAATATAGAATAAAGCCTAGACAGAGCCTTGTAACATGAAAACCTATAACCTCACATCTAAACAAACACATTGAAACCAATTCCATAATACTATCACAAACACTACACCATAAATTAATATAAGAACTACACATATATATATATATATATAGCCTCAGTAAACAACTATTTTTTATTTTAATCATCAGAAGATAGCATATACAATATATGAAGGTAAAACGCATTCCCTATGAACGCCATGTTTTTGTTAGTACAACTAGATCAAAGAAACGACTATCACAATCGAAATTAATAAAATCAAATAAAAATAAATAATAAGTCACAATATCTGTTAGAATAGTAAAACAATCCTTAAAGTAAATTTAAGAACATAAATAGTAACCGTAAGACCCAAATGTTATATAATTAGAATTAGAACTAGGACTACTTGAGTCATAGATATAAGTACGTCATTCTGTTGGAACGGGAAATTATACAATTAACAATAAAATCAGTAAACTCATTTAAGAATCGGCAATGTAAATATGAATAAATATTATCACGAGACCAAAGGCAAAAAAGACATAAAGTAATATCAAAATTATAATTTATTCAAATCAAGAACATCAAATTGTACAAAACGAGAGAATATTATTTGAGTAACCAAGGGAACGGAAGAACAGTGCATGCTGGGAACCGCGGCAACAATTCAATTCCAAAACCGAAGCCAAAAATTCATTCCAATCAAGACTTCAGAGCCCAAAGATGAAAATTTCTATTCGTAATTTTAAAAGTGATGCCGTCAAGTTTTAGTATGTTAAAACAGTATAAACAGTGGTAAATTCAGTGCTAAATCACACAGAGAGTGGTATCCTCTGTAAATTCAAATATAATAAAGTCCAGAAACTCTTAATATTGAAGATAAACTTTAACAAATTTTACAATTCATAAGCCTATTTCAAAAAAAAGAACACCGATCCTAAATCTCAATTTTTCTTAACTGTAACTTCACAAAATGCGTTAAAAACAGTTTGTTCATGTCTGGTCGAGTGCCTGCCCCGAGAAAATAATAAATATTAATTACTAATATTTATAAAAGAACTTTGTAATTCTATGATAAAGATATATGTAATGAACCCAAACCTAGAGCTAGCCTGGAATAATTTAACTTTGTAATTAAAGACAATTTAACCTTGTTGTGTTATTAAAAGAACTCAAAAGCAAATATTATTAATGTTCAACAAGAAATAATTTATTAAAAGAAAATATTTATAATTTAAATGAATAAACAAATGAATTTATATAACTGAAATCATCTGCATTATTGTCAACTTATTTAGTAATAGTTGAAGACTAGTTGTAGATATTTCAAATAAATTTTTAATAAAGTAACTTCACTATTTTGGATTTTATAATAAAGATAAAATATTTTATAACATATAAGAAAAGAATTATGTTATATTATGTATGGAATAATTTTTAAAAATATATATTTTTTAAATTTTATTAAACTTTACTGTCACAGAGTGAAACTTAAAATAAATTAAATCAAAATATTATATACATTACATCATACGAAGAATGGTTTAGAAGTATGTTTGTATCTGATAGCATATTACTAATAATAATTCAGTTTCAACAAAAATAGCGTCTGTTAAATATTACAACTTTCTTATTTACAATTATATGTTTTATTGGTTAAACGTGATTGATTTACGTTGGTTAAATATCCTCCTAGATTAATAAATTTCTAAAACAGAAATACATATAACAATATACATGCAATTTTTACTTTGTATCTACCTAGATTGGTCCTAAAATTAATAATTACATACTTCAAATTATAATATTTTTAAGTGTAAGAGGATTTGTATTTAAATTGGGGTACTTGTCAAGTATCTTACAGGTTGCGATTATAGTACTAATATACTTATTAGTAAACTAAATTCACTGAATGTGATTTACAAAGCGCCTTGAACTATTCCCTAACTATCGACTATATAGAGGTGACGTCATGGAGTTCTATTTTAATGTCGCATTTGGCGCAGAGTCTCCACTAAAAGGACATTATTTTATATTTATTAGATGAGGTAAACCAGCCAGGATCGATTGTCTCCGTAATAAGAGTGGGGACAGACATCCCTTCAGTACAACCAGGACCCCATTAGGAGTTAGGAATGGCACGCGTCGACCTACAGACAAGAGGTAAGGTACCTTTGTTTACTTAATGTATGCTATATGATACATGGGAGGTGCTGATTGCGTGTGTGTAACCTATTACTGTAAGGAGAATGAAATATGTTACATTCAAAGCAATTTAATGTACTCTGAAGTATGTATAAGTTAAGATAGAAATAAACAAAGAAACGGGACCGAAAATCTAAAAATAATAACGATAGTATTATAGAATCATAATAGGTCGAAATACAAAGTGTCATCACGTAGCATTAGCAAAAAGTCGAGGCTAGCGAAGCATACATTAAGAAAACACTTTTGTAAGGCATTGTGTAACACATAACTTTTGTAAAACATTTGACTTTTACTTTTGTAAAACATAATGTAAGACATTACTTTTTTATTAATATGTGTGTGATATACATTTTAAATTAAATGTTCATAATAAATCTACTCACTTGAAAAATGTACTGTAGCTATTTCAATTTTCTCTCAAACTAAAACCACACAAATTATTGAAAATATGTTGTGTTGCTACAATTCCATACTAATGTGTTAAAAACAAGTCACGTTGTATGATAAATGTGCTAAAACAAATTATTACGGCTTAAAATTACAAAATAAATCATTTCCATCAAACATAGCTTTACCTAAGATGTAAGATCTGAGGTCAGTATTCTCAATTCCAACGAACTTCGCAATCTTGGATTACTCTAATAAATAAACCTACATAGTCTCCAAACTTAAAAATCTCAAAAACTAGGATAATGCAAGTTATGCAACACTTTATTATTCTCATTATCTATGATCTGATTGTCCTTGCTCTATGATCTGGTATTTAAAGTCTCTCATCAAAGTGTAACAAACTGTTTGACCATGATGATAAATAATTCTGTAAAAATAGATTATATACACAGTACATCTTGGTGGATCACATCACAATGTATTAGCTGATTAGTAAACAAGACAAGATATTTAGTTCATCAATTTCTATATAACAAAACATCTTCGTGTTTGAAGCCGCTTTAGGAAAATATATTGAGAATGAGAATAAAATTCGTCACTGTGTAAGTTTGATTGAGTTACTTCACATAAAATATTAATAAAAAATAAATCACACACTTTTTATGATTATTTCTTACTATTTTACATTTTTTTTGGTAAAAAATCGGAAGTTTCGTAACAGGTGGGTTTTACTGTATGGTTTTAAAAAGCAATTTGATTAAGGTTTAACCACGATTATTTGTATCATATTATCGAATAAATTTGAACAAATAGTAGTTTTAAAACATTTTTTTTCCAGATGAAAACTGCAATCCTGACCCAATAAAATTTTTTAAAATAAATAAATAAAATAATATATGTATTTTTTGTCACGTAGTAAACAGTACAAAACTGCTACATTTGGGTGAACATAATTTGTAAAATTATTGCCGATTGTGGATACTTAAGTTTTCGTTCACTGGGCTTGATTTATCCCATCGTATACTCTTCGATTATCCTTTAAAATTTAAATTTGGTTTAGAAATATAACGAATATAGTTATTTGCCAAATCCACCACAACTAAACAAAAATTATAAGGAATTGACTAAGGAAATAACCATCAATCATGACGTAGACCACTTTGTTATCGTGTTGTCTATTAATCGATAAAGACAAAGGGTTAGCCATTACAACGCACAAAATTCCTGAATTTCTTCTCTCAATTTCAAGCATTACTATTTCTTTTTACAGTCGATATGAGGTATATTTGCATTTATTATTATTATTATTATTTTATTTTTTTTCAGAATTTTACTTCTTAGATATATATTGTAGATAATGTAGTCTAATGTATATATTTAAGGAAGTATTTTTTTATGTTTTTGCGTTTTCTGCTCTGGCAGTATCATAATACACCAACATAGATTTTTGTACTTTATAATTTTTTTTATAAACTTTAAACTTAAACCTATACTATTATATTAAAAAAATTACATTATTGAATTTACTACTGCAATATTCATAAATTTCAACATCTTTCCACTTGATAACTTCTTCGATAGACAATCTACAATAATTGTACATGCATCTAATAATATTCATGTTTCTATGTTGAAGAGAATTGTTAAAATATCTGTTAAACATAGCCTACAACACTGTTGTTTCTCTAGCTACTAGAAAATGGCATTGCACATTTTATATGTACAGAATTTGTTGAATGTGGCCTTATAACAGGTATTTTAAAGTTTCTTTTACATTTATTAGGTCGTGAAGGCTTGTCTGTTAAAACAGATTTTCAGTTGATTTTCAAAGTAATTCTTTATTTAAAAATGTTACTTTTATTGTTCATGTAGTTGAGGGGAAATGTTTATTATAAAGACTAAAACCATGATAAAAGACATAAATGGGTTAAGAGACAAAATACAAACTCTCTTACAAAATTCATAATTTTATTTTGTATCATTAACCCGCGTCATAGATTATAAATGGTTTATGTAAGTTGTGTTGCTATATTTCTACGGAAGATTACAGTAATGTATACTTCTTCAGGACAGGAACTTCTGAAGTTTTATTCCCTCCTAACTAAATAAAACTAATTAAAATTTCAGTCGGTTTCAAGACTTGTTAGTTACTTCACTACGTCATAACTTTTATCATTATTGCTTCACTCAAGTTTTCCAAGTAATTAAGTTTCCTCAGTGCGATGGAATGATGCGTAACGGTCACGTGACGAGGGAAACCACGTGCTGTAGGAGGCATTGAACTTCGCGATAACAACACGTCGAGCTTTGTGAGGTGGGTGATGTTTGATCAATGTTGTTAGGGATTTCGTTTTAAGGGTGTTTTATAACTCGATGCGTGAGTTGTGAAGAGTGAAAATAACCAACTCTAAACATGCGTAGTTTGATGTTTTTCTCTTAAATTGCATTTCAAATATTACCTTATTCCAAAAAAAAAAAAAAGTTAAATAAACCCTTAGTTGCCCTACCAATCGTCGTTAAATCTATATTCAATCAAGAACCTATATTATATTGTATTAATTATCTCAGGCTAAACATTAAGTTAACTGCTGCATTTATTAATACGATATTTTTGATATTTCACTTTTTGGAGAAACGACATTTTTTAAATACCATATCTTTAAGATACTCGACGTTCAAAATCAGATTACTACAGAACTCTTAAGAAATTTACATCTTAAACACTATTTATTTACAATAGTAACAGATCAGGCTGTTTTCGTTTAAACATTGTGGCTTGGAAACAACATGTCTTACTAGAGAACAATGGTTCATTCAGGACAATTAGACCTCTAGAGTTCAATGTTTGAGCCCTATTGATAGGTTTGGTTTTTCATCACAGTGATTCCTTGTCCTTTTTAGCCTAACCAACATAAAGTATAGACGAGTAATACATAATTAAACAGTATTCTAATTACTTTCTTAAGATAAATTCATAGACTGATTTTAATGTTTTCCTTATTTGAATAAGTTAACTATATCAATAATAAAATAAACATTAATATTAAAGCAACGCAATTGGTTTTGTTTGGTGTCAGAACGCGATATTCTGAATAACAATGTTCTGAAAACCCTTGAAACGTTCTCTTGTCACAACGAGACGGGGAAAGCTATGATATAGCGGTGATATATTAATGGTGTAATATTTTAAAATTAATTCGTTAATCAGAAGGTAGTGGAGAGGAACCCAGTTTTGAGTAGTTTAGCTATTAATTTTATGTGACATAAGGTTTATTATGTATGGAATTATATTAAAAGTAGAGTCAATTTGTTTAGCCAAATCTTCCAAAATTTAATTGGGTTTTAATGATTTTTTTTTTAATTTTGTTCTTTCAATTCGGCCTTTTATTCGTCATTTTAATGTCGTTTCTTTCAAAACATAATAAGAAATGTTGTTTGTTTTACTACAAATTAACATCTGCAGTTAAATACGTATTTACTTTTTTACTTGAACTATTAAATATATTGAAATATGTATTTAATTTAAGATATAAATAATTAATACATAATTCAAAGCATTTAAACGAATTCCATAACAAATATGAATTCTTTTTTTTTTTATTTGAACTCTTTTCCTGTTATTTATTTTATTTTTTGCAATTTACACACTTATTGGATTTACACTGTTTTGTAAGAACTCTTATTAACCAGTATAATATTTATGGTTTCTATCTTTACTATTATTTCTATGATTAAACCGTACTCTGAAAAGAAATAAATATGACTGGCTAGTAGCGTCAAGCTCTGATTTTCACCCAATTAAATTATGTGAAATCTATGTAACAAGCGCAATGTTTTTTTCCAAATATTTATTGACTTTTCTCACATTCTCATATTAATTTCCGACCGATAATGAATACATTTCAATTTAATTTAGTCTTTGTTTACGATTTTGTTATTTTGATTATAATATCTGTCATGTTTTAATAATAATGTAACAATAATAGAGTGCGATAGAACAACACGGATGTTCAGCATAATTAAATTATTTACACAATTTAATCACTAATTTTAAATGTTGGGAGACTCTATTTAAAAAAATTAAAGTAGATATACTCTAACGTTTCCAAATTCAAAAAGACGTTTTTAAATAAAGTCTATGATAACCTCATTTCTCCGATTTTAAAATTTCGTTATAATATTTACTAGAATATAACACTCTCCGGGGTGAAAATTTATTCTAGTAATTTTGTATGTGTAATTTATATTCTTTTTGTTCTGAATCCTCAATTTAAAAAAATAATTAAATTAAATCATAATAACCACAAGCACTATAATCACAACTTGTAAAGGCAATGATATTTTAATGCTACTCTAATGATAAAATAATAATAGTCGTGGAAATAGCTCTTTAAATAAATTTTAGGTAAATAGTAATAAGCAATTGTTTAATATATAATAAACAACACACAGTACATAAATAAGTTCTTACAATTTGTTAGACCTGTTTTATTACATCTATACTCCAACTTTAGCGTTTTCTGTTTTTTATTTCGTGCATGATATTAAGCCTACATGTATAGTATATGCTACCATATAGTGTGGTCAACATAAAAATATTTGTTAATAGTTTAATGCCCTTATGGTCAAACGAAAAATGTTGTTTTTCTATACGATCCGTTAACAGCACTTTCACTGTCATTAGAGCATTAATTCTGAACTTTACCAGCCGTGATTTATTCAAAATCTGTCTCCTCAACATGACAAATGGTTTAAGGTTAATGACAACAAAGAATTTTTTTCTGGATATTTCGATTAAGCAAGAAACCTCAACTGTTTTTAGATTCATCTTGAGAACGGTAAATCTTTCCATGAAATCATAATTACGTTGCTAATAGGGTTTACATAGTTCCATATATTTATATTTGTATGGTTTATGTGCACAAATAAATAATAATTTATTAGTAAGTAGATTACCTTAGAAAACTAAATTTTTAAAAAACTCATAATTTAGTGTTCAGTATAATACTTTAGTTGTGAAGATTAAACGATTAAAAGAGTAAATATATTAAGAGCATGGTAATTGACGACTTTCTCTGCAACACGACTGTGTTTTATTTTATCACTTGGTGTCAAGGGAAATCTTTAGCAAAATTAAAACTGTACGCTTTCTTATCCAAATAACAAAGCAATAAAACCCATCTTTAAGCTGTATCAAGGGAAGTCCGATTTGGTACAAATGCGTTTGTTTCTTTACAAGGTAAAACAAGATTTTATTTTCAAAATACACGTACACAATAAAAGCCAAAACAGATGAAAGGGTAGATAAGTACAGGGTTATCATAAAATAATGGTGGTGTTTCATTAATTCATATGAAGACAGTAGAGATATTTTGTCTTGTTGTATTGGTATCGCTGATAGCCTATAATAAAAAAGTTTGTTTAAAAGCTGTTGTAACTTCAAAATTAGTTCTTGAACTGTTGTAGTAGTGCGTTTTGTGTTTCTGGAGTGTTTTGTGAGGAGTGTGTTATTATGTTCTCTAATAAAGAAAAAGCAAAGTGTGTTTTGTTGCTGGCTGAATTCAAGTCTGTAATTTCAGTGCAACGTACATTTCGACACGAATACAGAAAAGATCCACCACATGAATATAACATACGACGTTTGAAGAAACTGGATCAGTTCAAAAGCAGAAATCATCTGGCTGGCCAAGTGCATCAGACGAATATGTTGGAATTATTAGATATTCTGCAATCAGAAGTCCTAAGAAGTCAATACCTCGACGAAGCCTAGAGTTTTTTTATTCCAAAAACAACAATCCACAAAGTTGTACACAAAAGACTAAAATTGCACGCATATAAAATCCAGATTTGCAGAAATTGGAACCAGTTGATTAATTTCGCTGTTGAAATGTTGAATAAGATTGATGAAAACATATATATATATATATATATATATATATATATATATATATATATATATATATATATGTATACACCATTATAACATGATTTAATGAAAAATATTAAAATAAAACAAAACACATTCATCGTAAAATAAAAAAACATTATAAGTAACGAAATAAATATTTAAAATGAAACACAAAGCAACATGTTTATAAATTGAAACACCTGTAGCTACACATGTAGTATAATAAAATTCACAACTTCCCAAAAAAAATATTTAGTGTTTATAAGTAGTTCTCGAAAGATTCATTAAATAAAATTAAACTAATTTCACACTAGTATGTTTGTACCAACTAAACTTAGTCATTTAAATGCGTCTTGTTTGAAATAAAAAAACATGTTGTGGGAAATTGTGATTTGTATTTCATTTGGTGTATAAAGTCTAAATTTAAATTAATTCTAAATGGGAATTTTGAATCAATATTATCAATATTGATAAAACTTTAATCAATTTCTTAAATCAATAAAACTAAAATAAACTTTCTACTAAGTTCGAACAGAATGGTTTTTACATGTTCCCCCTAATATTCAGTTTACTGCAATGATAATAATATTTATTTATTGCAGACATTTTTGCAATAAACAAGAAATACAAAACTTTACTTAATAAATAAAAAGCTTGTAACAATAAAATAGAATTAAAAAAAGTTAATTTGTATTTCAAACTTAAACTTAAATAATAAAATGATGAATAAAATATGAATTATTACGGCATAGAATAAATAAATTTAAATTCTTCAACACTGCATTATACATTGGTACATTGTTGCTTCTTTATTATTGAAAAGAGACAGAGATAACAAATAGAAATAAAAACAATAGAATATGAA
Organism: Aphrophora alni; assembly: GCA_963513935.1. NCBI lineage: Eukaryota > Metazoa > Arthropoda > Insecta > Hemiptera > Aphrophoridae > Aphrophora > Aphrophora alni. The sequence continues at coordinate 121,681,470 of OY740769.1, read as the reverse complement.
ACCCGAAAGGCGATGTTACCACTGTCTGTGGTAACACAGTAATCTTTGTAACACACATGTAGGTACGAGTTGCTTGTTTACTATTAAAAAAAAAAGCCTACTTGAATATAAAAATAATTTCAAAGTATCTAGTGAAAGCGCTATAAACTATACTGATTTTAAGCTTAAAAATTAACATACAAAACCTCAATAATACAATTAATCTACTAAAGGATAAAAATCACTATATTTTTTAATCATGGAGTCAATGTAGTTCATTGCAAAAAACCAAGAATTAATATTTTTTGAAAAAGTTTAAAAATTAAAATATTCTAATATGTTTTGGAACTACAGAGTAGTTGTTGTCTACAGCCTAGGAGTTGTGTAGTCAAAATGGTCTGTCTAAATTTCTCAATAATCAGCCTTGGAATTAACAAACAAGTTCTCTGGAGTCAGCTTAAAGTTATAATTTTGTTCCCAGAACCCAGACCGAATACATAACAGTTTGTTTATGTATAGATGTTTTACGAGTAAGAAACCCAATAATTTAAATACAGGAAAAGTTGGTCCAAGAGGGATTTTTTAAGCGGTATTTCACCTATTCTCTTATGAATAGTTCTTACAGTTTTGTAAATATTACTATAAGTATTATCTCGAAAAAAAATGTCCTTTCTGTATCCTCATAGGCACCCAGTTTAAGTAAACATTTTTCAAAACTTGTTTTGAACAAAAAACACTAACTATACCTATAGGCACACGCGTCCAGTAAAATCAAGTAATACAATCTTTTAGATATACGTATGCGTTTTATTATAATTAAACTTATACAATATTATACGATAGATGAAAGTGACGTTTTGTAGCAGAACTACATTCAGAAAACATTCCATGCAAAGATTATGTGAAATGTATGATCTCGTTAGTAAAATTTAATTGTGTTAGTGTCATATTTTGTACCTACTTATAATTAACTTTTTTAAATGATTTATTATATTACCGAAAAGCATTTATTTTTATCAATCTGCATAATCTATAATTAAAAAAAAGTAATTCCGTTGTTATATGCTTTAATAAAATGATTTAACATTATTCTTCCAAACACTTCCGAGAGGATGTTCATCGTTGAAAACAAAATTCAATAATAATACCCTCACGAACTACTTTCGTTTTTTTTAATATACAAGACACCAACTGGCCGCAATTCTCTATAAGTTCACGTAAAATTAATATCAACTTAGTAAGTAACAAACTTATGAGATCGCATGTGTAAAAACGTGCATGATTGTAAGAGGGTGAGAGAAATTTAGGGGGTTGTCAGGGGGGGAGTGGTTGAAGAGAATTAGCGGGAGTATTGTCAGCAGGGAGTGATATCGGATCAGTAGTCAGTGCGGCTATGGAGGTCTGGTCGGTTGGAACAACTGACGTCAAACAACTACAAGCAAGTTTATTTCCGGTTAATAACAGAGGTAAATTGTACTTTATTATTTTAAGCTTTTAAAATATTTTAGTAAACTATTCAAACTTTCTTGTTTTTTTACTAGTATATAACGTTATACAAAAGAGTGTAACTTAACCGTTGTATAGTTTAATATAATGAAGTACTACTTTTAGGTTAGGTTTACAATTTCTGCTGTAAACATATTGTCATTAAAGTTAAATTATTTCTAGATGGTCTATTCAGTTATTATTATATACTTCAATATTATTTGATGTTTTATTTGCTCTCCAGAATATTATGGTAATTTGTATTGCAAAACATATGTCAATGTTGTTTCGGTACAGACCCCCACGTGTATGTAAACAATGTTTTGGTGTTTTGATATTTAATCTCATATATATATATATATATATATATATATATATATATATATATATATATATATATATTAGTTGAATGATAAATGTATTATATTGTGACTTGTATTATACATTGTTAATTAAGTTACTAAATAATCAAGTAATTTTAGAAATTACTAATAATGATTTGTTTATTTATATCAACTATTTTATTTTATATTCGTAATTATTTTAAGTTAATATAAACAACATTTTTCAAGAAGTTGATACATTGACATATTACGAGGAGAAGAATTTATGTTGGTGTTTTGTGTTTCCAGCAGTTTGTTGACTTCGACCTTGTTACGTAACTGTACAAATGACTTATTGAAAACGGCCTATATACTTATACAATACTGTATACTTATTACAAATACAGAAATCTCGATTTATAATACAACTATTATGAAATAATAAAATTTTATAAATTGAAAATATTTTGATTTATCTTAAATTTAATTAAAATTCAGTCCACTAAATCTGTTATTGCAAAACATTTTCTAATTTAGTTATAATATATTTTTTTTAACAATTCAGCACTAATTTGTTTAATAATAGACCTTAATAATATCATCATATATACTATTGGTTATCATTTATTATATATAATTTATACTAACGATCGATGGTAGAAATCTTCATTAAATGAAGCAGAAACACAATACTTAGTAAAATCTACGATTTATTACGTCATGTTGACCATTGCTTACCCAGTTACGGCATTTACGAGGCACCTAATAAAGACCAAGGACGGATATTAAAAAGTAAACAATTTCTACAATAATTAATTAAGGAAAGTACCGTTACTTTGTATACAAATGTCTGGTAAACGGGTAGGGAAGGGTGTGGGCGGTGCTATAGTCATAAGGCGAGGTCATAGGGACAAGGGTTAAGGAGGGGGGGAATTGAAAAAAAATGCTATTCAATCGTTCAAAATTAGCACCTTTAAAAGATAATCTCTTAATTAATTTCAAAATTTCCAGAAGCATTTCATTTCCTTTATTAACATTGCGTGGTAGAATCATAAAATCAACGTTATAGTAAAAATGTTACACTAAATGAATTTTTAAATGGTTAGAAAAACTAGTCATTTTAAAACTAACTTCAAACTTATTCCGTGTTCCATTAACCAACAATTGAAATTATTGCCTGTTTGGCCGACATAAACTAGCTTACATATATTATCCGCCAGTTTTTAACCCCGCTTTCTGCATGTTATCAATTTTATCCTTAGTATTTCCTAACATGTTTCTTAAATTGTCTTAAAATAAAAAGAGGTTACTTTACCTAAGAAATTAATTCTTAACTGTTAGTAATATTATAGTATTTACATTTTTTCTTTAAATTTACTGTTTAATTTTTTTTTTCTGTGAGATCAACATCACATCCATTATTCAATTTGGATTTAATGTAAAGGAATGAAATAAAGAAAAATTATTAGTTTTTGTACCTTTAAGGATAAGTGGATCATCAGGTAATATCGTGAATTTCATCTTAGTGTACATTAAATATTGTATTTTTTTTTTTTTTTTTTTGACTCGTGAGAGAAATAAAATATTATTAGTCAAAAGGGTCACGACGAGATCAATATTAGTATGAATTAGCCTAATGTTAAATGGTTGTTGATGAAGGCTTAATTTTATAAGTGTATTGCAAGTAATATTGTGATGTTAATGTATAGTATGTCACTCCCATTGCTATGAATGTAGTCATTATATAACCCACGCTGTGTCTTTTGATTAACTTGTATTATACACCGTTTAAACCTCACTCGTTGCTGACCTACCAATTGAAGGATTCTAATGGAACAATAATAACCATACAATAACCTTTGGTTTATAAATACGGTATCATTTTTGTTTGCGTTTGTGTATATGCATGTATAAATTGTGTTAACTGTTTTTCATAGTACATCCATGATATACGTACCGGTTTTTGCCGTTCCTTATTTAGTTATTGGTATATTGTTTTTCTTATCATGTATCTAGTCTTAATTATTTTGAGTGTTTTCCCCCCATTTTCATTTAGACTTTGTTCATATTCTAGGTTTATTACTTGAAAACGGGAGTTGACTTGTACTCTCAAAAGCAGTTAATTAGCTTTTTTTTAAACACAAATTATGGCAAAAGTTTGACTTAACAATATAAATAATTTGATAGGCTATACGTAACCAAAAATACAGTAATTTATTATAAATGATTGTCACCTATTTATTTTAGCTTAATGTATTGGTATATTCCAACATATTCTTCTGCCATTAGTTAATAAGAGTCTGTATATTATTTAAATTATTTGTAAAATGAATTCAGATTATATGTTTTGTCCATCCTGGTTATAAGCAATTTAAACTACAATAATCTTTGTAAATCATATTCATGCTGCTTTTTTCCATTGGAGGCTCACATATAGTGAGTAGGGATGTAGTATTCCAGAGGTGATCTACCTGGATCTATACACTTCTTTGGGTAGTCTTGGGTTAGATCCCTCTTTTTCATCTTTATATCAGGTCTCTTTTGTTCAACTCCTGTTCTCTTCTGACCCTGACGCTATGAGAGCTACGAGCCTCTATTTCTTGAGCACTCTTCCTCTTCTTTTTAAGGCGATGATGACCGGGAGAAGTTTTGTATATAACGTTTAAACAAAATTAAATGTATAAATTATACTACTAACAAAATAATCCATTCTAAAAAATATGAATTAATTTGTGATATAAGATTTTGTGTTTCATGTATCATAACAATTTAAAAGCAATTTTACCCTAAAGTAACGATAAACGATATTATGCATTGTGTAATACTTATTTTGTATTCACGAGGTCAATCGTTAGCAATTTATGACACATTTGCATGACTCTATAAAACTAATACAGAAACATAAAGGATGGATTACTTTTCTTGGAATATTGACGTTTCAAGAAAGTAACCTTGAGTCAGGCGATGCCAGGAGGAACGTCGACTGATAGTTAAAAACAAGTTCTCTTTATAACGAGGTTATTACTGATAATCCAAATCAGTTCATTAAGTTCTTCAATTTAATTATGTTATTTAAAGACAAGGTGTGAGACTAGATTGAAGCACGTATTTTATTACTTTGATGGTATAATTTATTTTTTCTACACGTAAGGTCTTTAAAACAAAAAAATTATTATATTAACAAATACTTTATAGAACACTTAAATAAAAATGTATTAACAATACTCCGCCATATTTAAAAAATCCCTTGACACTCTATTTTATTCCTAATTTCATATTTTTCGCAAAATCGACTTAAAATATTGGTCAAATCTTGATGAAATTCGAGGAATAATCCTCTACAACTAATGTAGGCTAAATTAGGATTTATGTTAAACTGAATCTTTACTTTGATATTATAAAAATCGTGTTCAATCAATTGCAATTTTATTCATAGTACAAGGAAAGCAAATTTATCTCTTCACACTATGTGTAGGCCTAACGATCAGTTAGTGCTTAAAAAAGATAATGGCGAAAATGGTGAAAACCCCATTTTTAGCAACATGTTTTCTTCAACAGGTCCGCGTATCCCTCTACACTTGATAATAAAAACTGATCACCTATAATTCTGTCTAACCAACCAACAGTCCAGGAAATCACCTTTAATAAGTAATAGAGAAATATTTATAATAAGGGGAGTGTTTTTTTTTAAAATTCACCACACATACGTTAACCTTTTTCTACCGACATTTTAGACCTTTGCAACGTAACACCGTAGAAGTAGGAAATAATTAGAATCCGACATAAAATTGTTAAACGATCTACGGTGAATAACCCAGAGCCCAATGAAACTCGGTAATGTAGTCCGACATATTATTATTTAAAAACATAAACCGAAATGTGGAGCGTACATAAAGGTATGTCCATCTTCATCGGGCTCCTACACTGCACGCTACCCTTATAAGCTTTTCCAATCAGCTCTGGCCACAGATGATCAGTTCAATCTCTATATCATAGTGTTGCAAACCTGTTGGTGATGGAGATTAGCCGCGCAACCGAATTTGTAACTAAAGAGCAACCGATGGAATAATGTGGAATGCTAACCTCGGTAAGTCGGTGTGACTGTTCCTCGGAACCCCTCACATCCATACAAGATTGTAACTAAAGGAATGACACATACACCTATTTAGAATGCCAACCTCATTAAGTCGGTGTGACTGTTCCTCGGAACGCCTCACATCCAACCTAGATTGTAACTAAAGGAGCGACAGAAGTAACCTTTAGGAGTGCCAACCTCAATAACTCGGTGTGACTGTTCCTCGGAACCCCTCACATCCATACAAGATTGTAACTAAAGGAACGACAGAAGTAACCATTAGAAATGCCAACCTCAATAACTCGGTGTGACTGTTCCTCGGAATCCCTAACATCCATACAAGATTGTAACTAAAGGAACGATACATACACCCATTTAGAATGCCAACCTCGTTAAGTCGGTGTAACTGTTCCTCGGAACACCTCACATCCCACCAATATTGTCACTAAAGGAGTGACAGAAGTAACCATTAGGAGTGCCAACCTCAATAAATCGGTGCGACCCTTCCTCGGAACGCCTCACATCCAAACAGAATTGTTACTAAAAGAACAACATATGCAACTATTTGGAATGCCAACCTCGATAAGTCGGTGTGACTGTTCCTCGGAACGCCTCACATCCAACCAAGATTGTAACTAAAGGAGCGACAGAAGTAACCATTAGGAGTGCCAACCTCGATAAATCGGTGTGACGCTTCCTAGGAACGCCTCACATCCAAACAGGATTGTAACTAAAAGAACAACATATGCAACTATTTGGAATGCCAACCTCGGTAAGTCAGTGTGACTGTTCCTCAGAAAGCGTCACATCCAAACAAGATTGTAACTAAAAGAGCGACAGATGTATCTTTCCGGAATTTTAACCTCGATAAGTCGGTGTAACTGTTCCTTGGAACGCCATACATCCAAACAAGATTGTAACTAATTGAGCGACAGATGTACCTTTCTGGAATTTTAACCTCGATAAGTTGGTGTAACTGTTGCTTGAAACGCTTTACATCCAACCAAAATTGTAAATAAAGGAACGACAGATGTGGCTTTCCGAATGCCAACCTCGGTAGGTCAATGTGACTGTTCCTTAGAACGCGTCACGTTTGTTTTATAAAAGATTCTGAAATACAGCAATAAGGAAGCGATCTTATTACATCACCTAACTCCCATATGGAGTTCATAGAAGTCTGGTAATTAAAAAGTTATATTTAAAAATGTATTGTCCGTTGATGCCGCAAGGCAAAATAATTGTAGCTCATTTATATTATTATAATAATTTTGAAACTTTAGCATTATTGATTTATTTATTCCATTAACAGAATAATGTTCACAACTAACTTTATACTTAACTCTTTAACCTCCTCACTAAGAATAGAGGAGGTTTGATAGATTTATTTGATCTCCTCATTAGATTTTAAGGAGAATATTTTTTTTGACTATCTGTTTATTGTCTTTTGAATTAAGTTCACTAATGAACTGAAATGATCCGCTGCAAAGTATCGATAGTTACAAGTATATATTGATCTATCACAGGGATCGCATGCTTGAAGTAGAGTGAAAGTGTTACAGTAATTAACTATTCTCAGATAGGAAGCGAAGACTGTAGGACGTTCACACTAACCCCTCAAACTGTTCCTCCACCGTCACGTAAACCGGTATAGTTGTCACTGACAATGGTTGGTTGACATCCCAAATCGTAATAAATTACCCATTATTAATCTGATTGTATTTTTTTTTTTAAATTCTTTTTAATATGTTTAAAACGATGTCTTTATATACCTCAATGTTGAAGACATTTAAAAAATATAAATTCATAACAAACTTTTTGTTTTTGTCAAATCAACAGTTAACTGTAGCAATTTTAAGCAAGTTTTAGTTTTTATTATGTTATTTAATTTACGTATGATTATGGTATAATTTTTCTAGAGGATTATATTCATAAAAAATAATAATTTAATTTTTCAAAATCGCCTTGTTTAACTAGCCTTGACAACCTTATGATATTTTTATCTAACACCACTTTCATCTTCAACCTTGAACATATGAGTACATATTTACGTGGGTTTGGACGACGTGGGGTTAGCTCGACACTTTGGGGAACTAGGGTCATCAGTTCAAACTCCTGCTTAATGAGCAACCGTTCTTGGAATTGGAGGTGTTTGTTTGTTCGATCAGCCGAAGAGCGACACTCAAGTGACGAGATTCGTCGTCTGTCAGAATAGTATGACTTGTTATTCGCGGGTAGTATTCTCGGGTCTTGGCTAGTTCTTGACTTTAAAACTAACAAAAAGCATAATACCAATCATACCCATTCTGAACTCATAAGGCACTGTTGAAGTTTATTTAAGTATCCAATTCTATGTCTAAAATCAAAAAATTAGTTCCATATGGTAGGGTAATCAAACCATTATTTACCTAACCTAACACTTTCATCCAGTACAAATTAAATTACAGTGATATTTATTTTCTATTTGATCTTTATTGATTTTAATTATACCCGCCCGACTGGTACCTGATCCGTTCACATTTCCAGGAAGAGATTGCTATTGACTGAGGCGGCCAATATGTCGAGCCAACCCCACGACACCTACATATCCCTGCAAGCTCAGATTGAATATATTAAGGAAGCTAAAAATATCGGCTAAGTAGGCCAGACCCATTAACCATTCAGAATTATTAAGACAATATCAAAAATAATTACACGACTCTGAACAGCTGTAAATTTCCAAGAAAAAATCCGTACCACATATCGTTGCCCAAATAACCTGGAGAGTACCTTTCCACAAGAAAGCTAGCGAAATTCAAAATCTTGAAGAATTTGTTCACTGTAAATTCCATTACATAATAAGTGAAAATTCGGGGTTTCTTCAGTTAATTATACAAGTTTATGTGTTATCTCCATCATTAAGGACTTTCAGCAGCTTGCCGTTTATTTATTTCATTCCCAAGACTTCTCTTTGTACGTTACAGTGAATCTAGACAGAATGGTGTTACATTCTTAATTCTAGCTGTTAAACCAGTAGCGCTGGTAACATCCATTGTAACAATGACACTTTTGGACTAATTAATTTTATTTTCTGTAATATTATATTAGCCTACATATTTTAATATTTTCTCATCAGTTTTAATAGTTGGAAAAGATTTACAAAGCAACATAATTTATTTAACACATCAATTATATTCTAATCAAAAACCGCCATTAGATCAACATTTCCAAATAGATCTGTACTTTCATAAAATTGTAGTGATTAATACGCACTGTGTTGAATCACTGATACAGAATTTTACCTGAAATTTTATTGTTTCGCCTTTTGATTGTATTATTGAGCAAAAGAATCTTGCTAATTTGCTTAGTTGTTTTTCAACAAGCATTGTGTTTTAATTGTTTTAGCTGCCGGCAAATGTATATCTTTTCCTACTGTGTAAGGTGTGTCATTTTTTTGTAATATACAGTGAAAGCTCCTATGACGCAATAACAGGTTTTTTGTCCAATTCACATAAGTGGACTTCTCCATCATAAATTTTGACAAGTTAACTATTCTTGTTTTGATTTGGAAAAACACTTGAAATTTTGTATATGTTACGAATGCTTCGTTATTAATGCCTTTCAAGTTTTGAATGGTTTATAATTGCATTGGCCAAAGTATCATAACAATTATAGATTGAGGATGGATTTCTCTTGAGTACCAAAACCTATAAACCCATTTTTTGAATAATTATGGCAGTATCTGCAAACAACATTTTTAATCTTTGTGATGATTTTTTTTTCCAATTTACTTACTGCTGACAGATGTTTTCATGTACTAAGACAGAGACTACGCGTGTTCCAAATCAGAACTTTCACCGGGGTTAACATTATGCAATATAATAGGTTCGTATAATGTTGATTCTTCAAGCTTTCATTTATCACAAAATCCAGTATTGAGCCATCTTTCCATATTCTCTCACATTAACCTCTCCACTAATATTCCAAATAAAGTTATTACAAGATATTGGGAAGTAAAGACAGAAATGAAATAATTAATTATTATATTATTGCATACATATTATTCACTCAATGTAGAACGAAAAAAAATGTATCGGTTAAACAAAGATAGAAAGAATTTTATACTTCAAAATTATAAAATTTATGTGTAATTCCGTTATATTCGATACTATATATCCCACGAAAAGGCTCAACTTACCATAAACAATTTATTTACCAAATGGTTTTGCTAAAAATGTGTACGGGCTCCAAGGAATACCACAAAAGTATACCATAAACATTCTAGCCATTTTTGTTTACATATAGACGGAGGTATATTAGAATAATAGAAATCCGGTTTTAAAACTATACACCCACTGAAATTATATCTACTCATAGCTAAATTTTTATAATACCGTTTCACAAATAAATGAAGTATATAATATCCAGAAAACATCAATTTAAATTTTATAATCTTTTCTCTTTGAATTTTAATCAGTATTCATTTTGTAAACATTCTCATTTTCTTGTTGAATAGTCCCATAAAAAAAATCATAAACTGTCAAATATAACTGTTAAAAATAAATTACCCCAGTCCGATCATGCTACTTGACAGGGTAGGCTATTATTGTTTAACATATATTATATATTGGCCTGATGATTTATCTTGCTGAAAAATAACAGAACTCATTTCTTCAACAGATGTAGTAATATTTGATGAACAGTAAGACATGTCTGTGGCCTATCAACGTTGGAAACTCCTTAAGGTAAAACATCTTATAGTTGAGCAAAATGTGCTATCTTTTGATTTAAGTTTTCCCATTCCATTACGGTCTTAGGATCGTAATAATGAGGATTATTATATATACACACAAAAAAAAAGTAGTTTCAACTGAAAGTACAGTACAATATGCTCAGAAATACAGTTTTTTTATCCGTATTTTCTTCAAGAAGACAACTTTTCTACTGTAAAACTTTATTTTATGTTTATTTGTAATAGATGTAAGTACACTAGTACTTGAAATGAAAAGATTTTTTTTATATATAAATTCGTTTTTAATTCTACCACACAAAGAAGCACACACAGTTCATCCTTTTCCCACATCATGAATCCGGCTGCATTGTTTTATAATACTGCCTCTATTCAAAATTTCACACTTTTACAATTTTCATTTTATGATCAGATGGTTCAGTAAATTGAATAAAAGTTGAAAATAACCTTGAAATAATATAAATTTCGGAGGTATTAGTATTTCCCTAAAGTCCACTCTAGAAACCATTGTGAATAAAAATAAATATACTAAAAATCGACTTAATATCTCTTTAATTAATGGTAATTAAGTGCCCAAAAATAATGTTTTTTACTACTTTTGGTATACTAGATAAGCCCAAACCATAAAATGACTAAAGTTATCCAATTTTAAATTAGATTTCAAATCCACAGACTGAGGTCGACTTAGGAAATTTCTACAAAATTTGTTAAAAATTGAAAAAGAAAAAAAAACTTTTTCTTAATTCATTTGGAGGTGATTTCTACATTGACTAGTATCTTTTGTATGAATTGTGGACAGTTTAATCAATGCATTTCGTACAAGAATAAAAATCAGAATTAAATTCTTCAGTTATTTTCTTCTCCTCTTTGAATACGATAGAGCTAGTTATTATTATTATTATTATTATTATTATTATTATTATTATTATTATTTTAAGATGTATCTCTTCAACCTACGTTAACATCATACGGTGATAAAGACTTTTCAAACTTTTTTGTTAGAGGTTTGAACAAATATTGATTTCCCAAAATAAAATCAACAGCACGTCATTGTTCATTGTAGTTCAAATTAATTTAAATCTTTTAGCTTCATTTATATGCTGTTAATGAAGCTGGTTCAAAATCAATCTTTCATGAAAAACCCAAAGACAATTTTTGTAGTATATAATCTTTGTTACTGGATGCAATTATTTGATCTGACTAACATAGATTTTAGAATTGGGTTTCGTACTCTTTTCTTTGAGAAAATCTGCGAAATTTTATTTAACAATTTTTTATGAATTATATAAAAGAGTTTACAATTTTACAACTTAAAACCACTTGAAACATCATAATTGTGTAAATACGAATCGATGAGGAAAATTAGAAACAGATAACTAAACATATCTTTCTATTATAAACCTTAAAATATAGCAACGGTTTGTTCAAATTCAACACAAAAGTTTTCTTCAGCAGAAATAAAAGAATATGTATTTACGAAATTGTATTCACAAAATTCAAGTACTTATGTTAGTAATATCAATTTTCGTACAATAAAAAAAATAAAGAAAAACAATAAAATAGGTAATAAATATTAACCACATGACGGAATATATAATAAAACATTAATTTTAGCTTATCTCTCTGTTTTGAATTAATGCCATTGTGTTTTATATAGTTTATAACTGCACTTCGATTTCTGTAACCTAACCTAACCTAACCTAACCTAACCTAACCTAACCTAACCTAACCTAACCTAACCTAACCTAACCTAACCTAACCTAACGTACTGTAAATTTGTGTACATCGTGATTAGTCTCCAGTATCTAAACAAATCGATATATTCAATTTAAAAGCATAACTCCTTCTAAACTAAGATCTCCGTCAAGTAATCACGCACGAGTCACGACGTAGCTTTGCGTGTCTTGTCATGGTTTCTTAGAACTTGTACCATCTTAACACTTTACTGCCTGCCATGGGGTCGAGCGACCTACAAAATGTAACTTAGTGTCAAACAAGCTTCGGAAGAGTCCGCATTCACTTCAAAGTCTGTTAGCTAAAGATTTTGTTCGACTGAGTAAAGTGCTTCGAGTCATCACAACTATTGACGTGGATTTTTTTTTGTAGTTTAGACTGATGTGTTCTGAAAGTAAACCGTAATTTTATAATGTGTATGACTTGATCTTTCTGTGGGTTTAGATGTGCACGAGAATTATTGTGAAAATTGTGAATTAAAAATAATTTGTGTAAAAACCTGTAAATGTATAAGAATCTGATGCATTTATTTTTTTTTCTTTTAACGGAAAGGAAATCAATTATGAAAATATTTAAACAATACGTAATTATTATTAATTTTGTTTAATATTATATTTAAAAAATCCTAGAATCACTGTAGAATATACAAGTTGCACGATTGTATAAACTTTCTGTTCATTCATGTAATCAAAAAAAAAAAAAAAAATACATAAAGAGTTGAGCTGAACGCTACAACGTTCCTAGTTTGAAAAGTCACTAAAATACACTCATTCCGGTCACTCAGCTATTGATGTCATCGCAGTTGTTAACTTTAAAATAAAAATTTGTTTAGTGAGTGGGAAGTCGGAAGTCTTAAAAAAACAACCTCGATTTGCTCTTATCACAACTTGGTTCTAGTAAACATAGTATTTGTTTATACATAATAGAACCTGTGGATAGCACAGACTTTATGTCAATAAATCAGTTGCAATGTTTTGAAATAGTTTATTCCAAAGAAGTTGTCATAAATTGTTCCAATGATTACCAGGAATTTAATGAAATAAATTCTCTACTATGCACTTTTCTCAAAACACAAATGGTGTATAGGACATTTATCAGTACATTCGACAATAGTTAGTAATCATGCATAATAACGGCAGTTACTTTTAAATCAGGTTACCATATAAAGGTTAGGTGGTATTGATAAGTGCCGGATTCATATATAACTTTTTTTCTTTCTTTTTACAAAAATAAATATAGATATAAAAACTATTATTGATACATTTAAAAATATATTTGGTAATATATAAATTCCAAGTGAACTTTAAAATTAATTAAATTTTACTAAACCTTGTAATTTATAATTTTTATCAACTGGTTTTTCCAATCAATCTACAAGTAAAGTGTTTTCGACAGTTAACTGTTTGATAAGGAGAAAGACCATAAATTGATGATCTGTACTGTTTATAATATTTGGCCCAATAATAAATTAATAAAGGTTGATAACCAATAGTAAAAAATAAAATATCCGATTTTAAAATAATTAAAACTTTTTTGTTATTTTTTTTCCACATTAATTCGTTAACGTAAAGAGATCTATGTTCTCTATCATTGATAATAGTTTACCATCAGTCAATACTGTCTGAAAGTCAAACCTTTCTCTCTAGTAGTAAAATACGCAAAATACATTTTTCAGACGAGCACAATAAAAATACAATTATATTATTTATTTGTTGCATATGGCTCAGGAATTACTTACCGGCTGTTCAGAGATTAGATTGCTTTTTACTAATTTTCTTCATTATTGATCGTCGCGTGTAATCAAGATTTTACTGCAAAATCGTCGAAAAAAAGATAAACGATTGTTTAAAAAAATCTATTTTGTTCGAGCTATTAAGATTCAATACTACTAGTTCCAGAATAGTTATTATAACTATTAAGTGTCTAAAAGTCAAAAAACATTTTGTAAAAAAATAATGTCACATCGTATTTCCCATAAACCTAAGAAAATTTTTAAATCAAAATATGTGTCTTGATACGCAATTTTAATTATCATTTCAGTTAAAAGTAAATAAATACTAAGTAAATCAATCTAATTTCTTACCGCTCATGAATTATTTCTTCGCCTATTTACAGTTTTTAATCTTTGGGAACTGACCTGGTGTAGAACGGAAATTTCAAATTAATTAAATTTATTTCAATAGCGTTTTAGTTTACGTAAATCAAAATAAATATTTAGTTATTATTCCACAACAATGTAGACAATATATAAGTATTGATTTCAGGGGTTACCTTCCCGTGAAAATTGTTTCTGCTTTCTAATTTATTGTAAAACCAACATCATTTGTCAAGGCACAATAGTACACGCATTTCATTCTCTGATATAAATTGATCCTTGTCGTTGCGTGCGGTATCAAATCATTTCACTCATACATTTTACGTCAAAATAGTATACTGTCTATGAAACAAGTCACCGGGACCAGCTTGTGTCAATCTACCGATTATCTGATTTGCTGAAATCAATATTTTCCATTGAATCCTTCCCCTTTCTTAAACTTTACCCAGTTATCGTACTGTTACCTCTTCTATTTGCAGAGTAAAGTTTTAGTCGGTAGTTGTATCCGGAACGTGTAGTGACGTACTAGGGTCCAGATTGCATTTGAGTCTTCATAATAGGAATTTAATTTAACCTAAACCAACTTGCAATTTGTAGTTAATTTGTTCGACAATGTTTTACATTTATTTATGTTATAAAATACTAAATAATTGCATTGAATCTTATTTATATATTCACACTAGTGCTGTTATTTAAATATATATATTTCATTTATATATATATATTTCATTATATATATATATATATATATATATATATATATATATATATATATATATTGAATATTCAGCTATTCAAAAACTTTGAGCCAGTATTTCAATGAGCCTTATAACGTTATTACTATGCAATACACACCAGTGGAGAAGCATACAGGATTACCTATGTATTTTAAACAACTGTAAAAAATAGACTGTCATCTGTTATTTAAAAAAAACTTAATTATTTGTTTGATAGAGTAAAAGATTGGTTATCAAAATCAATTCTGTATAATTCCTGAAACCATAACTCATTCGAACAAGTTCTATGTAAAGTCTACATGTTACTGTTTCGACTTATCCACGTTACTTATTTAACATAATTTTATTTTCAAAACAAACGTAAATTTCATTCTTCGTTTTTAAATACTTATATAAGAGTTACAGTAAGGACTTGTTAAATTGAAACCTGTCAAATATTGTTTTTAAAACAATGCTTTTTAGAATTTTTAAACTATTAAACGAACTGTTCAATTCATAAAAAAAAATGAAGTTCTTAAGTATGCAGTTTCAAATCAAAAAGTAAAACAATGTCATACTTTTACAATGAGGGAGCTGTACTTTGCAGGGATATATCAACTGGTGAGTAGAATTTTTATAGTTAATTATTTATCTTAATTAAGTGCATTCAGACACACACATACAATAAGAGAAACATTTTATTAACTTTTTAATATAAAATGTTAATCGACCTCAGTATGGCTATTATGAAATCTCAGAAAAAACAAAAATGTAGAACCATTTATACTGTACGAATATTTAGTAATTTATAACCAATTCTCCTAAGATTTCTTCAAGAGTGAAATATTGTAGTAAATATTGTATGATAAACATATAGCCTAAGTCTTACTTTTTACCTGACTTTAAGGTGGTTTGTAATAGCCATTTCCTTTAAATGATCTAGGAATATCAAGCAAAACTGCTTTATATGTTTCATTTTGCGTATGTATATGAAAATTTGATTTTAAACAATTTCGGTAATAATATGTTTATTTATTTTAATTGTCATAAATCTTTACATTTCAGTTTCGTTTATCAAAAATGTTAACTAAATATTGACTAAATTAAATAATTTTTACACAGTATTTAAAAAATTAAATAGATTTTTTAAAAATCCAGTACAATGAAAATGTGTGAATTACTAAAAACCAGTTCAGAAAGGTTTATTCAAACCATAATAACAACTCATATTAAGCTCTACATAGCAAACAGTACTTGTTATTATTTTTATTATCATCACACTATAAATGGAATACCAAAATAAGAGATGTGATAGAACACAGCTTATTTGTGTCTGTGCGAGTGTTGTTGTTTTATAGTCTAGTGATAAATTTATGTTGATTTTGTTTTATTTTTACATGTATCATAATGCGAAGTAAACACCCTCGTTATTTAATATTTTGTATAATGATCACGAAATTCAGTAATTATTTTTGGAACTTGTGTTATTTAATGACTTATTTAAGGTCTGTGCTTCTGTCTGTGATGTATTTGGTTGATCAATTAATATTATCGCCACGCCTCATATTCCACGCATAAAAATAATAAATACAATTCTTTACAAATTGTTTAAAAATTTTGTCAAAATTTATAGTAATATGTCAAATGAATGCTTTTGCTACAAGTTTTAAGAATGATTACTGTATAAATTGTAAAAACATTTAAATTGTAGATATAGATTTTATTTCTTACAAGTAATTTTGGACAGGCAGTATGAAATAACCTATATGTCATTTTAGTAAACGTACTTTAATTAGTCGCTTTCGACAGCGTAGGACACGTGGAAAATGGGACATGATAGAAACCAAAAAAACCAATAGGAAAGTAACAACATCGAATTTTTGTAAAATATATTTAAAAACTAATTACCAAAGTAATCATAAGAATTAGGAAAAATATTTAGACTGTGTCAGAGTTGCAGTATGGTAGGAGAGGAGAAACTTAAATAGGTTTTAAGTAGTGACTGTGAATAACTAATTATTTTAATATTTAATTGAGGTAATTTCAAGCTATACTATTTTAGGTGTCGTTGGTTTCAAAGATTTTGATTTTGTATTAGTGATTATATTGTAGATTACCTTGGTAGAGTTGATCTTTGAAATTATTTAAATAAAATTAGGTGTAAGATTGATATTGGGTAATTATATGACATGTTATTCATTAGATGGTACTTTAAATAATTTGTAATAGTTTAATATGTTGATGTATACAGGATGATTCTATACGACAGTATATTTCGAACTGATTGTTGAGTTATAAATAAGGTAAACCTTTATATACATCAAAGTCCGGAAACGTTTCGTTTTCCGTATGTCGTCCATTTTGTATGTTTTCACAAAATAAACATTATTTCTTTGGAAATAGATAAGATACTGAGTGAAGATTTATATAATTTAAGTAACCTTTTACCAACATATCAAAATTCCAAACCTTTTTTTGTACATTTTAAAAACGGGGAACTTTTAAAATGTTTAACGTTGAGTATATCTAACACTATTAAC
This sequence comes from Aphrophora alni, assembly GCA_963513935.1. Lineage (NCBI taxonomy): Eukaryota > Metazoa > Arthropoda > Insecta > Hemiptera > Aphrophoridae > Aphrophora > Aphrophora alni. Next base: position 121,663,797 of record OY740769.1, on the reverse strand, counting down.
ATTACGAAATACAAAACATTTTCCTTTTTTAACGAAAAACAAAATGGGTTTTTATATATTTTCTGTACGCCTAAGGTTAACCAAATTATTGATAAGAAACTTAGAAGATAATTTCATTGTAATTGTTTTTTTTTTTTAAAAAGCAATAATTTATCTACCAAAATATTATGGTTAATAACAATATTATAATCACTTCCAAAGAAATGTACCAAAAATTAAAATACTTTTTTTTTTAAATATAAAAATTAAAAAAAACTTTTAAAAGACAACAATGTTTAAAATGTACAAAATAAAGTGCTGGTTAGTTTAAGTATACTTATAATGATTACATAAATATTACCTCTAAATATCTTATCTACTTCCAAAGATGTAATGTATTTTTTTTCTAAAAATCCCAAAATGGCCAACAACAAAAAAAGTAGCATATTCAGAACTATCTTTAAGTAAACTTCTTCGTTGTTTTTAGCTCTAAAATTAGCTCCAGAAATATTGTAGTCCAACTTTAATCACCTTGTATAATAGAGCCTAATAAGCTTGCTGCTATTGTATCACAGTCTCATTACAAACTTTAAAATGACTATATTGTACACGTAAGAAACTCAATAAAAGCAATGACACTATACTATCTCTTATTACTCTTCAGTTTAAGGTTAGATTGAGAGTTTTTTTAATAAAATTTTTGGAATAGGCTCGTTAGGGAAGGGTCGAAACAGAATATTAAATCCTTCGTATTTTATTTTAACTTTTTGCTAACAGAGAAGTGCATTAAAATTAAGCTTTAGGAAATATGTTATACAAATAAACAAGTACAACATCTAGATTTCTACTCAAACACAGCAAAACATATACATAAACATAAGGACTTCGGGTGACCCTTAAAATATTGTCAAGGGTGTAAAGTGCTGTGGATAAAAAAATGGAGTTTATGTCATGTGTTGTGAAAATTATAGGTTTGGTAATATAATCGTGAAGAATTCATGAGTATGTTAGTAAACGTATCACCCATTAAAAAAATATATAAGTCAAACAAAATGTTTAAACAAAGCCTTTTGTATCATTTGAGACGACAGATAGGGTAACTTAGGGGATTTTTTGTAAGCTTTTTAATTATAGTCGAATTTGGAACCGTATTAATTAATTAAGATTACAAGCGTGCTAGTACGTATTTACTAACCTGATGTAACACTTAAACCAATTCAAGGTAATGTCTCAACTTAAAACTATTGGTTAATGCCGTCAGCTTGTGACACAACTACAAATAAAGGCCATTAACCAAAACCAAAAACTTCATTGAACAAAGCACATGTTTACGAGGCCAATCTTCTGCTTAAATTGTATTTAATAACATCACGAGCGTGCATATTAATATAGATTGGCCATGTCACCGGACAACTCAAAAATACAATTAGCCTTTCATTATAAAACAACAAACACACTTACAAACTAAACGACACACAGAACGAGACATATTTGCTCTTCATAAGTTCCTCTTCCACTCATTGGTCATGCCCGTTACCTTATGAAGCGAAATAAAATCTACAAACTTCTACAGGCGCCGCGGCGTATAGGCGATCTGCAATACAAGATTGGAACTTTAAATACAGACCTATGTTTAGAAAGGCGTCACTTACACGAGCTTAGTAAATGGACAGTTCGAAATTGCTGCACGGAATCGAGAATTCACCACAGTCACTCCCGTTCTCGATAAAATATTATTATTATTATTATTATTGTTATATTCAGCGTATCAGTTGCGAGGAAAGTTTCAGGACGATAGATCAACATATACCCAAGAAGAGATAACCTTAAATACAATATTGCTATGGAGGCTAAATAAAGTTTGGGCAACAGTTGAAATAGAAAGACAACTGAGGCGTCTAACCTACTGAGTGATGAGGATCGAGACGCAAAAATTGTGAGTGGAAAATGCAGCCAGTATGTAAAATATTCTAACCTTACATTTTTGAAAATGTTGAGTGGTTAAAATATGAACGACAAATATGAGCTCTAAAACAAAATTTTGTTGTTTCGACTTACGTATTCCAGCGTAAAAGAAAGAGGGAGAAGAAAGAAAAAATAGATTTAAACGAAAAATTAATAACAATAATAATAATAGTGATTCCTCCTTCGGTAGTAAGAAAAAATAAAGTAGGTTGTCTGTGACTTGATTTACATAATTAATTTGATACTAAAAACAGTTATAAACTTACGTTTATTGATTATTTGGTTTTTATTTGATTTTTTGAGGATCCTTATTTTTTATATAGGATCCTTAACAGTGTTAATTAAATTATATTAACAAAATTTAATTTTGATCAAAATTACCTTACACAGTGAGAAAAAAGTGTCAACGGATGAGCTTTTGAAGGGAAGGTTGTGAGCCTTACATATTTCTTTTTTTTAATATGTATTCTTGCTGTGTAATATTGTAGTGAGTTAAACTTCTCAGAGTTGGGTGCAGAATTTGAGAATTGGATGATGTTACTATTAAAGGTTAGAATCATTATTAGTAATGGTAGTATTGTTACTTTTAAAGTGAGGATTATTGTGGTTTAATGCAAGAGAGTTATTATTGGTAATGGAGAATTATTATTTATAACATTAGAAGATTATTTTTGTGTAAAGGGAAGGTTGCTAATCGGTTCTGATAACCGATTTCTATGACGGTGTCTTCCTCAATTACGTCTGATTTAGTTTCGTTTATTTCTAGTCATGTTTCGATTTCCTGAAGGATAATTAAATTGTGTACGAGGTATCACATGCCCATTATACATGATATCTTGTTGTAAAATCTGTGTATGATAAATTCCTGAATAATGATATACCGTCATTCCTACAGGCGCTTTTAGACTGAAAGACTCTTGGGAAGTATATAGTAAACCAAAAGACGATGAACCTAGTCTTTGACGTTCCAGAACACTCCGTTCTCTTACTTCTCCAAGGTCATCTATGTAGCCTGAAAAAAGCGAAACAAAATCTAATCTATGCAATACACGAGTGGAACTTAAAATGCAAAACTATATTTAGAAAGTTTCCATTTACCAGCGATTAATAAAAGAAAAGTAAGGAATTGGTGCACGTTACCGGTAATTATGGTGGGAGGGGGTCCATAGCTCACCACACAATAATGGAAGTGATTATTGATCTTCGTTGATTTTTCTCACTATCATAAAATATTTTTTCTTTTCTGATATAAGAAGTATTTATAAAAAATTATATCATGTAACTAAATATCATAATGTGCTACAACATAATATGGCATGATCTTGAATTGGAGAGTGAGTCATACGGTTACACACGATACGGTGAAGAGTTCTACAAATCTTTCCACTGGTGACAATATTATTATTTGTTATTCTAGTACAACAGATTGTTTTTCTATAACAATCATACGAATGGTGTACCTTAATATAAAGTCGCAATTAAATTCAAATTAATATTTTAGGATCCTACTTGAGCAGTTTTCTTCAAAACACTCTTAAAAGCAATCAAGTTGAAATTAACACAGACAGTAGGACTTTGAAACCTGTTGCCAAACTTAGAGAACCAAGAGACCTGTTTGCACTGCCTAAAGAATTAGACTGCCCTCAACAAGCTGCACGTTGGCCTGCCGAGTGCCAGGTTAGTATTTACAAAACTATTGCGAATAACGTTAACATAGTCTATATAGTACACAACATGAAACTTAACAAATTATAATGTAAAGTGACTACCTTAAATTTAAGATGCGTGGTAACAGTTTAATTAAAGACAAGATAAGAACATAATTTTCTGTGATTTTTCAAATATATAGTACTTATCACGTTCATATAATAATTTAAACTAATTTTTAAATCCTTAAATAATTTTAATTTGTGGTGTAAAAAACGATAATAACAATAGACAAATTATTTTTTAATACTTTGTTATACTTACATAATTTACCACAGTAATTGTCCTCTTGTAAAATCAATGAAACCAATAATCTCGGCCTTCTAAATCGTCAGTAATAACTAGAGTAGCGAGTTGTCAGAAATAATATGCTACCTGATGTATTTACAATTCTATAATTCAATATTTATTTTAATCCACCCAGGTTTTAGAAGAACGTATACAACACATAGATTACATGCCGCCAGTGCCTGAACAGTATTACCACCCGACCGGCAGGGAAATTCAGCCAAAACCAGTCGGAGATGAAGCTGGTACAATTGTCTTCCAATATTATCCTATGAGCGCTGTCAATTATGTAAGTAGAAACCAATTCAAATATTAGTAATTTAACTACCATACGAGAATATAGTTAGTTATACAAATGTCATCATACTTTCTTGTAAGTTGTAACACATAAATTAACTAAAATACAAACATAGGTGCAAAATATGCTTTGTAGTGTAGCAATATTTTGAATGAATAACATAATTATTTACCATGTGTACTTACCTACAAAACTTTCCTAATATCAGACAAAATAAATAAATCAATTATAATTGTTATGATAGATGTTAATCCCAATATATTAATTTCGTACATGCACTTTCACGTTGATTACATCAAACATATCTGATAATATATATAGTTAGAGAATGTGTATTTGCACTTTTTTTATATAAACATTGTAACTATAATTTAACCTGGAAACTCATTTTGTATTTGCAAATGTTTTCAACCGTCATGATTCATTCGTTGTCAACGCCATGACAATAAAAACACTTGGTAAATAAAAAAAATTAAGATTCCTACTTAAAATATAATAATCATTATAGTAATAGTTTAACTATGTAATAATTTTTTTCACAAAAATATTGTGTTGAAATGAATTGTAATATAGAGAGCGGGTGAAAAGTATGAGAACGACTTAATATCTCGTATATAAGGGGCAGGTAGATGTGATTGAGAAACCTACTCCGTTTAAAAATACTATTTTATTATGATTTCAAAAATTTTGTCAGCCATCTTGGATCCGCGGATAGTTATTATTATATAAATCGAGTCTTTTATAAACTAAGTCTTATAATGTTGTTATAATAATTTATAATTTTTTTTTTTTTTTTTTTATTAATTCAATATTACAACTGAGTATGTACCCATTTAGCAATTTACACTTCATACTTTTTACACTTGTAAGGGATATGACCCAATGGTTATTCCCTATCACTCTAGTTCATCAGATCTGAAGGCTTGGTCCTCTTCAGTCTTCTCTCCACCCGAGTGACATTCAACAGTCCCTGTATCTCATGGTGTTCATGTTGAATGATGCGTTGTTTATGCTTCCTTGCCTGTTTTTTTATTTCATCACTGACTAGGATAATTTATAATACAGATAGAGACTTGAACGGCTACGCTCCTGTAGCGTACAGCGTACGTTATATAAATCTATACTGAGCTGACGGTGAAACTGTAAATCATATTAAATCTTTATACATATTATTTTGTTAGTCAAAATAAGTTTGTTTTTCTTTGTTTTTTATACAAAGATTGTTAACAGACGATAAAAAACTGAAGGTAATTTAATTTAGTCAATCTTCGTAGCTACTATTCGCAATGAATAAATTATACATTACATAAACACTTACATCTTATAATAAAAACAGATGTTAAGAGGTAATCAAACCAAGAAACTCAATTTTTAGGTAATATTCATAGCAATCCTCAACATAATTTGCATGATTCAATGTTTGGGTACTTAATAGAATTTAAATTTTGTAATTTTTTAAAGATTTGTATGATTTTTAAATTTTGTAATTTAATTTTTACTTTTAAGATTTACTAATATTGTAAACCATTTTTTACTTGACGGTTCATTTTAAATTTTAAACAATAAATAAATTATAATTTTAAAAAAACAAATAATAATCAAGCAAAAACAGCAATTTAATTATTTTTACCTAAGATCATGTATATATATATATATATATATATATATATATATATTATATATATACATTATACACATATAATACAGTGCACATAATTAAATGTAGTTTTTGTATATTGTTTTCTTTCTTTTTTTATAATTAAGTTTTACAAAACAGTTAATATACCGTAGTTATAGTTATGGGATCTGGCAGGGCTAATTCCCCTACACTAGAGTCGCATCTGGAGGCTCCGTCATTTATGTACAGCTTTGTGGCCCACCACGCCAAGACACGACTGAAGCAAGTGGATAATTTATAATATACACATCTTTGAGGCCTCTTAGAGCCTAGCCGAGGTCAAGAAAGTAGTGATATACACAATTACGAAGCTCAAAAAACGTGTGTAAAAACTGTATGAAACAAACTTTTGGATATCAATTTTAAAGAATCTGGTTATATTTATTATTTGTATGATTGGACTGGTTAAGTAAGATAAGGATAAACATAAACTACTTTTATATTTACAAAAAAAAAGGAATTTAATAATGTTTGTTAACAAACTAAATGTTTTACTTGTGTTTTAATTGTACTTTTAAAAATGTTGTAAAAACCGAATTATAAAAGCACTTTCCTTTTCATATGAATAAGTAAAAATACAGATGGTGTTTTGGTTTTTTAAATAACTTTTGTTTGTTTTTACGTGTGTAAAACTGTAATTTTAATATACAGTATATATATATATATATATATATATATATATATATACTTGTATACATTTCTATTTACCTATTTAATATATTTCTTTGGTTGAAATCACACCTTCAATATGTTACACAATGGAAAAGATGAAACTTTACGATTAGAAATTTTTCATTATATTCCAGCAAATTAGAATGTTTCTGTTCTACGTAATAAAGTAAATAAGTTATTGATTTTCATTTTCATGTTTCAGTTTAGCCGTTCCAGTGTAGGCGGGAGTCGGTTTTTCCTCCCCGCCTGTTCTGTAGACACTGAAAATGAACTGAAGTTTGAATCCAGATTTGAGTCTGGAAACCTAGCTAAAGCTGTGAAAATAACTGACACTTATTATGAACTATACCTAAGGACGGATTTATATACTAATAGACACATGCAATGGTTTTATTTCAGAGTTGAGAATACGAGAAGAAAAGTTATGTACAGGTAAAGAAATTATACCGAGTGTTATCTTAGTGTCTTTTATTTACCTTGTAAAATAAATTGTAAGAAATCTGGGTGACTAATTTCACTAAACATTATTATTTCTAATTTTAAATCATCGTATGTATTAGACCTGTGTATATAAACTAGAATTGTTAATGTTGGCAGGAAATAATTATTCCAGTTTTTAAATTAAAATAATTATCCATTTTTGAAATATTTCATGTTATAAGTATTTATTTTTATAATAAAATAATTAGTGTATTTTATTGAAATACAAATATTACAATTAATTGTTAAAAACAAATCTTGTAATAACCATTATGAGCTAACTCCAATTCAAAATAGTATGACTATTAATTACATACCTAATACATAGTTTGAAAGTTAAAAAAAAAATCCATTATCAAATCAGTTTTTAGACACTAAAGGAATACTGGAACTATCACAAAGAGTTTTATAACAATAAGATGTTTTAGTGACGTTACTTCATCATTGTCAGTTGGTCACAGTTACACAAGCTCTGTACAACTCATAAGTAATTAAACATAATAATTACACATAATATTAAATAAATAAAGTTCCCATGAAACGATCTAACTTAAGATGATGACTTAACAAATGAAACGTCGTCTTGTTACAAATCAAGTGTTTGTTGTGAAAATATATGTACTTCTTTCATATAGTGATCTGTTGTTCCACAAATCTCGCTCATTATAAGTAAAAAAGTTTGAGATTATTTCTATTTTTTCTCTCAAGGCTAACTTTAAAATACTTGTATATATAAGACCTATTATAAAAATACGTCATAATGTCCACTTTTTATCTAAATTTATTTTATTTTTTAAGAAACCTCCAACTATTTATTTTTATTTTAATCTCATTAACGTAACCAAAAATTATGATTTTATTTTCTAATAAGTTTAAGAATTAACTACACAAAATTCACTGTTAATTTTGTAAAGAATCACAAAGTTCTGATTTTATGGTGAATAGTTCTCTTATTTTAGGTTCTCTTTAGTCAATTTATCAAAAGCAGAGAGTCTCTATACTGAGGGGATGAAGCCTTTGATGTACTCTTCAAGGGATGCTTTAGTCAATGGTATTGGATGGAGGAGATGCGGAGATAACATTGCATACTTCAGAAACGACATACAGTAAGTGGATATAAATTACACTCTTTACAAACTTCAATATTCCCCTTTCCTCCAATTAATGTAGCAAATATAACAGCCTACTTTGATTAAAGAGTTAGTAAATTAGCTGCGTTTGTAGCAATACAAAGTTTTAACGGTTTGATATTTTATTTTTAATGTGTTTTGAAATTTTAGTGTAGTTATTACAAGTATTTTAATTAGATTTGTGTTGTGTTCTTTGTAGATAAAGGATATAGAAAATACGGAGATACTTTCATTACGTATTCTACTAATTAAAGGAAAGAAAATAAAGTTCTATGAACATATCCCTCAACATAATTAGTTGTCTATCTAGGTTCCTTTTGTGTTTTGAACAAACATATTCTCATATTTTGAACAAAAGGTAGAGATGAAAATATTCTTGCTATTTAAGACACAATTTGATAAAAAATATCAGCCGATTTCCTATACTCATTTCAAAATGTGGCCATTTAAAAAGATTAACACCAAATTACCTTAAAACACGTTAATTTTACAAAAACATGTACAAGAGACAAAACAGTTCCCACTTTAAAGAAAAAAACTTCATTTTTGAGATTTTTTCTGTCCACCAGACGTTAATCAGGTTATCAACGTACAACTGAAATCTTTCTTAGTAGTTGTTTACAATATTCAACATTAGGAGAGAACAAAAATGTTCTCTAAGTTCTGAAAATGTTTGTATTAATTCAGAACAGAATGGTGTAAATAAAGTCTATAAAAATTATGCATAAAAGTTTTTAAATCAGTAGCTTTTTTTTTTTTAATAAAATGATAATTGCTAAAATAACAAACCTAACTTACATTAATTTTTCGAAATTCCCCCATCACAAAAGACGCAGTCCAAAGTAAAATATGTTCTGTGCTTTGGGTATTTTATCAGGACAGTTTCGTATAAATTCAAAATAATGATTTTGAACAATGGTTCATTTTAATGAGTAGATCTTCTTTTGTACTAATTTTCTGTTGCTATGGATCGTTTTCGTATGGTCCGAAATAAATTAATGTGTTGGCATTAAGTCAGGTGATCGTAGGGATCAATTGATTCAATATTCATATTCAATAAATTAGCATTCAAGTGTTTTCTAGCTACTAAAGAAAACGTAAATTTGAACAAGCTTGCTGGAAATTCATTTGCAATCTAGTTTGTAAAGCTATATCTTCTAAAAGAGCTGACAAGTAATTTTTTTTTACAAAAAATATTCGTATGGACTTCCTTTAAGGTTTTCATTGAAAACAAATGGTCTCATAATTTTGTCATCAATAACGCCATAACAAGCACCAATGTGAAATTTATGTTGTGGTAAGAGTGGCTTCATAAGTGTATATAATAGAATTTACCATATCAGCATTGTCTAAGAAATAGCCTCTGGGGATAATCTATCAGCAACAAATTCTGAACCTACTGCTGGTGCGAAGGGTGTAGATTTTCTTTGCATTAGACTTTATTTTTGACAAACCAATGCTCAATGTACTAGTTCCTAGGCTACTCTGAATTTACTAACACACAATGTTCTTCAATAAGACGATGATTTACTTGGCGTTGCAGAAAACGAACATGATAGAAATGACCCATTCCTGCAAAATAGTTACAGAATATCCGTTGCATAATCCAAGTGTAGAAACTATATCAGCATATTGCTAGTTAGAAATATGAAATAGTTTGTTTACACTACGATATAATCACAGTTCAATTTATTTATTTCTATAATACTTAGTTATAATGTAGTCAAACAAAGTACAGAACTTTAACTTTTAATCAGCTTTTGATATTTCAAGGTATGAAATAATAATTTCTTAATACTTAATACTTAAATCACATTTCATTATATTTTAAGAGGCTATTATTTTGTTTTACTTGGGTAAATTGATTAGACACTGCAAAAACATTGTTTTACGAAATTTGTATTTCTTTTGAAATTATTTTCAGTAATTAACGTTGTTTTTTTGTACAAATTCGATATTAGAAAGAATGTTCATTAACTACAAAACAAAACTAAATTTTGCCTAATTTCGTCTGTTTTGATTTAATGAGCACCGTGTTTTTAAAGTTTTTATAAATTTTTTATAGACTTTATTTACAATAATATTAAAAGAAATATGTAAAAATTGCAGTACTGAGAAAACTTTCGTTGTATGATAATCTCGTGTATCAACAATTATCAAGAAATTATGTTTTCAGTTTTACGTCGTAACTCAATTATATTTGACGTATAGCAAACAATTTTTATTTAATTGTTTTAGTTAAAGGATGAAATTTTTTAGTCTCTTGTACATATCTTTTTCAATTAACGGTTTGTAAGGTATTCAATGTTATACATATTAAATGGCCGCTGTTTTGAAATGAGTAAAGGAAATCTGTTGGCAATTTTTCTCAAATTGCTTTCTTAAAGGAATAACTAACATGCTCTATATCATTTCCCGTTCAAAATATGTGAAAGTTTTTTTCGAAATACAAAATGGTGGCTAGATGGACAACTAACCATTTTAGGATATATGATTATATGAACTTTTTTTTTTTTTTTTTTTTTCATATTTTCACCAACAGAATACATGAAAGTTTCTCCATTTCTTCGTGGCACATGTAGAAATATAACTTTTTTCAAGTATTTAATGTTCATAAAGGTGAGATAAGATTATTCTGTAAATATGTTTATTTTTGTTTATCTTAGATTAAAGAAATATATATTCATATTATTTTATAGTTAGAATAGCGTCCAGAAAATCAAAATTACGATGTAACTTTGATTATTTCAATACTCTGAGGAATGACAAATATTAGGATCTATATTGAAGTGTAAAATTGTTTCACAGGAATGGTGATGAAGAGAACGGAGGCTCGTTTACGTTATCCTTCAATCTTGAGTTTCCTCATGACAATGACACTGTATACTTCGCTCAATGCTACCCTTATACTTATAGTGATTTACAAGACTACCTTATTAGATTACAGGTATGTTCCTTTAAAGTTTTGAGATTATTAATTTCACGAAATATAGTAACTGTAATGTAATCTTTCAATTATAAGGAGTAATTATTTTACAAAATAAATCTTATTAAATACTTACACAGCATAATTTTAAATAATAATATGTTTTAAAATATACAATTTAGTTACAACTAGATATAAGAATCATTTCTCAAATTACTGAAACCAAAATATAAATCATGTCCAACAATATTAATAAACAAGTAGCATTAGCATACTAATTGGGTCTTATATCATTTAATGCTAAGCAAAAATTTATTTTTGAACTTCAAATTAAGAAATTCAAGATATTAATATCACTTTTTTGGAAACTTTGACTCTCATGACAATAAAATGTTCATCGATCCTATTCATATTAACATCTTAACACTTTGTTTTTGGCTTATTTTGTGTATATAATAGGCTGATACAATGTTTCTTTTGATGCTCAACACAGATTTTATAAATTTAATCTTTTGGCTGAAGTCAGAGGTAAGCTAATGTAATAATGGCATATGCTAGCGGCAATAAGTAAAACCCTAATACAAACTTAATCAACTGTAAGTGCTGTTACATAACATTCATTAGGGAATGGAGTTTGTTATGGTGACGTTACATCTAAACCACAGACTAGGTTACCTATATATACTACAAACTTCGGTTTCTTAGCGAAAAATTTCGTTCAAAGTATTATCTAACAAATGAGAAATTTTTACTTGAGGACATTTATTAACGCTTTTTCATTTGGGATAAGCAAATATATTGTACGTCAATAAATGTCGTAGTAAAGGATTAAATAAAGCAATAAAGCTAAAGTTTCAAAAAATATATATATATATAAATGAGCTACAATTGTTTCGCCTTGCGGCAACATCGGGCAACTATATATATATATATATATATATATATATATATATATATATATATATATATATATATATATATATATATATAGAGAGAGAGAGAGAGAGAGAGAGAGAGAGATTTTAAAAAATTATAAAAATAAATTGTATTAAAAAATTAATGTCATAGTATTTCATATTGTTAAAATATTTAATTAATTTTTTTATTAATGTAAAAGTATACGAATATTTGAAGAATTTAATTAACCTTGTTTTTAATTATGTTTGTGTAGAATCACCCTATTAAGTCGACTTACAGCAAACTACGGTTGCTATGTCGCTCTCTAGCAGGTAACAATGTGTACTACCTCACGGTTACTGCACCATCACCTTCTGAAGAACCCAAGGTAAGACAAATTGCATTTTATTCTGTTCAATTGATGTTGTAATAATGTTCTTTTATACAAAAATCCTGTACATTTTTACTATTGTAATCATTAAAAAACCACAACTTTAGAGCATTAGACACTAATTTTAAATAATACTAGAGCTTTCAGATCCAAATTATTCCATTATATGCATAATTTACAGTGAATAATTAATAAATATCATGTTAGTACTCATATAATACAAATTGTTCATAAACTTCTGCCAAACTAATCTAAAAAAACTAATATTACTGTTGCCATATTGCAAATCTTTACAGTTTTGGCACTAATCATCTTCATAAATGTGTATTGTAATACAATTAAGCCCACATTATTAATTTTTTTAAATAGGAAGTTGTAATTTTTCAAGTATATAATATTTAAATAGTAAATAGAAATGTCATTAAATAAATTTATAATTTATCTAAAAGATGTTTGTAAATTGTGTACATCGACTACGGAGAATTCCATGAAACAACCTTTTAATAAAATAAAATAAATTTGATTACAAGACAGGTGAAGGGATATTTTCCGCCTTTACTTTCTACATAAATAATGAACCTTATGTTCTCTTTATAGAAGTTAGGTGTACATCTCTACAAACCGCTCACTGGCCATTCTTAAATCGAATACAAAACACTTTAGATTAGATTTGTCACTTCATATACAGAGAAAAAACATATTTGTAGAGAAATATATAAATCAAGATTTGTGCAAATATATCCGTTTTAAGTCAACCTAAATTAATTTGATTTTTACAAAATGTCTGTCGGCATCTTTTTATTTTTCGAAACCATTACAAGAGATCTTTTTTTTTAAATTAGTACAAATTTCTTGCTAATAATATTTATACAAACTTAGTTAAAATACTCCAACTTTAGTTCAGTAATGCAATTTATAACTATATGCCAATGTAGAAGGAGTGTGAAACTTTATGCAATATCTTTGACCTGTTTATTATAAATGATTATACTACATTAGTTTTGCCTACATTATTGCTTGTTTAAAGAAAAAAAGAGCTGTTGTGATAACATGCCGTGTACACCCTGGGGAAACTCCTGCTTCTTGGATGATGAAAGGATTCATGGATTTCCTGACTGGAGACTCTCAGCAAGCAAGAGTGAGCGTAATAATTTGTAATCCCAATCCTTAAATAAAGTGACCAAAATAATATTCTCTTAGTGAAATAATGCACCTTTTGAAAATAAATTATGCTGTTCGTAAAACATCCATTCATGAAATATCTCTGAAAGGAAAATATTTTTTACCATATTTTTCCTAATCATATTTTAACAATTTTGTTTTATAGGTAACATTTTATTTTATTAAAGAGCAAGTATGCACTTTATTATTATTTTGTTATAGTTTAAAATTAATGTTCAGTTATTGAATGATATTTATTTATTACAAAAAAAAAAAAAAAAAAAAAAAAAAAAAAAAAAAAAAAAAAAAACGTAATTTTTATACATAGCTGTTATACAAAACGTTGTAATTTATATTTTGTTATAAATTAGGTAATACTTAGGCACTGCCTGATTGGGGTTTACCACCACATGATATAATTTATCCCCTTTCTTAAATACAGGTATAACTGCAGTTTTTTGACAGCGATTGTTTCTCGTTTACTATAACAAAATATTGTTAAAACAAAATAAATTCAGAGTTAATGATTTGTGCTGTTCAACATTTTACATAACAATAAAACCGTATTTAGATATCTTTGTAGGCAAATTGGCAAAGTTGAAGTAACTGTAAAATATTAAACTTATTGATCAAGTATATAGATAGTTTTAATGTAAACATCATCTAGATGCATCATAATAAGTAACTGTTAATGTTTTATAGGAACTTCGAGAAAAGTTTATTTTTAAACTAGTTCCAATGTTGAACCCAGATGGAGTGATTGTGGGTAACAACCGCTGTTCTTTGACAGGAAGAGATTTGAACAGACAATATCGTACTGTGATCAGGGAGACATATCCGCCTGTCTGGCATACTAAGCTTATGATAAGAAGGTATTCTTACTTTAAATAATGTGTAAAAATAATTAAAATACCTTTAAGCATAATATAAACTACCAAACAAGTTTAATAATAGTAATAATAATAATAATACCAAACAAGTTTCCTCCAGGAATGAATTATTATGGATTTTATAGAAAAAATTCTATACATATTTAGTTTGGTTTCCAAGAATAACTAATTTTTTATGCTCTTTACACACTTGTTTAACTCTCAATTCAAACCTTTTTCAAATGTCCACTAACTTCTTAAAATATTATATATTGTAGGTCTACTATTGTATGAATATCAACACTATTTTGTTACAGATTGATGGAGGAATGTGGTATAGCAATGTACTGTGATCTTCATGCTCATTCTCGTAAACACAATGTATTCATTTATGGCTGTGAAAACAAACGCTACGCAGATAAACGTCTGCATGAACAAGTCTTCCCATTAATGCTTCATAAAAATGCAGCAGATAAGGTGCATATAGTCAATAAATCCTTTAAATCCTAATTTTGTATTGTTATTATAATTGATAAATAAAATATAATTCAATGTATACAAACTAAATCATATTTTAATCTTTATTGTAACTCGAGAAGGTTTACAAGATAAAAGATGGTTTTGTTTTTAAACTAGAGCTATAATGTAAGCTTATTGAGAAGAATATATTCTTCAAGACTAATTACGTTATAAAACGCTTTGTTACGTCGTTTAATATTATTTATATGTACCAAGTATGTGCTAATAAAGTTAAACAACGACACATATTAATTAAAATATTTTTGAAAATTTAACACTTTCAACACACACACAAACACTTGGTTCATAATTGATTATTTCATTAATACCAATGGAATTTCACACTTTTTGATCATTAAAAACTAAGTTAACTTTTTTTTTAATACAAAATTACATATTAGTTAGATAAACTATGCCAAAGAAGTTTTATTTTAATTTCAGTTTTCCTTCGAAAATTGTAAGTTTCGTATTCAACGCAGCAAAGAAGGAACAGGACGAGTTGTCGTTTGGATGATGGGAGTCGCCAATAGTTACACAATGGAAGCTTCCTTCGGAGGATCAACACTGGGAAGTCGAGTAGATACCCACTTCACTACTCAGGATTATGAAGCTATGGGACGAGCATTCTGTGAGACACTCCTTGACTTCAGTGATGATGGACCAAGCAAGGTACACCGTCCTATTAGGATAATTGTTTTGGTTTTATATAAATTAAAAATTTTGTTATTTCGTAAAATAACAATTATAACTTTAAATATTTCTGAAGTGTAAAATTATTTGACAAAAATTTACAATAAAGACAACAATAATATATATGTATATCCGGGTACACAAATAATATAGAAATGAATGTCACTTAATAGTAAGTTTTAAAACAATTTTATTAGTATATACTTTACTTCTGAATCGTTTGTCATATTATCTTTGAATATTACTCTAAAATATTTCTACAATTTTTATATATGTAAATTGTGCAATTTAAAGTAAAAAATTCAGCCAGGTAAATTAAACGGTTAATTGAAACTATTAAACGTTACTATACCACGGGTAAAAAAAAATAGGAGTACTATTTTAAATAACTACTATCTGATGTTATATATAGGGAAACAGCGAGTTCCAGATTTTCCTTTTTTCCTTGTATGTACCCTGCAATGCAAAGTATTCTCGATGGGGATTAGTGGCTCTGCGAGAGAAAAAAAATCCCACAGATTGCACCAAAGAGGTAAGACATGCATGGCAGATCCGTGAACTACTAGAATCATTTTTTCGCTAGCCGGTTTACAAAAGAGTATAATTTCATATATTGGAGCGGGAAATCGCAACCCACTAGAAATATTAATCATAATTCAACTAATCCGTCTGCTCATGCATGTCGACCAAACCTCTGTTTCTCTCTTGTTGTCATACTTTGTCACCCTTTCTTGGAACTGCTGGTTGTTTTATATTTTAAACTGTAGCCTACAACACTACGTTATTCCATGTTTTTGTTCTATACTACGTTTCCAACGTTTATAACTATTATGTTTAACTACTCAGAGCCTCAGTTCGTTGTATTTCCTAGTAGTCTTAGTCCTCAATTATATACATTAAGTACATCTATCTGTATTATAATGATTACCACATTGTAAAAAAAAAGTTATTAATAGTTTTATCTATGAATGACGTTTACAGTAAGTATTTAAATTTTGTTATGTTTTACCTAATGCTCTCCGGAAGTGAAATGAATTTGACAGATTAACATTAGAGCTTGGACATGGCAGATCCGTGAATTACCTACTAGTACCCGTATTGCGCTGCGGTCATTGCAAAAATAGTCCTGGCTTCAATTCAAGGACGGGCGAACGTTAAGCTTAATAAACATTACACTAGGCTATTACGAACTAGGCTAAATGAAGGGTTTTCCGCCTCATGTTCTCCGTACTGTTCTTTATTTTGTTGTAAGCCTACTATCCTAGAATATTTCTCGTAAGCCCATTATTATTTATTCACTCGTTCCACATTTTGAGTTGGAGGAGTTAATTTTGAAACAACTGATATATTAAGCAACGGTATAATATAAGGCTTTACACACAAAACTGGTAAAATGCGAAACAGCTTTTGTTATGAACTGCGTGGACGGTTTTCCTAGTAGGTAGATGTTTTGGAAATGAGTTCAATAAATATCGTATTTTGATTACATGTTTGAAATGGAGTTCCTTAGTACTCAAATTTTATACTTTTAAAAGGTAATTTTATTTCATCGTTATCATTCTTTAAAGTGTTTACACAAATATATATTAAAACATTTTTACCCCGAGTTAAATTATGAGTAACTCATATTCAATTATATTCATAGTTTTAAATAATTGACCACGTACTGCTCCTTTTACTACACCTCACCAATGTTTGATATTATGAAACAAGTATATGATCCTGGAAATACAGTTCTCTTCCCAATTACTATTCACATTTTGAACATTTAAATGGTCACAGGATTGCTTACTGTTACCCTACTTACATTATCTAAATTTATTTATTAACCTGCATGATAATTCTACATTATTAAAAGTAATATAGAAAATCTGCATACAAAATTCAGGGTACTTCATCCTTAAAATGATTGAACATTAACTATTCTTTTGACTTGAAATAATACCATTACAACATGAAAATATAATATAAAAGTGTATAGTTTAGAAAAATAAAAGACAGAACTATGATAATTAGTGTCAGTTTTGTAGCCTACCTTTCTCTTATTTAAATACTTTATTGTTATATTTTGTTGCACGCAATCTGGATAAAACTAATGTTTGGTAAGTAATAGTTCATTCAAGGTAATATTAATATCAGATAATAATTAAAGACCTCGTCTGTAGGAACATATTTTACATTTATTATTTTGTTTTAAATTTTCAACTGTCAATGTGTTTTTATCTTAAAGTACTGAAATGTAATATAAAGTAATTTAATGATATTAATTTGTCGTTCACAATTTTTATATATTAAAACCAACGCCATTTTTTCGTTTACAGTTAAAAGGATATAACATTTGATTACTTTAAAAATATAAACGAAAATTGTGCATGATTTCCCGTTTAATTCAAAAAGGAGAAATACAATATTTTTACCGCAATTTCCTCAAAAGCTATAATTGACATAATACAAGTATCTTAACTTCTTGAAAACGTATTCAAAAAAAATATTATTTGTTAATATCAGATTAAAGCTATGGAGGGTCTTGAACTCTCAAATTATAAACTCCTTGCAAATTAATTTATGATATTACTAAAAACAGTAAAAAATAAATAAAATATCTAAGTACCATTAATTGCAAATTAATTATTATTTATAGTACTCAAACAACCAATAATATTAAGTAATGTTTAATGAAATTTTAATCCTAAGAACACTTTATAGAAGATTTGTTATTAAATTATTGATAACAACGTTATGAGCATTGTTTTAAATATTTTGACATATTTCTATTTAAAGAACCCACCCTAATTAACGTCAAGTTATTAGTTTCAACCAGTAGGCCTATATACAGTTAGTATGTATAATTATACTTATTGGCAAAGCGCGTTTCTATTTACAATGTATGTAAATGTAGAAAATAAAAATAAAAGGCAGAATATAAAAGAAAGAAAAAATAAATGGACAAGAACGAGAGAAAATGACCTCATTAGAGTAAAGTACTTGCGACATACATTTGTAGTTACGACTTCCTCAATTCAGTGAGATAGTGATAACCAATGTGAATATATTCTGATACAAAGTGATTTGAAGTAGCGTAATTAAAAGTAAATGTTAGTTTATCTGCTACTTAAAAGATTGAGTTCTCGTACAAATACTTTAATGTAGTAATTATTAAATTTAGAATAAATTAAATAATTAATTATTTAGCACAAAAACTCCTAAGAATATCATTACCGTTTAATAAAGACAAACAGACAGTGATGATTTGATTGTTGAATATAGTAATTTAAATAGACCTTTCAAACTTACGTTGTTAGAATTGAATTTTTTGTACAAAAAGAAATGTTCAATCATTTATATGTTCGCTTATTTCTTTAATTTTTGTAGGAGTTGGTTTTAATTAGTTATTTTTAAGGGGGGAATTCGTCACATTTCGCTTTCAAAATCGGTTGAATATTTTAAATAAAATGGGGCAAGCTGTTCGTTTAATATTTAACTCAATTCTTACGCTTGAAAGAAATAGTCTATTTTATCTTTTTAACATAATTTCCAAAAGTATACGTTTCTCTGTAAAGGAAACGGACGTTTATTCTCTACAACATAAATCTCTCTGTGTGCAGATTAAAATAGATAAGTTCTCTGTAATGAAATATCGTCGAGGTCTTACAACGTCCTAATTCACCCTAGGCCTAAATGTAACATGTGACTTGGTCAAATATGTATTGTCATTGAAATGTTACCTACACAAACAATATATACCCCTAATGATATATTAATAATAATGTGAAATCATGTCAGTACATTTCACATTTAATTTCCACTGTGCCCTAAACATTTTGTTTAGTTACAGCGTCAAAATGACCGTTATAAATGAAAGAGCTATTTATTCACATCTGTAATTTATCATTTTGAACAAAAATTAACCTTTAAGATGAAAATCGTTCTTGAGTTTATCAAAATTGACATATTTAGGTTTTCGCAAATATACACAAAATAGTATACATTAGTTCAAGAATTGAAAATTACCGATATATTCCCACACGTAAACGTAGATAATATTACTTACAAATATTTATGTAGAATTTTAGTAGTCCTCCCAATTAGCGATACATGTGAAAATCCATCAATAAATGAAATAAAACACAATTTTCAGTGAAAATACTTTAATTGTTCACGACGATATTTCAATTTCTAAATCAGCACCCTCACTTGTTAAATGTACACAAACCTTCTTGGTATCATCTAAAACGTCAGTTGAGGATGGTGACTTATTATTGAAAAGTCATCTTGAACAAATAAAGTTTTTCTTTCACCTTTTGTGATAATAGTTAGTGAATTTTTTGTTTTTGATCAACAAAGACAGAAAATAAATTTGTTTTGTTTTCATAGCTAAACTATCACGCATTTCCCCAAATATTTGGTGTAGAAAATTGATCTTATCTCCACAAATTGCCGCAATAATTTGAAATAGCTCTTCATCGTACAAAACTAGAAAATTAATAATTAAAGGAGGTAAATAGTATAAAAACAGCATAACTACCTCTCTAGTCGTTTGGCAGCATATATATATATATATATATATATATATATAATTTTTATTTATCCCCCGCTAAGTAAGTAGCCTATCTTTCGAGAAACAAAGCATTTTTAGAACAATTATTGATTTTTAATGATTTTTAAGCGTAAAATACGATTTATAAAGTGAATCTTAAATAAAATGAATTGCACTATTTATTTAATTAAGTTAATAGTCTATTATACTTAGTTGTTGTGTGTGTTCCCTCTAAACTCTAAGTCATTAAAAGAGGTTTTCTTAATAAAGGTTACATTTTATTGAGTTGTATAAATCTACTGCTACGCTTATAAAGCAACAACACAAAGAAACTTTACAATTGTGTTAATATCAAAAGGTAACGTGATTTAAATATATCACTTGTCTCTCAATTAAATTAATATATTATTATTTGTGTGGTCCACAGTGTCGCTGCTGAAATACAGGAAAGGCTACGTACAAAGATTGTCACCAGATTGGTTAAAGAAGGATCAAGTGCTGATGAACCAACCAACATCGAGTTATCTGATTACTCAAGGTCTGTATCTAGATTTACAATCATAGAGTAAAAAATGTTAAAATTATTAACGGAATCTGTAACAGTGTCTTCACATACAGTCATCAAGTTTAAGTGAGCTATATTGGAACGATGCTTTCAGTGTTTATTAAGCTTTTAAATGTAGTATGTTTATATTATTAAATATCTGGTTGATTTTTGTTATCGAATTAGAATTCTAAAAATCAAAACCATTTTGTAAGAGTTTTAAATTTAACTTTCAAATAAAAAAATGTGCTTTTTATCAAAGTCATCACGTAAACTAAATATGATTGATTATACAACGGTCAATATTATCAAATTATGGAGATATTCTATCGTTTAGTCAATCATATCCCATTTTAATTGATATTAATCACTAAATTTGTAACAGTAATGGTATAAAGGTTATTGCCGTATCACGCGTTAAACTCACTTGATTGAAATGTTCATGGATTAAATATAATTTACAGTGATGAGGGTGACACTAGTAGTTGCAGCGAAGATGAACAACCAATCATACGACTCGACGGAGATTGTTGTCTTCCATTACCTGTGCCTCCACCATCACCTATATTACCCCATCATAGAGGACAAACTAAGGTTAGTTGTAGTAAAGGTTATAAAGTAAAGCCAAGCCGTTTGCGACTCACAAACAGTCGCTTTTGGTGTTTTACATTTATTTAATACACAGAGCTGAAGCAGCGATTCCCAACCAGTGAACAGCGGCTCACTGGTGCGCCGCGAAATTATTTCATGCAGAGTTGTTCAAGAATAATCATTAAAGTTTTGTATCTCACCACTTATGTATACAGTGAATTTTTGAATTTCCCGAAGAGGATCATGTGTTTCTGGTCTTTGTAGTGTTTTTCTAAATAACGCACTTCTCAAAAACGGAAACTGACAAGAAATTGATAGCCAATGGGTCAGTTGAAACTTCTGAATAAAGGACAGCTAGCATATAAAATCTCACCATTTTCTAGGAAATTGTAGATGTCTGGAAATACACATTACAATGTCCTTTCTGGAATTACCAGGAAGTTGACTTCCTGGAAACTAGGTTTGCTTTTTTGTGTCTTTTATATAGCAGTCGTCGGTGTCCTTTAAGAATTGAGTTTTAACTTTAAATATAGTTGCCGTGAGAACAGCGCGTAGTATAGTAATGCATTGTGATGTCTCTCAAGCGGAAGAGTTTAACTATTAAAACCTTACATAGTTTGAGATCTCCCTTTTTAAGTTTTCATTTTTATTTTGCCTATTTGGAGTACTGTAGAAGGAATATTATAATAAATATTATTACTTTATTAATAAAGATTATTATTCCATTTACTAATTTGTGTTTTATTGTGTATTTTTATGAGATTAAAACCATTATGCCTGTGTACTATAAAAACAGTTAACAGGGATAGTTCAATATTTAACCGCTGGGGCGATATTTTATTTAGTTGCCGCGAGGTAAAAAAGGTTGGGAATCGCTGCTTTAAAGGATAAAAAAGTTGTGTGTGATGTTGAAAATTTCTGTTTCTATCCTGAAACTGCTTTTTTGTGTAAATAATTCTGCTTAAATTTAATATTAAATAAATGAAACATTATTCTATAACGTCTGTTTATTTCAAAAGAAATGTGACAAAGCTTTTTATAATCTGTTCAATTTACTATTATTTTTAATGAAATGTATCTATTTTTTGTCTATAACAATTATAATTGATATATATTTCAGAAACACCAAGACACTCAAGGGTCGCCAAAACATTCACGCAGTATTATTACTTCACCTCCTGCTCCGAGGAAGATTTTACAGGTATAATATCTTTCATATAACATTCTATATAGTCTTCCATTAGAATGTATATTTATATTTGTCACCTTTTATGATTTAATTAGTCAAACATTACCGCTTATTTTTAGTTGATAGTTTCATCAGTATGGTTATATTGAAATATTTCAATACGATTTTTGTATAGTAGTATTGTTTTATTCTTTTCTCCTTCAGTTGTTTTATAGTTCAACATAGAATCTTGAGGATGTATCAATAATCAAAAGATCACACTCCGGATTAATCACTTGTTCAACCACACTCCGAATTTGAGCAGTAAATTACATTAATGTTACAGTTTACAGTAAATTAAATTGATTTATATAACTACATTAAAATTGAACAATTCAGAGACAAAACGTGAAAATAAAAATAATTAAATTATAAACTGCATACTTCTATATAAATTTCAGATGCCTCGTGCTAACTTAGATTTATTGGATCCAGGCGGCAGTGACTTCTTTGATGGAACGACAGAGTTGGAATCGGGCGATGAGAGCTCTTCGTGTAAGAAACGCAACAGATCCTACGAGTATTCAAATAAAGGTAATAATTTTATTTAGCAAGTTTGTGGCAACATTTATTTTAATATCAAATTTCAGTTTAGAACTTGTTGACAATTCACTTTGTTGAACTCATCTTGCAAAGTAACTATTACTATTGACAACAGTGTTATTATTCCTTACATTCCGAGACTATACGATCCATTATTTATTTTACAGGCTAAGACTAATCATAAGATAAATATTATAGACACTGAATTTGAGCTTATTTCTCTCATAATCAACGACGTGTTCCCTCGTTAACATTACTGAACACGTTCATAAGTATGTCTACAAGAGATCTAGAATATTATACTCAGCTTTCTTCATTGAGTATTAATTAGTTCAAACTCTCTTCTTAAAATCCAGATCACACACCAAAATACTTTGTATCACTAAAAAAAAAAAAAAATAATAATAATAAGTATATTTCTAGACAAAATAATCGAAAAAACAAGAACACAAATTTTTCTAAAATAATTGTAAATATAAATTTTACAGTTAACGTGTATCAACAAGACAATGTATTGTAGCTATGAAATAGACGTAAGTAGTATATTCCAGAGATCACGATACCAGTATATGAGTGCTGTACTGTTATTTCGCTTTTTTGTTACGCTCTACCCAAGATGTTTTTTATCCAACCACACATCATTCACAGGTGAAAATGTACTAAAGTCTG
The DNA here is from genome assembly GCA_963513935.1 of Aphrophora alni. Taxonomy (NCBI): domain Eukaryota; kingdom Metazoa; phylum Arthropoda; class Insecta; order Hemiptera; family Aphrophoridae; genus Aphrophora; species Aphrophora alni. The sequence goes on along the minus strand of OY740769.1, from coordinate 121,640,035 downwards.
AATCTGTATGCCTGGTTCATTAACGTGGCATAAGTTATTTGATAACTGACTCAATCTAGTGACCTTCCGATTATCTTCAGTCTCTTATCTCTTCTAACTGGAAATTCAGTAGTCTACAAAAAGTATTTTAGGCTGAGCTATTTAGCTGTTAAAATACGCTGCATAAATAATTTTAAAAATATTTCGATAGAATATCCCACAAAATCTTCACAAAATTAAAAATAATATTGTGAAATGTTGTATAGTTTTAAATTGAATATGATGGATATCGTATAGTGAACGTGTTATCTTTGTAAAATAATTACATTTTATTTTAGTATTTAGTGCAATTTTAACATTGTGCACAATAAATATAATGAATATACATGTAAATATAATAATTTATTAAATCAGTTTTAGTAAAAGTGTGTAATGTAATGAACGTTTTCAGGTAACAAGTATAGTGACAGAGTGGAAATGCCTCCTGAACTGATAGTCACGCCAGCCCAGGTAATGCACTCCCATCCTAAAATATGTTTATAATATCCCTTCTCTTTTTTAATTGCTTTGTAATTTAATAAACAAAACTAATTTATTATCTTTTAAATTGGTACCTGGCGTTGCACAACATCCTAGTCAACTAGTCTGAGTAGAACGGTCAGTATGGAAGATAGGAAGGGAAGGGTGGTTCATTCTGCCAACTTATTCATTGGTGAGAAAAAATACGAGATTTAACAATATAATATTTAGAGCCTCGTGTCTGCGTCTTTACACATTTTAAATTGATTGGAAATATGACAACATTCAGTACAAGAACTAAGAGGGAGACATTCATATTTTCTGTACAGACTGTTTTAGGGGCATCGACCAAGCTTCAATGGGTACTTATAAATATAAACAAGCAACTATTGGAAGGATCCCCAGACTTAATCAAGCAGAAATTGTCTAGTCTTAGGTGCTCCTGGCCGTGTAAAGATGCATAGTGGCTACATCGGCAGAGAAGAGTAATCTTTATTTACGCTTTAATTCAAAGGCCTGAAGGTATATTCAACACGATACATGTTTGTTTATACTTAATACTATTGAAAAGCCATACAATTGCCATTTTGTCGAAATCAACGACAATCAAGAGATAATTGGAAACTAATGGGTTCACTCTCGAACAGATTTGGGAATAAAAACAGTTCTAAAATAACATAACTCGAGAAATAAAAACATCAATTTTCCAACGTAGGTTGTTGAGATTTTTTATCTTTGGCAATCAGGAACTCCATTCTTTATTAAGAATGGTACACAAAATATTTGTAATAATTAGGGCTATACAAAGACGCTGAATGTGAGGCTCTAGCAAGAATGTTTCAGCTAATATTTAGGGATACTCAGCTTTAGTTGGAGAAAGTTCTAACACATTATGTAGGAGCTAATTATAATAGTTTGTAAACTTGACCTATCTAGTTAGATCTCCAAGGAGTTGTACACGAAGAAGCATACTTGGATGAGAAATATTCAACTTAGCTCTCTCCTAAATTATGCATTTATATAATATATACACGTGTGTGTATGCACTCTCCCACAATTTAGCCTGTGAAAGTGTATATGTATCTGTGCATATATAATATATATATATATATATATATATATATATACGTGTGTGTGTATGTAAGCGTGAACGCCAGTATATGTGTATATTATTATCTTTAATATGTATGTCTGTCAACGTCGATTTTTCATAAACTTTACTGTTGGATGGTTTTTGTTCATTAAATACAGGGTTTTTATTGTTTTTAGCATCTAAATAATCCTGGTATATTATAAAAATGAATTATTACCAGTCAATTTTGAGAAAACTAGCTGTTAACTCACCATAAATAGTTATTTAACTTAACTTTATTTATCTTTGTCTCAAATATTATTATATCGCTGCAATTAAGAAATGTTTCCACAAAATTTAAAGTTTTTTATTAAATAATAATTTCCTTTTTTTCTTCATTGTAACAAATGAAAATAAAGTTTAATTTATTAAGGTGAACGATAATAGTATTTTGAAATTAGGCGTGTCCAAGTAAATTACTAGCTTTGCTCTTTAGCATATCTCGATTTGGGTCATTAACAGATTATTATAGTAGACTATAATATTATGACCGAATATAAACCGCTCGTTTGTAGCCCTAAATCTAATTGCTGAGACACCAAACTGATCTAATATTATGCTTCTGTAAAAGAAATGTTTAATTTAAAATATGTGAAGTCTAGAGCTACAAAATTGTATGTAACTCATTCTTAAATTTGAAGATTTTCTGTTGACACACATGTAATTGGTTACACACAAAAATGTTTTTTTCATTAACTTTTCTTTATTTTCCATGCAATCTTCATAACATTCAGTGTTTCAAGTTTCTACAGTAAGTTCTACAAGTCACCACGAGAGTGCATAAGAGGAAAGCAAATTGAAATGTTTTATTTCATTCCTCCCACATAGATAGTAGCACATTACAATGTAATCATTACAGTTTATAAGCTAAGATATATTATGCAGAATCAATTATTGAATATAGTCTCATCGACTATAAAATAAATGCTTACAATCCTAATAAATATTAGTTCAATGCAAGCAGAATATTTAGTTACATAGATATTTTGTTACATAAGAGTAAAAACTGTATTGTTGTTGATTGCTCCCTTTAATATTTTAGACTTATAAAATTAATAGTCATAATTATAGTTTTTATTGTAACATATATACCTCAAATAGCACGTTAGAGGACATAATAATTGCAATTTTTGTCTGCAGGTTTATGAACAAGCGTCATTAACAGACATAGAGAGGTCGCCAATAAAGGAGATAAAAGGTGAACACAAAGATAAAGATTTTATTTTAAATTAGCGAAATAAATATTTAAAAAATAGCTACAGAGTGTATTAGATCACCCGTGGGACATGTATAGCAAGTAAATGAATCAGTTTAGATACATAATTTAGACTGAAACTCCACTATAACGTTCAAAAAGAATCTAGGGGAAATATTTGTTTTCAAAATTCAGTGTTTACAAAATAAAATATTATTCATCCAACACATAAGATAAGTTATTGGTAGTATACAATTTTGTCAAATAATTAAATAAATATTTATTTTAAATTCTTAATTACTCTCTAATCGTTTAATATCCCACCATAGGCCTATACAAAAGTTTTAAAATTGCCCTAGGGGAGTGAGGGGTTACATGTAGCTATTATATTATTTTATCGTTAATTGAATTGTAACCCCATAATTGTAAACAACTGACTTCATTCGTATCTTTAAATTACGGTAAAAAGTTACATAGCAGAGAACACAAGAACAAATAGGAAACACAGAGCACAATACTCACAAAAAATACGCCTAAGTATCAGACGGGTTTCAACAACAAGGTCGTCCTCTTCAGTTATAGTTTGATTGGTGTAGCTCGTGTATCACTGAAGAGGACTACCTTGTTGTTGAAACGCGTCTGATACTTAGGCGTATTTTTGTGAGAATTGTATTCTGTGTTTGTTATACTGTATAATTTAAATTTAAATGTAAGTCAAGCTCAACATTTAATATAAGAACAATTAGGTAATCGAATACTGGTTTGAGGGAAGCACACCGAACTCCTAATTTTTGTAATTAATTGTAGAAAAAATGGCCCAACAATGTAATGTGGGAAGTATAACTAAATCCTAATTACTTTCGTCACATTAAATAAATGGAGTGCACTCATTGTTGTTACTTATTAATTCGACTTAAAAATATACACCCTCGTCGTCGCAATTTTATTTCCTTATAGATAAATATTAATCATTTGTATTTAAAATGGCTTATACAAGTTTCTACATTTGAGTTTCTACCTTTAAAAATATCTTTCACTTTTTCAATAGCAATTTATATTTCTGAATTTTACCAAATTAAGCTTTATTTTTACATTTTTTTAATCAATGAATCTTTCATTCAAAAACATATGAAACTGTAGTTATTTAGCAATTCAGTTTTTAATCTAGCTGTAAACGTTTTTTATTCAATTTTGCAACGAAAATGTGTACTAAAGACTTCTAAAATCGTAACTTAATTTCAACTATTATTTATAGATTTCCACTAATTTTAAATTTAGAAAATAGTTTTTTGGCTTTAAATGAAGAAGAATACAAATTAATATAAGATCGTACAGAATTTGGAGTAGTTATAGATCCGAAAAAGTCAAGTAGAATAGGTTTTTGGGAGATTCGACGAGATATCTAGGAAAGTAACCTTCAGCAGTATAGCGAATATGCATAATGGTATTTGAGTCACTTAATATAAAATTACATTTTTGGATTATAACCATTATGAGCAATTCATTATGACTATTGTCCTATTCAGAGCTAATGCTTAGCTTAGTAAGAAGTAACAATAATAATATCACTACTGCTGTAAACAAACTAGTACTACTGTACTATTCAGAGCTACTGCTTAGCTTAATAAGAAGTAACAGTAATAATATCACTACTGCTGTAAACAAACTAGTACTACTGTACTATTCAGAGCTACTGCTTAGCTTAATAAGAAGTAACAGTAATAATATCACTACTGCTGTAAACAAACTAGTACTACTGTACTATTCAGAGCTACTGCTTAGCTTACTAAGAAGTAACAGTAATAATATCACTACTGCTGTAAACAAACTAGTACTACTGTACTATTCAGAGCTACTGCTTAGCTTAATAAGAAGTAACAATAATAATATCACTACTGCTGTAAACAAACTAGTACTACTGTACTATTCAGAGCTACTGCTTAGCTTAATAAGAAGTAACAATAATAATATCACTACTGCTGTAAACAAACTAGTACTACTGTACTATTCAGAGCTACTGCTTAGCTTAATAAGAAGTAACAATAATAATATCACTACTGCTGTAAACAAACTAGTACTACTGTACTATTCAGAGCTACTGCTTAGCTTAATAAGAAGTAACAGTAATAATATCACTACTGCTGTAAACAAACTAGTACTACTGTACTATTCAGAGCTACTGCTTAGCTTACTAAGAAGTAACAGTAATAATATCACTACTGCTGTAAACAAACTAGTACTACTGTACTATTCAGAGCTACTGCTTAGCTTAATAAGAAGTAACAATAATAATATCACTACTGCTGTAAACAAACTAGTACTACTGTACTATTCAGAGCTACTGCTTAGCTTAATAAGAAGTAACAATAATAATATCACTACTGCTGTAAACAAACTAGTACTACTGTACTATTCAGAGCTACTGCTTAGCTTACTAAGAAGTAACAGTAATAATATCACTACTGCTGTAAACAAACTAGTACTACTGTACTATTCAGAGCTACTGCTTAGCTTAATAAGAAGTAACAATAATAATATCACTACTGCTGTAAACAAACTAGTACTACTGTACTATTCAGAGCTACTGCTTAGCTTACTAAGAAGTAACAGTAATAATATCACTACTGCTGTAAACAAACTAGTACTACTGTACTATTCAGAGCTACTGCTTAGCTTAATAAGAAGTAACAGTAATAACACCACTGCTGCTGTAAACAAAACTCTAATCATGGGAAGAGGTAATTAACATAATAATAAATAATAAGAACAAACAGCATAATTGCTAAGTAAGTAAATTGTTATTTTCAATGTGTCTTGTTTAACCGAATGTTAAAATAATGTGTAGTATATACACGTGAGATAGAAGTAATAATTATAAAAGTATAATTTTGTAGAATTTTGTAATTAGAAACATTAACGATACGAACTAAATAGTAAATGAAAAGAAATCTAGACATTTCATATTGCTATTCTAAAAGTCAAATTTGAAACCAAATTTTCGCAAAATAAAACAAGTTATTTATTAAATCATGAGTCGTTCTTTAAAATATATGAAACCCAAATCTGTCAATTTTTAAATAACGAAGAGTTTATTATGCAGTATAGTTCATTACTTTAAAAAAATATATTCTTATAACATGCTGATATTCTTTAAAAAAAAAAAAAAAGCCTCCAATGTTATATTAGAGTGTAAGGGGATACCAACTGTTCCTAGTTTCAACAGTATATAGAAACTAAGTTTCATTTAAATCTAATATTCTCTTCTCTTTCGGTAATGATGTGGGTTTCACAGATCGTTTAATCAGGCTTATTTAAAGTCGCCATTGATAGTCCAAGCGTAGCTTTGATAGAATATAACAGAAAATTAATTTCAGTACGTGAAAGTATTTACAAACTACCAAAGAGCTTACAGTATATAGTCAAAGCTTAAATGAATATATTGTGGATCCAATGTACATTTATTTCTGATTTTAAAATATTTAAATTTCAAAAATAAAATAAAAGTAGACATATAAACAACTCAAGAAGTAGATTTAACAGTAATTTAAAATTATTAAAGTTATATATAATATAACTTTAACGATTAAAAGAGAAATTATTATAATTATTTAGTATAAAATTAGATGATTTTAATGTAAATCATGTTTTTTTTAATAATTGTAAATATATACGTTTAAATTACCAATGATGAGGCCAGCAATACTTGTTTGCCAAATAACAAACAATATTTGTTGAAGAACGTAAAAAACATTTTTTGATAAATAGACGTCAGATTGTTTTCAACAATGTGATACCTTAAAACAAAACAAAATAATGTTTTACCAATATGGAATCTATACAATAGTTGCTTGTCAGTTTTAAATGATCATAATCTCTGGAGTACCTTAAATATATTTTTTTTAAATTTTCAATAAACAAGCTATTCATACTTTAGGACGTGTGGAATTGGAGTCCCCTTCTTTTCCGAGGAAAGGAGACAATTGTTGGAGTCCGGAACGTGCACGAAGTGTTCAGAAAACTCAGTCGTTCAGGTAATTCCATCTAATTTTGTCGTAAAACTTTAAACGTAACTATACAGTTGTTATTAAAATTTAAAAATCACAAGTTGTATGTATATGATAATAAATTCCTACTCTGCAACCATATTTGTCTTCAATTTGAAGAGAAAATCCATTTTGAAGCACTGAAATAAATTAGAGAGAAATTGGTGGGTGAATACGGCCTACAGTTTGTTGGAAATATTAATTTTTTTTTTAACTGAGCAGTTGGCAGATTTTGTTTAGTCTTTGTATTTTTAATGATTTTCTAAGGTATACAATTTGTAGACATTTATGTATAAACTAGGAACAATTATTACTCCCATACTAAACCAACGTCCACTGAACCTTTAGCTGTATTACGGTAAGGTTTTAGATGCCATTGAAATTTATTATGTAGGTTTTGCTTTATGAAAAGTAGATCTATTAACAACAACAACAACAACAAAAAAGAGAAAAAAAAATCAATAAAAAACCTATTTGTAGCATTGAAACAGAAAACTAAGTAATAATTGTTTCAGTATTTGAAAGTTTTGAAGAGTGACATTAAGAGAATGAATATATACAAACATTAGAATTATATAAATTATTTTTATTTTCTGGCAAGGTAGAGGAAAGATCTTTCAAACTTCAAATTTGTATTAAGTATTAGGCTGGGAGACTCATACAAATAGTCTTTCCACGAGATAAATTATAGTTACATTTTTGATTAGAAAGTTAAAATTTTATGGCAGCCCGGATTCCATGCTCATATTTTATATGGGATAATTGCATGGGGAAACTTTCTAGGTGCAAGAAAGGTTTTTTTATGTGGCAAAAAAGGTTATTAGTTTTATGTGGCCTATTTGTTTATCTTGTGTGTTAAAATATAAATAAATTTGTTTATTATAAATAAGAGAAGTAATTTACATAATTTGTTATGGTACTCGAAAAAAATGAATTTATTTATGCAGACTATGTTAGGCTAAACAAATCTTAGCAGAGTTATCAATATCTTGGCGAAGCTTTTTAATAGATTGTCATTAAGCTCAAGAAGAGTAAATAAGGAGAAGTTCAAATTAGGCATTTAAAAAATTACTAAATAGGAAACTATTCTATAGCTTAAGAGATTTTGTACTGGACAATGATATTGATTATATAAAATTGTAAACTATATTAAGTATTTTATGATTCCTGTCTATTAGACCTAACCTTAAAATATCTATTACACAAGCAATTGTACACGACAATAAATAAATAATAATTATTTTTAATGACAACTGTATTTATTGAAATCGTTGTAAATTCAAAATAATTATCATTAGAATAGATATATGTTTACATTTAATTGTAAATAAAATACAGATATTTACATTTGATATATCCAAATGTAATAATTTATATAAATAAAATATATATTACGCTACATTTTGGAGAGTGAGGACTATAAAAGCTCAAAACGTTTGTATTACGTTATTTACTAGTATGGAGTGAACCGATTTTTGGTGGTAAGCTTCTTTATTTTTGCTTGCTTCTGTTTCAAGATATGACATTAGTCAAGAGGTCCAACGCCTATCACTGCAGCCCAGTCTAACTCTACATCAGTCGATATGGACTGGAGTTGATTACGGTCCAGAATGTACCAAAAATGTTCCTTTATCTTGGGGAAAGTCTCCTAACTCCAACAGTGATTCATTACTTAGGTATACATTATAAAAATAACTGAATATCTAATTAAAGATTTAGTTTAACTTAGTACACGATGATAAATTGTTTCATAAGATGTTATAATATATTTTATTTTATAGAGAATACTTATTTAATGAAAGGCAACAAATAGCAATAACGAAGGTTTGCTAATAAATAAAACAAAATCTATTCATTATTTTATAATATTTCCAATAAGACTGAGAAACAATTATTAAAAAGCATTCGAAATCAATGTTGTGATAAAAAAAGGAATATAAATAGTTGAAATTAAATAATAGTTTGAGTCGTTAGTAATTTATCAAGATTTTAAATTATATAACTTGTTAAAACCAATATTAATTCAAATACAAAAAGTTATTTGTTGAAATATTGTATTACTTCATTTTACAGGATTATACAATTTTTCATAAATATTACTTGGTAAAATTGTCGTCTATTTGTAATAAAAACTAAATAACAAATCCAAATATTTTTATTTATGACTTTAATGATATTTAAATTACTTATATTTTAGCTGTTTCCTTATTAGATAAATATAATACATTTCAGGTCCTGCTCACAAAAATTATCAGCACTAAAAAAGAGTCACAAACATTCAAGAAAAGATACGAGAATCCTGGATCGAGAAGTGAAACCCAAGATTCAGAAGGCAATGATTGAAGATGAGAGTCCGCCATCATTTATTAACAAGAAGAAAAGTAAACGAAAAAATAATAAGTAAGGGATCTGACAATAAACATTTTTTATGAATATTTAGTTTATTTTAATTATTTTGATTTCTTCTAGTTAAATTAATAAAGGTGTGTAAGCTATTAGAATTTTTTTTTAATGTTTAAAAAAAGGTATAATTTAAAAAAAGTCAAATCAGTTCCCGTTATGTTAATTTTTAAGTTGAATTAATGATATATAGCCCATATATTTTTATATGTTTTGGAAGAATTATTTGTATCGTGTAATGAAATACAGACTACGTAAATATTATTAAATTCTATAGATATGTCAATACTCTACAATCACAACAATCTTTAGTTTTTACAAATACACTTACTTTTTGTCACTCACTAAGTGTACTTCTAATAATTAAATATAATTACTTAATCGTTTAAACGTCGTGTTCTTCCAAACAAAATAATTTATATCGATTTATTTAGTGACGAAAGTTTCCCAAGTGTATCTTATTTCAAGTGAAACTATGTACACAGCATTATTAATCATTAAATTAATTTTTAGGACCAAAAAAACGGGACCACAGGAACAAGTGACAAGTAGTAATGCTGAAGAAAAAAGTGAATTTGGTCTTAGTATAGAACCCACGCGTATAGAAGAAAAGAAGAAAATAAAAGAAACACCTTGGTAAGAATATTCTAAAAATGAAATAATTCAAATAACGATATATTAAATTAATCATAATAGAAATATTTGAAGTATTTTATAATTGATTTTCTGGTTTTAAAATCATTGACGATATTATTGGTTATTAGTGTATATAAATGACGGTTCAAAAATGTGGATAAACTTTCGTTATCAACACGAAAAACATGAAAAATACACTAAAAAATTTAACAAATCATTAAACTTGCATTAGATATATTCCCCTTACGTTGAGTAAGCAAATTTTCAGGTTAATTCTTCGCACGACGCGGCCTCAAAGTCAGTTGCTAAACAAAGAACAAAAGGTGAACATTCCCAAAAAAAGATAGTTAACTAACTACCCTGTTGGAAAATAAATCCTGTGTTTTAGTTGATCTGAGTAATATTTGAATTCAACTTTGGTATTTGGCATTCCTTGATTAAATTCGCAATGTGCTGTGATTTTTGCGATCACCTTTCTATGTAGCCATAGTTATTTTGATCACTCAGGCCTAGCTTTAGTTTCTTTCCTAGATGTATTACTAGTTTTAGTTTTAGTTTACAACTAAGCTATGTTGGCTCTATTCAAGTTTCTCTGTAATAGTTTTATCACGTGATAACGAGAGTTGGTACATACTCTCGAAATGTCGTGAAATCATTTTTATGTATGTTTTACGATGATGGGAATATCTTTATGATGGGAAATGCCGAATACAATATACCAAGAATATAGTTCGTGCTATTTCACATCACATTAATAATAACATTATAACTTAATTATAAAATAATAAATACCTTTTTTTTTTTATCTTGTTAAAAAAGGAGAAGTAAGTATATTACGGCTTTACGAAAACATGTTAAAACTTTAATTAATTGGAAATACTGTTAAAATATAACCGTATATTATAAACTGTGTTATTGCAATAGTTTAGTAAAGTTTAAATGTAAATTATATACAGTTTCAAATGATTTATTTCCAATGTATGAGTAGTTATCTGCTTATATACACGTACTTTTAGCCAGAGTTCTATGTGAAAAATCTTTTATGTATAAATTTATTACTATAAACATTACATGATACAAAAGTAAATTCTGAGATATTTCGTTTTTACAACAATTCTGTTTAAATACTACTAACCCTACAAAAGAAGTCGGGTATATCTTAACAATTACTATTTTAATTGTTAAAATGTAAATATAATGATTAAGTACAGAATATCAAATTTATTATAATTTTATTTATAGCTTTATTAAAGTTAAATTAATTCACAATTGATTAATCATGTTTGTGCAATAACAGGTATCAGGGGAAAAAATGTGGACGTCAAACAGTTGCAAGGAGTCGATTTCGAAAAGGTGGAATCGTGGCAACAGCTACCGTTCATACTTATGGAGATGAAGCAGGTATTTACAAAGTGGAGGAAAGTGAATTTGTTTGTTCTAAGCCTCATTACTGTTTTACACTACTTCTATTTTATTACTTATTTTTTATCTAGACATAAATATAGGTATTTGTTTTAAACATACATTGGTATTATTTAAATATTATAGATATTAGTTATATCTACCTTGTTTTCTATTTACGTTGGAAATGTAAAGTGCGTAGGAATTTCCTCTCATAACAATACAAATAAATAAATAATATTCATTTTATTTGCAGAAAACAGTGAAGAAGCTGACGATAAGACTGATAATAACGGTGCAAACGTAAAAAAGAAAAAGAAAAAACGGAAGTTCCTCAACATTCACAGAAAAGTCCGCAAAGTCATCAACTCTGTTACAGCCACAAGTTCCGACAAAACAACATCTTCAAGCCAAGTGTCGTCGTCCAAGCAAAGATAAGATAGACCAAATTGTTCACATTATTGTATGAGAGAGTTCACAGAATGAAATTAAATTATCTGTCTTGGTTGGTTATTTTTTTAAAACCATTTAATTATACATTCTTAACATATCACATTATAGTTATAGTATGATAAATTTTAATAGTGCATATAATATGGTAATTAATAATATTTCCATTAATGGAAAGATTACTTAACATTATATATATATAAATTTAGGATGTTAATATAAAACAATAATAATTGGTTACATTCTTCACTATGTATAATTTATTTAATATTGAATTGGTAATATGGAATTATTATAAAAACATAAATGTTAAAATACCCTACTGTTATTGTTATTTAACAACAAATACGTAACATTTGTCTTGAAAATTCAAAACAATGGAAGTGGTTATATCTCTGAATTGATATTTCAACGGATGTTACTCATATAAGATATTAATTAGTTTTGAAATTTAAAAGATTGTAGATTTAATATTAGCCTTTTTAAATTTCGTGTAAAGTAAAAGTAATTTCACTTGTCAACAGACTTTTAATTCTTTCTATAATATTATATTGACCACGACTTTCTTTTAAAGAATTGATCTCCACCAATACCGTTAATTTTTTTTTTTTAATCCCTCACTTTAAAAACTCGACAAATAAGTGTAATTACATTTTATATATTATAACAAAAAGTGTTATATTTATAAATTATGAACATTAATTTGTAATAGTTTTAACTATATTGTTGTAAATAAGTTAACAAAAACCAATTTTACAAATGTACATTTAAATCGTGTATATATTTAAAAAGAGCATTTTAAAAAATTTTAATTGTGAGAACTTCCTCATAACATTAAAAATAACTTTTCCCACAAGAAGTGTTAAAATGCAAAACATCAGGTTCTAAAGTCTACCTAGTCTAAATTCTGCTTTGCGAATATACTATTCTTGTGCATCGTGTTAACAATAGCTAGGTCCGTAAAACAAACATACCATCGTTCAATAATTAAATTTGAGGTAAATGATTATTAATGTAATAATTCCCTGTTATGGCATGTTTACATAATTTTAACCATTCTTATAAGAAATCGACGATGTTAGTAGTTTGTGTAAATTTTATTATATTTTTTTCATTATTTTGGACAAACACGTGTTTAAAACCCAATAAACGTACTCTAGGTAAAATGTGTAATCTGCAATGGTAGTTGGAAAACGAACACATTCTCATCTTTAGATTCACGTTTATGTTATCTGGCGGTTTTTAAATACAAATATTAGTGATTGTATATTTCACTGTTATTTTTTAACATGCATCTTATAGGTTTGACTATCTTGCCAATACGGTACCATTACTTTTGTCTCGACTGTATAATTCGCAGTCTTCCTATACATAGTTTGAAATTGAAGTGTAATGGTTTATCAGATATAGAGATGTGGTGTCACACATACACTCTTGAACAAAGGAATAGTTAACCAACAATAGTTAGATGTGTAGGCGTCGTCTTTAAAAAGAAAAAAAACCTATAAATGAAAACAAAATTCACATTGATAATATTTGCTAATATTAAAGTGAAATCAATAACCTTTTGTGTAACGCGTCAATAAATATAAATAATGAGACAGTACTTGAATATACTTGAATTGGCAGAAGATTGTACTTAAACTTATTATTTAGATCTTAGCAGATATGATTACTATAATAATTAAAATATTTGGAATAAGGTGCAGCTATGAAAACTTTTTGTTTTCTAAATTCCGAATTGCAAAATTAATTTCATTTTTTGTCATTGTGCAACAAATACATGGAGTTAGTATTCAACTTATTTTTTACGTAGGGATATTTTAAATGTGCAGACCTTTCTTATATACAAGCATTTCAGCCACCTCTGTTAAATACTTATTTAAAAAAAAAAAAAAAAAAAAAAAAAAAAAAAATGTTAACTCCATTGCATCCACTGACGGGACGAGGTAGCTTAGATTATCAAAGAACTAAAGGAGTTGGAATTATAAAAAAGCTTGAAAACTCAAAAATTAGAGGACTAATATGATGAGAGTCAACAAGTTTGGAGGGCTCTGACGGTGGGAAAATATGTTATATATATATTTATGTTCAAACTTACACCCGAAGGAGACTATGATATAAGAGACAAACTTTTACTTAAGGGCACCCAAAACTAGGATATAAAAAAAATAATTGTTTTTCATGGTTTATTTTTCTTCAGAATTTTCTCTATCCAACGATATATAATACTTACATATAAGCGGTTGCTGACACAAGTAAAAAAAATAATTAAAAAATCTAACTACCAAGTTACGAGTGGGGGGATGGAAATTGATGATGTGATCGAACTGTTTGGACGCTCCGTACCCAAGTACAATGTAATGTACACAGAGTATTTGGGTGACGGAGATTTGAAGACTTATCAGACAGTTTGTGAGGTCCAGCCTTATGGCCAGTGTCTGTAGACAAACTCAAGTGTATAGGCTACATCCAGAAGCGTATGAAGACACGACTTTACAAACTAAAATATGAAAAGTTGAGTGATGGCAAACCCCTCAAAGGTAAAGGACATTTGACTGGTGAAATGATTATAAAACTTCAAATCTTTTACGGATTAGCTATTAGGACGAATACCAATAGTTTGAAAGACATGCAGCAAGCAATAAGGGCTACATATTTCCATATCCAGTCCACAAATGAAAACCCTACACATCAACTTTGCTCCAAGGACGCCAATACCTGGTGTAAATTTCATAAAGCGTAAATAGAAAACTCTGAATATGTCCATAAAAATCACTTCCAAAAACCTGAGATTATTATGTTAGCAATCAAGCCTATTTTTAAATCGTTGGCTGATCCTCTTCTTTTAGAAAAATGTTTGAAGGGAAAGACCCAAAATCCTAACGAGTCATTGAACAATGTGATTTGGACTCGTGTACCAAAACGAACTTTTGTGACGCTTCCTGTCCTTTAGTATCCTTGGAGTATATGAAGTTGTTTCTTCCTTCAATGAAGGATATGGAAAAATGGAAAAAAATGAAAAGTTGTGGAAAAATGGGTTAGGAGGCTGGAAGAAACATGGTGCTGGTGATGAAACGGCTCGACAAGGAACGCATGAGGTATGGAAAAAGGACCTCCAGAAGAAGATCAGGTAGTCAAGAAATGTACAGAAAAGGAGACTGGAAAACTTTTATGAAGCAGAAGACCATGATAATCCAGCTTACTTTGCAGCGGGATATTAATTTGTAAGTAATTATATTTCTCTTGTTTCCATGGTTTTTCTTTGTTTTCCGAAAAATGTTGTTTTCAAACGGCTAAATGACACATAACTCAATAACTATTAGAGATAGAGCTTTTAAATTTGAAACACAAATAGATTCTACATCTAGTTCCTTACACAAGTTTGTTTAAAAATATTAATTTTTAACAAAAATAGAGTATGTTAAATATGAAATATAGGAGCAAAAAATCATGATTTGCAAAAAAAAATTTAAACTTTTATGTTTTTTGGTTATTTTGAAAAATATGTGTAAGGAACTAGATATTTTATTTATCTTTATAATAAAAAAAAATTTGGTTCTATCTTTAACCGTTCTTGAGATATGTGTTATTTAGTTAACATTGTCGGTATATGGGATTTCGGGTGCCCTTAATGTGGCTACTGAACGCTCAGCAAACGATGCTGTCAGTTTTAACCAGACACAGACAAAGTACTTATTCTTTGATGACAACAGAAACGGTATGACGCAGCATAGAGGCATTTAATCGGCTTAAATAATCGGAAAGACAAGGATGACTCCGTGACAGAATAATATCTCTAATCGATAATTCCAGTTAAACGTAATGGTGGCTATGACTTTAATCAATATTAGCTACAGAATGTTGGTTCACAGCTAGAAGACGTATTGTTGTTCTAAACTCTAAGTATCCTAATGTGTATTTTATGGGCAAAAAATCCAAATTAAATTTGACAATCATACATGCATTATTTGTAAAGTTAAATCACCAACAAACATGAAAGACGCTACCAACAAATACTAAGTCAATAAAAATGTACTTCCGTAAGACAGTAATAATTAATTGTCAAAACTTTGGTGGTAAAAACAGGAGTCCTGCAATCACTTGGATGCAGTCAACTTTCATAGATTTTTAGAATTTAAATCGTGGATTATACACCGTTTGATACGCAAAGATCAAATACACTACTACTTTGATGCCAATACAAAACGTATTTGTAATATTTTCGACGGTGTTTCGGATATAGAATCCATCACAAGAGGACAATTAATGCAATCTATTAGAGTAATTGAAGTTGACTTATTAAAGTTATGGAAAAAGTCTCTTGACAAGTTAGATTTATTTCGGATGTACGATTAAAAAGTAATTAAGTAAAGTAGATAATCTTAAAGAAAAATAAATACATTGGAGTAAGTTGTGGTTCGTTAGCAAAGATAATGAATAAACTGAAACGTAAGATAAATATGTTGATCCTATGAAATTTATTTAGTATATAAAAAATGGCTAAGAATCCGTTAAGAATCCTATAACATTAAGGAGAGACACTAAGAAAGGAAGTAGTCGCATTCCTGGAATTTTAAATGTCTATGACAAAGTTTTCACTAACGATACCGACCTGTTGTAAATTTAACTTAATCTACTGTTGTATAATTATTTTGGTACAGGTACAAAACTAGCAATTTATTTGCCTCGAGGTAGCATAGGTACAAACCCTATTGACGAAGCGTGTGGAAATCACAATAATCAGCACGTATAGTGATTCAGACAGACGTAGAGAAGCAAACAGAGTTTTAGTAGAACGAGCTTGGAGCCGAGTCAAACCGTAAAACTCGTCTATGGGTGTGTGCCCAGCAGCGTGGGATGTAACAGCGGCTATGGAAGCAAAAACCAAATTAGGATTGGGAAAAAAGTTGAATCTACCAAAATGCAAAGAGATAATATTGATAGGCGGTGTCTTGTATCTCAAACCGTATCCAAAATACAGGCGTTTGTTTCTCAAACCATATTTAAATGGCAAATGACTGTATCTCAAACAGAATTAAAAAAGCAGGTGTCTTGAGACTGATAATACCTTCAAAAGTACTAAAGAGATGAAGACCAGTGTAAAAAACTTCAATATAAAAAACCGAAATAAACTTTAACAAATATTTTATGGAAAAAATAAGCTGGGAAACTGAAGACGTGTTTATCTGAGGGTTTACCATCCCCCGGATCATTGAAAAACGTATTTGTTCACGTAAACCTAGATAGTTTCGGGAGAAGGTACACATTGCGTCTGTAATAGAAAACGCAGTGACAATGTGGAGTACTACTACAGTTTCGGAAATCTTAGACCACCAATCGAACTGACTACATAATTAGGTTCCGACGCTAATATTCACTATAATTTCAAGCGACATCAAAGTGAAAACTCATTCGTATGCGGACATATGTGCTTAAAGTTTCTATCTTGTCTACTGTTTTAAGCTGTAAATAGTTCTACACTCTCGTGCGATTTCTTTGCGCCGGTTGATCTAACCT
Organism: Aphrophora alni; assembly: GCA_963513935.1. Taxonomy (NCBI): domain Eukaryota; kingdom Metazoa; phylum Arthropoda; class Insecta; order Hemiptera; family Aphrophoridae; genus Aphrophora; species Aphrophora alni. Next base: position 121,622,760 of record OY740769.1, on the reverse strand, counting down.
ATGGAAAGTTAGAAAACCGTGTCATTGATCTTGCAAGTCCCAATATGGAAGATGGATATTATAATACATTATATCAAAACGGTAATTATGAAGTAATCATTACTATACTAACAGGTTCGTACGAAATCGAAGAAACTCGTATATTATATCGAAACTTTCACCGAAATATTGTTTTTACTGAATGCAAAGAATAACATTTTAAATATGAAAATATATTGTTCCAAAACTATACATTTCGTGAAAGGTTACATCAGAACATTACTCGGTTTCTATAATATGAATTTAATAGCGTATCAAAAACGCGAATCTGATTTGCTCGTCGATATTGTATAGGTGAATTTTATTAGAGTTGAGTGTAATTTTGTGACCAGTTTGTTTCAAAATGGAACAGTCCCACAATATACATAATGTTACCCTCAATTGGCTCCTCGGTACAAGATTGTAGAGATACAACTGTAATATATTTACCTGTCATCTTGAAAACCGTTCATAACATCGCCATAAGCCTTAGAGATCAGAAAGAAGTGGGTATGAATGTCAGAGACGAAACTGTTTCAGTCTGATTGCAATTGCGACAACAAAAAACACGAAATGGGTGTAGTATTTAATGGATAACGTTATAAAAGGAGCATCAGTTGACGATAAATTACAGGATCACTGTAAATAATTTCTTACAATCAGATTGATTGCTTTCTTTGCAAACTTGGTATCTATCCTAGAATTTGCAGTTGCTCCCTAATTATACACGTACAATATAATATGTGTAATTAAAAATATTTTAACCTAAAATAATACACATTTTACGAAATTAGGTTGATTTATTTTGAGAAAGGTTAACTCACGAATAGCTTTTAGATCGCATACCAAATGTCAATACGAAAAATATAGGTAAAATTCCGGAAATATACTTAGGCCCTCTTTAAAAATGCTTAATGTCCCCAAATTTACTAGACACATAGCCTCCAAACTTTTTAAAATATGAATATACAAAGCAAAATATCAAACCTCAATGAAATTAAGTAAAATACCAACCAAAAAAGAAGAAATATAACTGTTAGGTGAAACTCTCCTAGAAATAACCAGTATATGCATATTCGAGAATTTTTTTTATTTGTTCAAATTTAATGTTATGTATATATGCATACATCTGACCTAAGATGTTTGTGTATTAGAAATTTATATTCGTACTTTAAAAAGTTCTTAAGTAAATAAACACATTGTTAACATATACTTTAAAAGATTAGTTGTTATAAAAACTTGTTAATCAATTGTAATAAACTGAGTGAATGCAGTGACACTTGTAATTTTCACAGAATTTTACAAAAATTTAAATAATCAAGTTTAAGATATTCTGTTTAAGCTTAAATAATGAGGTTATATAACATAAATATTACGTAATATTCATAAACTCTTACTTACCGTTAAGAAATAACACTTTATTAAAAAAGGACCTAATGAACTGATGAATAGCTTATAAATACTGTAAATTTAGTGTTCAGTTTAAATTGCAAATAAATTAGGACATCCTGTTTTTATTTATACAAAACAGAATAATTTATATGTTTAAATAATTTCCGTCATAGAAATATACCGGTTTAGCTAAACAGTGCTTAAATTACTGGTAAATAATTACTGAATATCGGAAAGTTTATTTTCAATTTTAACTTCTAGTGTTTTGCAGAAATATAAATAGGTTATGTTTATTCACCTAGACAGGGTCAGAAGTCTTTATTCCGTATCATTGTTAAATGACTTAGATTTCCATAAACACAGTCTTATTCTCTCTGGAAATACGTAATTACTTAAATTGACCCAAGATACCTTGAAACGTAGGCATGCATACCGGAAGTTCCTGTTACACTTGGATGCACTTTATTTCGGGCCAAGTCTACATTAATCTTACCTCCTGGACACCTTTATAATTAAATTAGCACTTTGTTTGCCCAGCAACTTATGTTTGCTAGATAGAGATCTAAATCTGCGCGATTTATTTCATACATTGTAAACTGTATGTGTATAATGTATGTGAATTCGTAAGCAATTAGTGTACAGTTAAAATAAACCATTAAAACCCGTGTCAATGCTTGAAATACATTATGGATCTGTAATTGTTCATCATACATCCTTGTGAACTATTGTTAATAACCTCAACCATGAACAAATTAAAATAGAGGGAGTAATTGCTTAACTTCTATTATACTTTTATGCTTATAAATATGCTTCCTCTATTAAGAAAAAGATTTATTTTAGAAGTTTTAAACGCATATACATTACTGAAAAACGTACTTACCTTCTGTGAACAATTATTCTTTCAATTGTATGACTTTATTATTAGTTTTGAATATTCTAAAATCATACTTAAAAATTAAATGACAAAAAAAAATATTTTCATTTTTATTATAATAATTTCATTTTTTTTAAACTAAGGAAGATATATGGGTATAACGCAAGTCAAAAATATGTCCGCTCATGGAAGACCTGGCTTATTTATTTTTCCTTTGCACCGTAAGGGTTTATTTGGACTCTTTCACAAGCTTCCCAAGTTAACGTTTGACATATGGAAATCACATATTCCCTGCTTTTTCTACGTTTTTCTTGATAATGCCTTAATAATTTTCTGTTTTCAAGGGAATAATTGCAACATAAAATTAATTCACTATGTAATATCATAAATTATTGACACTTATATTAGAATATAAACGTTATCCGGAATGGGAGTAAAATCATAACAACTATAAGAAATATATGGTTCCCTTTTTAGCGCCTTACCAAAAAGCACAACTTGGCTCTCCATACCATATTATTCATGGTTTATTTTATTTTTTTTATTCGTAATTTTCTCACACACCGCTCACTTAAGTTAGAAACTTTTATCTGAAACAGCAAAAATACTGTAAAAGTGTTTTGTTTGGACAGACCTTATTTCTTACTGAAGTCGTATTCATAAGATATTTTTGTTTGACATTTCTTTTGTCTATTGGCAACATACGTTATATTGGTTAATTTTGATTGTGCAGGCTTTATTGTTTACCTTTTCTCTTATGTTGAAGAGTTTTGTTTCAATATTTCTTTTGTCTAATGTCATTAAACATTATGCTAGGAAGATTTTTTGTTTACTATTGTTGAATATCTTGAATAGTTACGCTTAGATATTACTTTTCCTACTAGAATGATAAAATATTTTGGAGAGTTTTATTGTAGCAGGTTATATTGTACTGCTTACTGCCAACGTGTATGTTGGAGAGTTAAGTGTAGAAATCCGCTTTACCTTCTAATTTACGTCAGAGTAGTATGCCATTGTTCCATCTCAACATAAATGACCTAACTCTGTCATCACCATCAAAATCTAAAAACAAAAACTCAACTCATTCTTCTATCTAGACGTCGTTAAAAAGAACTGTCTGTTGATATAAAAAATTATTAAACGTTCACCAAACTTTTTTTAAGTTATCAAAAATTCAAAATAAAAGGATTCACAATAATTTTCACAACCTGTTGCTATTTTTTAATAAAATAAATTATTTAATGTTAATTTGTTTCTAATTGTAATTTAACCATCTATACAAAGTTATCTGATTTTGAGAACGAAAATGTCATCTTGTGATGGAAACATGTTTTCCAGTTATTGGTATCTGGAAATCTAAACCTGACATAAAATTATGAATTTGGACCAATTATATCGTTATCGACGTATTGTTTTAATATTTGTGCTAGTTCTAGGTTTCTTCTCCCTTGTTACGTTATTTCTCTGAAACTAATAATGCAAACATAGTTAGTTTAATTTTATTCTAATAAGAATAAAATTGTATCTACAAAAAATATCGCATCAAATAATTCTCTTTAAATAATGAACTATTGATCTATACTGTTTTGAAGCACAAAATATAAATGTTGAATGTTTGTGTAAAATGTTAAAGTTATTTGGCTTTATGTAGCCCCTTTTTACATTCGTACACTGATCATAAATCATCATAATTTGTACTTACTCATTAAAACTCGCATCGAAATTTATCGTATATAAATATGTATTGAAAGAACTCTTCATAGAAGTTTAAAAAATACTTAAAAATTCAAAACTATCAATACTAAAATGAACTATTATAATATTATGAGTTAACAATAATATTATGCCAGTCCATTTAGGTTTCTCCTTTGAGATGTATCATATATAAACATAAAATGTTTTAAAGTTATTGAAAGAACTAAGTGAGCAAAAAATGTTCTCAAAGCCTAATGGAGATACATTTTTCATAACATTTTCTATTTTACTGGCAACTGTAAGTAAAATCAAAATAAATTGCATCATAGAATAATACCTCTGAAATTATTAAATAAACAATCTATTTAAAATTAATTGCCAATTTCTCGTTATTTGTAAAAGAGACATATTTCCTTTCAACAATTTTTCATTTATGTAAATTTGATTAATAGTTGCTGAAAACCCCATTTAACTGCAGTAGTTTTGAAATACACTACTTCACCCAATAATTATATTTATAATAGTTGTAATAATAATATTGTAATAACAACTAAAATTGGAGATATTCTTAATTTGAAAATTACGTAAACCTACTATTTATAATAATATATTGTTTATCTAGTTATGCTTGAAATTCAATATTGCGAAACAATATAATAGTTTAGCTCCCACGGCCAATATGTTTAAAGAATTTTCCGTTATGCCTGCAAGACTCAGATTAAGCTATGAAATCAAGTTAAACATTTTAAGTGAGATAATTTATAAACACGTATTAATAATAACCGTGAAGAAGTGTTCTTCCGTCTTGACGGTGTTTTTATGCAGGAAACACAATCTTTGCCGTAATTAAACAAGCCATTCCTTTCATTTCCTAGATATTAATTATATGTACTTAAGTTGTGTGAAACAATGATACCATGTAATAATTGTTAGGCGAGGATAACTATACATCTACTTAATGATGATAGTTCCAATGTTACATTATCTGGGAATAATTTAATACCGAAGATGTTTATGAACGTACTAATTTCAAAATAGTTGACTTTATAGCGAAGAATTAGTGAAAACATAATAAGCTATTAACGGAAGTGAGCCAAATGATGAAACAAATTTAATAATAATTGTATTTTTCTGGCCTTAATTATAATAGGCATAGTAATAAAAGTGATGAAGAGAATTGTTTTCAAGCAATTACCTACAACTTTGTTACTAATAAGGAAACCTTCATGTTATATTTATTGCCATTGCGAGTATACAAATACTCACATAATACACACATATACAAGGACATAATTTACTAATAAACACACGTAGTATATTAGTTCTTCCCGGTGCAGAATGGTTTAGGTAATATTTGGTGTATTAAAAACGTATTCGTCATACAATAAGTGTATTTATTGTATATATACAATAACAGTGAAAAATCTAAAATATATTGTGAAAAAGCTTTATCAATTATTTATAATACCTAATGAATGAGCTGTATTTAAAATTTATATTAATAGTATTATATTGCACTAATTATAAAAACTTCTTCCCTCCTACTTATGTTTATACTATACTATATGTTAATTAGTACCAAATTTACTACTGTTTAACTAAAATGTAAAGTTATTAACATGAAGTTGATAAGCAAAGACCAGAGCACTGTGGTGACAATATAATATACAGATACTTCAAAAGTTAAGAGTCTTTGTTAATATTCCCTCTGAAGATGACAACTTTGTTGTTGTAATAGCTATAAGGGTCTAATAGGAATAAACATTTTATTTTTGAGAAAAAAAAAATGTTTTTTGTTATTTTGTTTATCCCCAAGTGTGGTAAGGGACTTTTGAAAGTGTATCTGTATATGAAGTTAATAATCAAATGTATCAATTTAAAGTTATTTGTAAATTGAGTAAAACTCTTTCCAACAATTAAAACTTTAGAGGTGAATGAATTATGCATGAAAATTAGTAATTTGTATGTTATATTGATCAAAATAACCTCAATAAAACTTTGTTTGGAATATAAGCTCGGTTATGTTCGTAGATCGTTGAATTCCGTTTGGAAGTTTCCAACATTAGGATTGGCAGTTCGCAATGTTTACTAATCATATCTCAGATACCATTGATATTTTTATAATGTTGATTGAACCACAAAAAATATATAAACATATTTTAATTAAAATATATAAATAAACAGAGAGCAGTTGACAATTGCTTTTCCTATGGAATTTTTCTACGTATAGAAATGGAAACTTCATTTATTGTAATTAGTAAATAAAAAAATTGCTGTGTTCCTTGCACACATTTTCTTTTTGTTGTTTTTAACCTTTCATAGATCAACAACAAAATAAAGACCTCTACGCCTCCAATAATTTGGAAGAGAACAAGTGTTTGTCAAGAGAGCTAATAGGAAAGATGGAAGAAAGTAATATTCCCAGATTATATAAAAAAAGTGTATAGATCCAACTTAGACCGCTAGGGATTGCCAAGTCCGTAATCATTAAAAATGATTTACTGAAGGTAATCATTTTACAGCCAGTGCATATGTTATTGACTCTATAGTATCTCAATTTTATTGTTGATGTAAAATAAAATTAAGTTCTCTTTTTAATTGTAAAATATTGTCAACTGTCTCTTCTACATTGGAGGTAACATTCATTTCTCATCATTACTATATTATTAATATAATATTGAAACAAATATTAGATTAAAAAATAAGTATTTATTTTTACCAGCCTTCCTTGTCTTAGTTAACGTGCACATATAAAACTTACTGATCAATTGCTACATATTGCTACATATAATAGGTATATCACTAAAGTTAAAATACATTAGTAAAAGTCAAACTCTCACCCTCCTACTTCAGATATCATGCTTGTTACGAGACGTAAAACGAACTCCCTTACATTCTATTTTGTCAAATATAGTCCTAGACTTTTATTATTCTTATCTATGTGTTTACATAACATTCAGTTATTGCTAATCTACAATGTACTCATTATTTTTTCATGTAGTTATTTATGTATTTAGCGCAAAGGTAAATTATTCGACCATTAGCAAGCACAGTGACACTTGCCGCAGTTAGTTATTGCCTTTGTGTTTCTGATTCTAGTTGAAATAAAGAATCTATTAAGTTCTTTCATAAAACATACACTCCTTTACTAATACTCTTAAGCTACAAAAGAGATTCTATTTCTTAATGAAAAAATTTGAATATCGAATTACCTGATGTAAAATTTTATTTGTAAAAAGAAGCTACAAATAGACTCCGATAATTTCCTTTACGTTTATTTCTAAGGAATAATATGTTTATTAAAAATAATACAAAATGTTTAAACATGAGAAAGGATACTAGGTATTATAACAAAAGATTGGTTTATTTCGTCTTGAATGTTAATTTGTTCATAATTATAGACTGACGTTATCAATTTCAGACTGAAACTTAGTTTTGGCAATCTGGTCCAAAGTATTTAATATGGACTACGTAAGATAGAATTTGCAATTAAATACTCAAATTGTAAAAAATAATGGTTTGATTAAACATAATTGTAGTCGATAAACCCGTCGACTTCCATAATAATACTCTAAGTACTACTGAGGCATAGTTTATATTCAAATAACAAAGAATGAATTTTAAAGTGAAATAAAAAGCTTAGAGTAGCGTTATAGAATGACACAATATTGTCACAAAAATGTGATCTATTTTATTAATCTAATTATTGATGTGTAATTATATCATGTTTTACAGATTATCCTCATAAATGCTGTTACAATGAAAGTTAAATAGAAATATTGAATATTGTTGCGTTTATAAATTTAAACAAGATATGTTACATTGAAACTAGTATTTAATGGTATATAATTGGATTGATGACAAAAATTATAGACGGTTCAGTTATTCAACTTATCGGTTGTGTTTTTATTACAAGACGTTGTATTTGCTGAATGTAACAGTTTATGTAATAAATATAAAGCTGTAAATAACATCATTAGGTGGAATTGAAAACTTAATTATCAATAAAGACTACGTGATTTAGTAAAAAATAATATGTTCACTTAGTTATTATTAATTATATTAATAATTAGTAATAAATATAATTAGTTTTATTATTAATATTAATTAAGTGATTGCGTTATTATTTTAAGTAATTCTTTGAGATAGTTGGTTGAGGTAAATTTGATCCAATCGACAACGGATGTCCACTTTTTAGAGAGAGTACAAAATACAAATTAACTTTTGATGGTTGTCTCAAGGATGTAAGACAAAAGCGTTTAATGAGTTAACAAATACTGTGTGGTGCCTAAATATTTGTAAATTACTGTGTGGACTAATTCTAGACCTACACCGTACATTGTAAGACATGTTGCCATCCATCACTAGACTTACATAATTAAAATAGTTAATATTTATATATATTTAATTATAAATATATTTAATTATAAACTTTGAAAATGTATTATTTCAATTGAAGTATTTGCAGATATATAAACTTGTCAACCATTTACAAGAGAAATACGCTTTGATGTTTGGATTTACTGACATCAACTTTACGTTAAATGTTCATTTAACAAAATATTATATTTTTACCAAATTGCTTTTCTGATTATGTATCTATTTATTTTTAATGTAGTTTGACAAAACAAATCAAGTTTGTTTTTCTCTTCGTAAAATATGCATTTTACCTCCTTAGGTTAAATAATTTATAATGTTTTCTAAATTTACTATTAATGCAATTTTGAAATAGTTTATGATTTTCCAAAAAAACCGTCATTAGGTTCCGTATTGTAGTGTTTCATTGAAAGCCAACATTTTGTTGATGTAAATTATAAATATTTCTTTAACTTCTATCCATTTTCTTTTCTTTCATTAAATTTATGTAACACACACTATATATGTGAAAAAAGGTTCTCATGAAAACTCCCCATCTGAGCGTTATAACATGATTCACCTGTTATTGACCTCCTCATCGGTATTTATACAATGGGATTTACAAATTGCTCAAAATAAACTATGTACAACTTAAAAATAAAAAAGAATATTAAATAAAGCAGTTCCAAATAGTCGCCATTTAGAAATTTATTTTCAAACATTATTTTTAGAGAAACAATTCATTTAAAAAATTTAAAACTACATTATATACTAAATTTGTCGCCAAGTAACAAATATATTATTTGTTTAAATGGCGCAGTAGATTGGTACCAATTATAAAAATTTTATAATGAAGTTATTTGCTGAACCGAGAACTCGCCCGACGTTTTTTTCTCGATCCTTACTCTAATTTATTGAATTGTAATTATGGCGCTACTTGTAAACTATTCAGGTCTAAATTAATTCAATTTCTACGAGTCTAATGTTATGTCTATAATCGTTTATGGGTTTTTTTCTTTTTAGAAAATCTAACAAATTATTCATACAACCATACCTACTACCACATTTTTATAAAAACGGACATTTTGGACTAATAAAGCTTATACTTGTCACATTTAATTTCTTATTTTGTTGAAATTTAATTAATAGTGACTTAATATTTTTAGTATAATAACAAAACATTTCACTATATAGATACTGAGAAAAAATTTTAAAAAGAGGGAATTTTTTACATTGCTACTTGCTACTACCGGTGGACATTTTATTCATAATTGTCGTAGTTTTATGGCCAGAAATCATATACATTTCAGAAATTCATAAATAGAAGTAAGTTGAAAGTAAAAATTCAGTTATTATTTGTAAAATCGTGGATCGGGTAAGTTATAAAGAATATGACAATAAAAATGAATAATATTTTTACCTTTTAATTGAAATTGAACTAATTTACAACAATAATAATCGTACATAGGAAATTTTAAGATCATTAACTCCAGTAAATATAACACAAGCTAATCTCGAAATATGTAACAGGAGAACAATTTTGAAAGTTGTTTTCACATTAAAAAAAATTAATACACAAAAATGATGAGAGTGAGGAGAGAGAGAGAGAGAGAGAGAGAGAGAGAGAGAGAGAGAGAGAGAGAGAGAGAGAGAGAGAGAGAGAGAGAGAGAGAGAGAGAGAGAGAGAGAGAGAGAGAGAGAGGAGGGAGGGGGATGGAGGGATAGGAAAGGTAAGCTCAGACAAGAAGGGGAATTATCTAGTAAATGGAATAATTTTATACAATTCTGATTTTAAAATCTGATTTATCACATGCATAGGTTTTATAATTTTTCTTTATGACTTCAGTGTGTTTCTTGGTTTTTTATCGCCGAAATGCAATACAGTAATTTTCTATAATTTACGCCTCTTGTCACACTTGCAATGTAGTTAAAAAAAGGAACCTACTTCACAACAGTCTTCGGTCCATATGGTCACGCCTCGTTTCCAAAATGTGGACAGATCAGTAATGACTGTTTTGTCAGTCATGATTTGTGAAACTTTTACTTCGACACAATGGAATTTGTCGTGTTTAAACTATTTTTTGTTTTCTGATATGAAATAAATAATGTCACAGGACCGGAAAAGTTTTTATATAATCTCCGAAATTATAGGTAATGTTAGGTCTTGACTTTTCAATTCCTAAGCATATCGTAGCGAGTCGTTATACCGCTAAATCCGCCAGATATCGCACGAGTTGTAATTATTTTATTTGGTGAAAACAACTCCTTACGGAACCGTTCTGAAGTAAAATATTTAAAACATTGTAATCGGCATCTTTTGGTGATGAGAATTGATAAACTTTTGATTAGGTTGTTTTGTATTGAATCAGTTCAAATTAAGTAAGAGAGAAACATTTAAGAACTTAATTTAATCTAACTTTGTTGTGCCACATCGTCTACAAAATATTTTGGAACTGGAATGAAAGAGAAGCTTCATTAAAAAAATATATTATGTATAAGACAAATAATATCAAAACAAATAAATCGGTTTGTAAATACAGATATTAAAGTTTAAGAAAAGATGATAAACTAATAATGAAATACAATAAAAAAACAATTATAGCGGGATAAAATTTGAAAAAATAATAAAACAAAGAGTAATATAAGAGTCACTAGAACTGAATATGGATTATCGGTAGTTTATAATAAACAGAGGAAACTTTTAATTAAATAATAACAAAAGTAATGAAGCAACTGAGACGGTTTTTATCTTCCTTTTTTTTCTTTTTTATTATTTTACTATTTATTTTCTCTGTCTCCACCATTATCGCTTTACAGTTTTTATATATCGTTTTCTTAATAATTTATTAAAAACGGCATTTCTTTAAAAAATAACCTAAATCAACCCTTGAAATAACTTTTTTTTTATTCCAGATTATATTATTAAATTTAAATATAATATTATATTAAACTAAATAAAAACATTATTTTTGTAAACGCGCAGCTTAGTTATGATTCTTTATACTTATTACACAATAAATATACTTTGTTTTGTGGCTAACGTATTTTTATTATAGCTATTTCATTGATGTTATGGGCAGAGTACAGAGTGTGATCGTTGAAAAAAAGCTTAATTGTAATTATTTAAAAGTTAATTTACTTGTTTTGTTTTAAATTAAATTTGCTTATAAGTATTAATATTTTATATTAATAAAACATTTGAATACCAGAACAATAAATAATGATATATTCTGATTTAACTTAAACTTTTCAATGAAATATAATTAAATTATTAGCTATATAAAATCCGTTTATTATAAAGAAATAGTTAAAATCCTCAAGTTCAAGAAGAAATATTATCTTTGTCAGGCAATTGGATCACTTATTTGATATAAATGTTGAAACCCTGCAATAAATTGTAGACTATACAATAGATAGTTTAAAAGTACCGATTACAAATCAAAGAAAATAATTAGAATTGTAAAAAATTAATAATTGTACAATAGACAAAATAAAATAAACAGTGATTATAATAACAAATCCTTAATACCATAGAAAATGGATTAACTGTAGTTCTTATTAATAAAGTTTAGATATTTTAAATGAAATAACACAAACAAAAACAGAGATGTCAAATAAAACTATACTTAATATATGTTAGTAGATCATATTTAGCGCAACCATTCATTTGTACTATTTATCATAAAATCTAAAAAACATTATGGGCTATGTTTCAACATTCGTAGGGACAAAGTTTAATCATAGACTAAATAAATTGAACGTTATTTATTATTTAACCGAAATATTTCAATTTGGCAGTTTCGGTGAACACGCAATGTTTCATTTGAAAAAGCCTTACTTCTATATTGATATTTGTAAATGTCAAGACTATACACTAACTGTGTTCCTAAATATTAAATATATTCCTAATTATTAAATAGTTTTCCCTCTCCATCTTGAATCCCATTTTGAGTGAATTGTTTCCAACAAATCAAGCTGTATCACATGTCGTAAGAGCAAAAGGAAATATAAAACCAAAATTGACCGAACTAATTTGTTTCTTAGAGTATAGTACGAAAATTGTTTGTAAGGAAACAAAAGTCCAAAATAAGAAATGGACAAAGGAAAGTGTTTTTATTAACAATAAAAATTGTCTCCGTTTGTGCAAATCCGTGCACTTACAATGATGATGCTGCAATTTGTCCTTGAACCAAGTCATAGTTTTTCTGTGACCGGACATACTTTTTGTAAACAAATTCTCAGAGACCGTAACAACAAGCTGCGCAAACCGTTCTTAATTTAATTCTTAACGCGAGATCAAATTTACACAAGCGTCTTTAACTTAAAGTCCGCATTGTAGTTTGTTAAGTACTCCCCATTAAACTTCCTTTACTGTTTCCAGTTTGTGTAAATGACTATAAATTACTGTACTTTAAACAAATTGGCTTAAATTAGCAAGTAAAGAAAAGTGTTTGTTCTTAATCTTAGCTTGACTCGTTGATAATGAAATACAAATTAGTAAAACTCAGTTTAAAAAGAAAGTGATTGATATAGTTCTACGGTTATTCAGATCTTAACGGAATTCGTTTATTTTACATAAAATATATGCAAAACAATAATTAATTATAAAATGCAAATGAAAATAAAAATATTATTAAACTGAAGAGGGCGTAGGAATACGCCTTAAAACTAATAAGTTGAAAAGGAAACCAAGTGTAATTAAAATCTGTGTAAGTGGAAATCACTGCAAAGAACCAAACTATATAATCAAGTTTTAGAGTCATAAGTTGTAAATATTTAAATTTGTATATATTAAAAAAAAAAACAATAATAATTCTTATTATTAATATAATAATAGTTATTCCTAGTGCTGTTTTACAAAATCTTTCCTAGAAGTTTGTTTGCATATATGAATCTGTACATCGTATCAAAAATGAAATAAAAAAACAACGTTTTACCTTCATATCTGTTTTGGTGAGGTTAGGTAATTTAATTATGATATGAATGAGGACCTAATTTTCCAACAAAATGTTTGTTACTATGACTAACTGAATATGACTTACTAAATATAACAAAATATATTTATGAAAGATTATAAAATATATTCTTTCGATTGTGAATAATTGACTTGCCTTCAAGTATGCAAAAATAACTGTGTTATTATGTTTACAATATGTTTATATACAAAAACAATATGTGTTTATATACAATATGTTTACATACTAAATACATTTATAGGCTTCAGACACATAAATATACTCATATACTTTAGAAATTTCAGAAGAAATTATTAAGCCTCAATTAATAAATACAAACACTATTATTAAATATCTAAAACTGGTATATTAGAAATTCCATTAATACTTGAAATTATTATAATGCATGTGTATAGCTTGTAGAATTTCCTTGTATTTGCTCTCTCTCACTCTCCCTTCACCAAATATACAAGAAATTAGAGCTTCTTAAATTATTTAAATACATTCTCTTGCAGTGTAGAAACGTAGGGTTGAATTTGTACGTCTAGAAAAATATTTCTGATGTCTTTTGTTATAATTAAACAGACCATTAAAAAACATTCAAACAAAAATTATTATAGTAACAATAAAATGTTATTCATAAATTATTAACACAGTATAATATAAAATACATAAGTATAAAATGGTCTCATTTGACTTAAAACGGGCTGATCGCGTATCAAACTGTTGCTTCGTTACCACGGCTCTGAAAATTAAATAATACGAGTAGAGAATTATTACGTTTTGTGTTATTTATATAAAATCGTGTTCATTTAAATATATGTATAATATGTATATGGTTATTTACTATAAAACGGCTCTAGAATTATTATTTATTTATTTTAAATGTCGTATCCTCAAAAAGAAAAAAAGACTTTAGAGAAATTTAGATATTTTATCACGTTAAATCTATAACTTGTAAAGACAACGAGAAGCTGCTTAGCCCAGTTGGTTTAGGCGTGTGAATATCGAAGCAGTTCGGACTAGTGAACCGCCTAAGTCCGTTAGTCTAACGAGGATACAGTAAAAATGTAATCAAATTATCTGATGACAACGAATTGTTTTGTCTACTCAATAGCCAAAATCGTAGAAGATTGAGTTTTGTTATATATGTATAATAATTTTAAAAACTGTTTTGAAAACAGTACTCAATAAACCTTCTGTAACTGTGTGAAGACTTACACTAAGTGCGGGTAGGTTCGTGATAAGTGCGGGGTTTCAAATCTCATGGTCAACATGCTTTTATGTGTTTAAGATACTACCTTTATCCCTGTACATATACTTTAAAGTTATCACCTCCTCTTACTCTTGTTTCATTTAACTATCAATGATATTCTTTCTTCCTGTTCACCACCAATATTCTCTCTCTCTCTCTCTCTCTCTCTCTCTCTCTCTCTCTCTCTCTCTCTCTCTCTCTCTCTCTCTTTTTTTTTTGTTGTAATAAGTGTGAATGATTGAAATAAGTATTTGTTACTTTCTTTAGCTTTTATTTAGTAATAATAGTGATTTTTAATTATGTGGTGTCTTTTTTAAATGTTATTATGTATGAATGTGCTTGTGTGTATGTGTGATTGTATTTATCTGTATCTACAAGTGTAAGCTACAGTATTTCATTTTATTTTATTTTTGTTTCTAAATTCTAAATTTTATTACGTTGTTTAAATTTAAATTTGTTTATTTTTAGTTTATTTTAAGTTATAACTTTCATTTTGTCACTTTAAATTTAAGATTGTTACTTTTTATTTTATTTTAAATTATTAATTTCATTTTGTAGCTAATTTTAAGTTTGTTAATTTTTTATATTATCTTAGTTATTTTTAATCGATTTAAATTTTTTGTTATTATCAAGTTATATTTTATATTTTTATATAATATGTTGTTATGTTGTATGGGGTTAGGTGGTAGAGAGGACTATACAGTCCTAACCTCGCCCCTAAATAAAGGCAAATCAATTCAATTCAATTCAATTCTCTCTCTCTCTCTCTCTCTCTCTCTCTCTCTCTCTCTCTCTCTCTCTCTCTCTCTCTCTCTCTCTCTCTCTCTCTTCTCTCTCTCTCTCTCTCTCTCTCTCTCTCTCTCTCTCTCTCTCTCTCTCTCTCTCACTCTTTCTCTCTCACTCTTTCATCATTTTTGTGTATTAATTTTTTGTTAATGCGAAAACAACTTTCAAAATTGTGGTCCTGTTACATATTTCGAAATTAGCTTGTGTTATATTTACTGGATGATAGTTAATGATCTTAAAATTGCCTATGTACGATTATTATTGTTGTAAATTAGTTCAATTTCTATTCAAAGGTAAAAATTTAGTTTAATGCTGACTAAATTGTAAACAAACAAAGCATTAACAAATTTATATTTTACTCACGAAGATTAATCAAATAAATACTGCAATATGACTGTAAAACATATTACTGATATTCTTTGTATATGTAGATACTAAATTTTGCTCAATAGAACTTACATAAAATTCGCTTTACATGGTTAAAAATTAATTCAACATTTTTTACGTCTGAACAGAGAATTTCTCCACATTTTATTAACTTTGTAAAATATTTATGTGAGTTTTTTTATTTTTTTAAATTCTATGTTTAAAACACTTTCCTGTTTTATTTCCGTTTTTAAAATTTGATGTAACCTTCTGCTGATCAAACCACGAAAGTAGTTTTTGCGTAATTGAATTTCAAGATTTGTAATTAGATAAAGACCGCATCATCGCATGGCCTTGGTCCGGCAATTATACACTTCCCTTCCAGAGATAAAGCGGCTGCCAAAACAATTCAAGACAAGATCTGAATATCCGTTTCCCAGGCGTTTAATTTCTGTCAATTTCAAGATCAAATGTGACCAAACAATCGGATTCCATAGTAACTCTTAACATAATATATCAGTTATGCTTGGATAACAATCACAACGTGTAATTGAAATGGTCAGCCTTCAGGTCAAGAAAGATATCTGAACTCTCACGGTACAGTGTCAGGAGAACTTTTGTGAAATTGGAGACTCTAATGTACCGTGTCTTAATTTGTGTGTAGGGAGTCAATGCCTTGATTACAAGGATACGTCATCGAGCTCTAACGTTTTCTCGACGCCATAATCGATTGCCAATTTTGTTCTTTGAATAAAGGTTGTCCAAACGTTGTGAATTCTTGCCTTATAAGCTCTGTAACTAAAACATAAACATATAAATATTGCAAATATCATCATTTCAATAAACAAAATTACAGATAATTACATTTTAATTAGTTTTAATTGAGTCAACGTTCATTTTAATTTATTTACAACTATAAGCAAAATATTAATTTATTTTAGATACTGCTGGGTACCTTGTTAGGGATTATAGACTAAGTATTTTTCCAAAATGTTAAGTGTGACATTGAATGTCGGGACTAAGTTTTTACCCACACTCAGTTCTTCCTTCCACTCACTCTTGCAGTTCCTTCCGCAATACAGTTTGTCAGTATCTTTACTTGCTATTTTCTTCAACTGAACTTTCGCAATATAGTATTTATTACCAGATAACATTCCAATAGCCTCCTAATATAGACTTCCGTAATGAATACACATAAACAAAATTGAAAACATTTGAAGTACACTTATTAAGCCTTTTTGTGTTTTTGTTGTTTAAAGCGGAAAATATCTTGCCTTTTGAAAATAATAAAATTAAGAGTCAGCGTCCGAAGAGAACAAAAGTTGATCAAGAGGGACTTCATAGGAAAAATGAAAGAGAGGGATACAACCTAAGACTACGAAGAAAGGTGTAGATCCAAGTAACCACGGGATTGCCACACCGAGTCTATGCCTCTTAAAGATTAAACCATTTAAAATTTGGGTAATTTGATTTTTCACAATTGATAGTTTTACACTCATCCATCCCTAAAAAACGAATCAGAACTGATCATCACTAAAAAAAGTGAATTCGGTAGTTGTCAATAAAAAATGAAGATAAACCATAAATACAGTCTATGAAAAATATTAATATATTTTAACAAAGGCCTAAACTTGTATCGTTTTTGTCATAAATATGTCCGAAGAGTTTTTAAGGAAAACAACCATCGCAGTCATCATCACCTTTAGGAAAGAAGAAAAGTATATAACATAAATAGACTATTAGCATCAGGGTCAGAAGAGAACAAGATTTGGTCGAAAGAGTCATGACAGTTAAAATGAAAGATATCGTTCTCAAAACTATATAATAAAAGGTTGTGTACCAACTAGGACACCTCGAGACAGTAACATTATAAGGGAGTCCATGATGTATTAAGTTGTTTATTACATATACACATGTATGGAGTGATCACAGAGGCATAAATAATTTTAATCATAAGAGTATACATAACAGTTTTAAATAAGAGCTCGTACTTATGTTTTACAAGTAATAAGCTGTGCGAATATTGCAGAACCTAATTATTCAATTATATTAAAATAACGTGACTATATAGAGTGAGCTGGCAAAATGAAGAGAAAGTCCGTTAATGAATGCACTGTTTTGTGGTCCTCTAGGAACCGGAACTTGATCTTACCGATATCAATTGTTATGAAAAACTTTCGTGAAAATCTCAGCTAAATGACATTTTAAAAATTACATAACTTTGTAAGAGAGAGATAGAGAGAAGATATTGCCGTACAACATTGTCCACGGCGTCTAGTCGAAAATAATGTACACTGAATTTACCTCTGTGTCTTAATGTGTCACGCATTTTAAAGAGACAGAGAGACAGAGTGGGGATAGGAATTCCGTGCACTATTTGTCCAAAATATTTTGTTGTGTGTTCGGTAGAGATTGATCAATTGATAAATTGCCTAATTGACATAGATTGTCTGTTTCTTAGAGTTGCACAAAACTCAAACTATGTAATTGTCGCACAATCCACACCATGCGTTTTCGGTTTATGTTACAACATCTTGAGACAATCTGTTGACCGCTGGTGTGCTTGACGGCTTGATTTACTCAATGTACAGCTGAGAGACTTGGCATTCGTTAAAGTGTGAACGTCTCTTGTATTCAATTGATTTACATTAACATGAACACTAAAATATTATCTTTACATTTAAAAAAAATACAAAACAAAAAATATATATTAATCATTAATTTACCTTAACTTGGTTGGACTTTTAAACTGTTTATCACAGCGAAACCATTTAAATATTTTAATCGTTGATTATTCACCTAATTCATTGTTCACCTAATAATTATTGTACATTAATTGTTGAAATAATAAATTTATTCATAATGAATGTAAACAACGAGACTTAATTTATTAACTAGATAAAACAGGAAAAATATGCTCTCTGAAAACAAATTATTAACAAATTACTGAACTTCAATGTCGAAAAAAAACAGCAGTCATACAAACTAAAGAGGATACGGTTAATTGTTAATTTAGGTGTAATTAACCCCAGAACTGGTTATTTCTTTTTTAGTGGTGACAAAATATTTTGAAGTGTTTTGTAAACATTTACTTTAAATCATATACTATTGAAACTCCGTCCAAAATAAAAATAAAATGTTTTGGTGCATCTAGAAATGTTGAAAAAAGTGTACAAAATTTAAACTAATATTTCCCCTTAACAATAAAATGTTTGTCTTTGTTTACAAACATTGGCCTTACCATTGGTTTGGTAAATAACTATAGACACAAAAAAAATTACAAAATGTTGTAAGGAATTACGGAATATATACACCATTTTAAAGGAAGGAAGGTTGTGATTTCCATCTTTAAAATTAGAGAACCTAGAGTTAAATATTGTAGTAATTATCAATAAATACACCTCCTTACCTCTGCATGCAAGATATATAAACAGATTTTGACAGTCAGGTTGAGAAGTGTCGTTGAAAGAATCCTCTTTGTGGAATTATATATATTTCATAAAGAAGATCTTGTCTGGATAATGCCTTTTATACTAAAACAATTATTTGAAAAGCGCAGGGATTTTATTTGTTCTACTTTTGTTTATTCGAGTTTTATTCTATCTAATAATATACCACAAATCAAGCTCAACATTTATTTATATATTTAACAAACAAAATACACTATTAATACACTATCCTAATTTTTATCATCGCTTAACGACTTTGTCTATCATAGAATGAATTAAAAAACATCGTTTGGAGATTATAGGATTAAATGAATAAAACTCATAGGATATTTTATAACAACTTTTCGTTATGTTTGTTCCCCAACACTTATTATCATATTTCCCCTGAAAATACTTAATTACTCTCATAATATCTATAATTTTAAAATTTTATTAATAGATGTTAGAAACTTTTTTTTTTCCTTTATCTGTTTTTGTAAAAATGGAAGCTTTTCCATTAGAAAGGTCCGTTTACTGTTTATTTAAACGATACAATATATTTTGCATATTCATGTATCATTGCTATTCCGTGTTGCATACAGTAAATTTGTTTCTTTATGATGTATGTCGGCTTCCACGGAACTATTCCTTGTGTAAAAACTATTATTACATCATAGATACAACTGTAGGAAGTCCCAATGAGTTCAATCGTACATACTACTGTATTTATTTTGTTCACTGATCTTAAAAACTGACAAAACAATCAACGGTAATGAATCAACAATTTGTGATCGTATTTATTCGGTCTATCACTTTAATAGTCAATAAGCAAAGGCTGAATAAGAAAGGAGTGATTCCAAGAAATTGAAGAAAAAATAAAATAAAAGCACTTGAAACTGATAGGAAATATCGTAACTATTACTTAACAAATTAATAGAAAAAAATATTTCTACACAATCTCATAATATATATAAAATTATAATATATTATATAAAAGTTCGAAATCATAAAACAATATTTTTATTTATGTTATTTCTTGGCTGTGAAGATCATTTAAGGCTCATTTTAGTTTGTTACAAATTATTATTAAACCTTGTTAATAGACGGTTCATTGATTTTATTTTTAACTCCTAAATCAACATTTGTGAATAGGAAGTGACCAATATGTTTAGTTTGAAACTGTATAAGTAGGATTTTAAGTTTATTTTTGGTACTTCTGAACATATTTAATTTTTCCTTCTTTTTTCATGATAAATAGAGTAATGACAATAATGTAGTTACTACATTGCTCATTGATAGTTAAGAGCCAGGAAGTCCCACAGTTCCCAACTTTGATCAAAACTTTGGAAGAAATTTACTGATTGCAACCCGAAACAGCATTTCTAAATGAATATCCATTATATATTATATTGGTTAAATAAAGAGTAAACAGATATTGCTAATTGAAAATCTTTTATTTTTAGATAAAACCTAAACTAATATATTTACGTTTGTAACATGTTTTATTGAATTTTAACATAATAAATATTATTAGTTGTAATATTGTATTTTCAGTGGAAAAATTATTGTAATTATCAGTAAATAAGGGTGTAAATATTCTAGCAACAATCAAAACAAAAAAAAATTTAACATTTTCTATTGGTTTTAAAGGGTTGGTAAAAAACACTTTTGTCGAATCGACAAACTAACAAACGTTTTATAAAAACACTTTAGCATCGACTATTTTCCTCACCACAATACTTTATATCTAAGACTATAATGATAAAGTATATTGGATGTATATTAAAAAAAGCATAACCATTGCAATGTTAATTAATTATAGATGTATGTACAGAACTTTCTTCTCAGTGGAAAAAAAACTGTTGCAGTATCATGTAATCTTTGTTTAATGTTTCAAGAGGTATTTTCTTCTTTTTAAATAATTTTGTCCACGCGTCACACGCTTAGATGTGGAATGGTTTTAAATTGATTATTGTTAATTGTGATTTTGTTTCGAAAGTGTACGGTCAGTAACACAACCACTCAATATAAGTAATTATAAAAAATAGGTGATTTGTAGCTTTATCGTTCAAGCATGGTCAATGATCCGTAATTTGTCCAATGGCCGTATTATTTGGGTCGTACTTATCTCAAAGTATCAGGTACATTGTTTTTTATTACATTTGTGTCGTAGGATATAGGCAGACAATTCTTAATAATCAGACGAAATGCAATTAAGTAACACTGCAAAGGAAAATTTAACGCAAAACCGGTTAATAAAACTATTTTCTCAATTACTTTTCTAATGTTAAACATTTGATTACTTTCATATCAACGTTTTGAATACTTTTAGAAAATACTCTTTGATGAAAAAAATAAAAATAAAAAATTTAAAAAAAATTACAAAAAATACTTTGAAACATTTATTTAAATAAAGGTTCCATACTTTTTACGAAAAACAAGTTTATAAATAAAATAATAAATAGAAAATAAATCATAACAAGTATCTGAATTTACATATTCAAATAATATTATCATATATGTTATGGCGTTATTGTAAAATAAGGGTACTAAAACTCATCATAAATTCCATTATTGCTTTAGGTTATCACCTATATCGTAGAGTTTTTTTTTGTTTTTTTTATATAATTCATTACATTCCACTCCCACGCTAAGTACCCAGATATTTGCATATGGCAATTAAGAAGATAGCGAAACAAATTTTGTAAAACATGTAATGACATAATGTATCGTGTCTTCCTATCCTAAGCATTGTGGATAAGGTGAGAATGCAAGTGTGCTACATTGAAGTGAAGGTTATGAATACGCCGGGATTCAAGTAACACTACGCTGGAAACAATAAGGACAGTCTGTCTGCGTCCGTCGGCAGACACTTGTGTCATTTTTGTTCAGCTGAGAAGTCGACTTTTTTACTCAGTTTCGTGTATTAGTGTCGGCCAATTCGTACGAACAATTTACAAAATTGAATTATTATTGGATACTACTTATATTACATTTTTCCTTGTGTTTTGAAGTCGTAACCAAATCGCTCTCTATAAATATTTAAAAAAATCTATTTTGATTTTGTACGTTTATTGTATTTCTTTAAAATACATAATAGAGGTATAAATACAAAATTAAAAAGAGTGTAGGACTTTTATTTATATAATATGACAATTTTATTTTGACATTTCGACATGAAATTAAACGTAAAAATAAAAATGTTATGACATTGTAAACAAGCCTTTTTTCAAATAACAGATTAGTTTATACATTTCTAGTATATTTAGTATTTTATTCAAGCAATTTATTTTAAAACAACATAAAAATGACTCTAAGTTTATGTAAATTACTTTTTCTATTTGTGTGGTTTCTTATGATTTCCATCGGGCAGCGAACCGTCGTTTCAATTCCTTCTTTCAGACCTAACATTGTGATAATCCTCGCCGATGATTTGGTAAGTTCTGAGCTCGTTTTGTAATACTAGTTCTTATAATTTAATATTTATTAATTTGTTAATGTAATTCAAGCTTTAAGTATTTTGACACGAATTTTTGTCACAGAACATTTTGAACAGTTTATTGAGATTTAATAAGACACAACGATCGAAATACGATTTTCAAGTTTAGACTCAGAAATGTAATAAAATGAATTACCCTTATGCATTTGGAGATTAAACTAGTACAATTTAAGTCTTTCATAAATGAAAAATATTGATAGATTTTTACAAATAACCTATTTTTTTAAATATATGTTTTAGAAACTTTCAAATGTGTAAATACTATACAATAAATTACAAATAAAAGCTAAATGTTGTAATTATTACCGCAACTTGTTCAGGGTGTATAAGTATTTGATTGTATAGATATTAATCTGAATACGTACTTTTAATTTCTAGCACAAATACAATTCGGGTCAATCGTATTATTGCACATATAACTACAGAACTGTGTTTGTTTTGACCTGAATTGTGCTAAATAGACCATAATATTCGTGATTTGTCCTCAACTCACAATCCAAATTTCTAGCCAACACTTCTACATAATGTTCTGATTAGAATACAAAATGTTCTATTATTTTGTAAAGTTTTCTAACTGTTAATGTTCCTTGTATACCAATATTTTAAGAATAATTTTTAAAGGGTTTGCTATCAAATAATTACCAAACAATAGAGAGAGAGCAACAAGTGCGAGTGATTACAAACAAATGACAGAACGATTTTGAGTATTAGCCCCTAATACAACAACATAATTTTAACTAAATGATTTCATATTTACTTATTCCAAATACAACCGTCTACATTAGTATCGGTAAAAATATTCCAAATTAAAATTAACCTTTTCTCGAACTGTACGCATTTCATATACATAAAGCGATGTTGTTTCAATTTATAATATTAATAAAGGAAATGTTCACACTTATACTGACATGGTAATTGATATAATTGAAAAGTAGTTTCGAAAAACTGAAAAGTTATTACAAAAAAAAAATAATAATAACTATTGTTTAAATATTCTGGTTTTAAAGTTATTTGATAATTATAGAGTGTAATATTATTAATATGGTTTAATCGGCCATTTACCAGCATTTACAGCATTTATGTTTAGACAATTAATAAATGCAGGACGCTTCATCGTCTTGGTAAAAGTTTATGTGATTCCATGTTTATCCTTCTTAGTTTTGACTGTTCAAGCCACGTTTTAGGCTCGAGTTCTTGTCTTAAATTATAGATAGATGTAGTTTAGTTTCAACATGGCTCTAGGCTATGTTAGTGTGATGGTGTTTTTCTCTATTGTTCTCAATTATGTTCTAGTTTCACACTTGATAACGACAGTTGATTTATACTCTCGAAACGTTGTGCTTTAACTTTTTATACAAATGATAACAGGTAATCGATGAAATCATAATAATAATTACACGACAATATGTCAATTGGATTTGGAGAAGAATTGTTATTGTTTCAATGCCATTAATTCACAATAAATCATTAAATAAAATGCCACGGACATTATTGTTAATCATCAATTATAATAAACAATTTGTTTTTACAGATTGTGATATGTGACATCACACTTTACTTGTTTTAATTTTTACGAAAAGATTGAAAATTTTGTACATATTTAACCCAAAAATAGCAAAATCATAAAAATTATGATAAATAAACAAAAATTATACCGTATCACAAATACAACTATTAAAATTCTTAAAATCATGTCGTTAAAAGATACGAGTTGATGATGCTTACCATAATTTCAATACCTAACATTTATAATTGTATTCAAATTACAAATCACGAATTAATAACATAAATATTATTTGTTTGTGTGAAGGTGATTTACAAATTTCAATTCTCTGGAGTAAATTGTTCAATACATTTTAAGTAGACAAAGGTAGTTTCTATAATTTTTAAGTGAAATATCCTGAGTAATAAACATAATTATTTTAGCAATTGCCTACAAAATTCAAACCGTATTATTGCTCTAAATTTGTTTTCAGAAGTAATATTTATTTATTAACAAGTAAAAATAACCGAACGTCGCCAATACTTTTCTAAATTAGGTTATTCATTTCCCGATTTATGCTAAGTTATTTTCTTCATCAATTTAGTTATTTACCGGATGTCCCACAAAAAAAAACCAGAGAAACAGAGTAACTTTCAGGATGTCTACTTGTGAAAATAAAGAAAAATGTTCAAATGAACATACGCCCTAATATGGTTAGTTCTCTATCTAGTCGCCAATTTGTATTTTAAACTAATTAAATCATATCTTTTGAACCGCAAATTATACATTTTACATGCTACTTAGTGCTATCCCCCAATTCGAGGAAAATTATCGAAATGCCCAAAATAATTTACAATTAACTATTTTCGATATATTCGAAATTAAACATTTTAAATGATCACCATTTTTAAATGACGTCCTTGGTAGGATGCAAAATTCTAACTCTGTATCATTTACGTTCAAAAGATATGCATTCTTTCAAAACACATCATGGCGGCTAGTAGATAACTAACTATTTTTGGGACATATGTTAATATGAACTTTTTCTTGATTTTCACCAGTATAATAAGTCCTGAAAGTATATTCGTATCACCCCTGTATATTAGATTATAATATATAATTTAGATACATTAAACTCGTTAGGACGTTTTTTATAAAATATGTTTTATGTTCTATACAGTAACTAGTTTCTATAAATACTTACTTAAAGTTGAATGAGCAATATGTGGTAATAATATAAGTAGAAATAAATAGTGGATTATGGTTGGATTTTTGGTAAGTTGTCCACAAAATATTATGATTTATTTAACCATCGTATTTTAAAATTTATTTCTACAAATGTTTTTTGTAGACTGAAAACTTCAACAGAAACATAATTTAGTAAAAGATCCAATTTTTTTAACATTTGTGTTTCATTTGCAAAACTGTAAGCTTAGTTTAGTCAATTTGCTAAAAAACACTTGCTCTCACACACTAGGAACTGTTGCAACAATTGAAAGTTGATTAGCGTTTCACTTGCAAATTAATACAGACTGCTCCAGGCTATTAATTTGTGCAACAGTTCTATATACCTAGTGAAGTGGAATTGTAACGTCTTGTTTTGTAAACGCAATGTGTTCAAGATCACATTATTAGTCACGGAAC
This sequence comes from Aphrophora alni, assembly GCA_963513935.1. Taxonomy (NCBI): domain Eukaryota; kingdom Metazoa; phylum Arthropoda; class Insecta; order Hemiptera; family Aphrophoridae; genus Aphrophora; species Aphrophora alni. The sequence continues at coordinate 121,597,009 of OY740769.1, read as the reverse complement.
AATACTACTACAGAACGCACATAATTACATATTGTAAGATGATGTAGTACTTTGCCATGTTATAAGTGAAAATATAACTAAGAAATCCCTCCACTTCTTGTAAACACAATTTGCGAAAGAGTAAATCAATTGACCCCAAATTGAAGCATTAAATATGAAGAATGATAAGATGAGTTTTGGGGGGGGGGAATAATAAATTGATCTTTACGTAATTCAGAGCTGTTTTAATTATTTTCGTCGACAAATTTGCTTCTATAGGTTATATAAATTCATAATAACTTTAAAATCAGCACCCAACTATTTCTATATGAGCCTAATATCAAAATAAAAAAGGTAATGTCCTCATAAAAAGTTGGTACTGTGACGTAAATATTTATGTAATAAAGTAAATATTAATGTAAAAGAAATGCATTTATTTAATAAACCAGACTTAATGAATTCTTAGTACTGTGCTAAGAACATTGAGTTGTTAGGTAGTCAGCTAGTAAACCCATCCGTACTCACAATTCTATTTATTCCCATTACCCACTATCCAAAGCATATACAGAAGTAGTTGCAGTGAGTTGGGTTTCGTACTATCATTAACACTGCTGTTAAACAACAATATTTAAAAAGTTTTTTTCACACTATTTATCAAACATTTATATATTATTTATTAATATTTAAATAGTTACTACTACGCCTACTATTGTTTTGTGTGTAAAGTATAAATAAAGATTTATTTTCTTTACAAATTATAGGTTTAATTAAGTAAATCTACAGTGATATAAAGCATTTTGTGTTCATTCTATTTTTTTCTATTTCTATTATACAATTACTAAAGCTGTGTTCACACCCATACATCTGTACTGTATTCAATTAATGTTAATTTTCTTAACATATTTCAACATTTACTTAAACGATAAGTCTGACACCGTAGATGTTGCACAAATAATGTCACCCAAACCCAACATGGCTCGCCATGCATGTTTATATCTTCAATGGGTCCATCAAAAATATCTTTATTCTAGACATACAAAATTGATTAGTCGTAAAATATTGGCCTAATCATTGCCAAGAGTATTAATTAAAATAAAGTGTATAATATAACTACAATTTTCGTGTAATTTATTTCATGACATCTGTTGTTTGTGTTCAACGAGTTGTTTGTCTTGAAATTCTGTATTTAACATTGGCCTCGGATAATTAATTAACATATTTATTAATCATCCAACAAACACGGAACTATCATTGTTAAGGAAATGAACTATTTAAACAACGCGTTAAGTTAATGCGTGTAGGCCCCTACAGTAGTTATTATTTTAAACATGTGAATCACGCATGTAAATAAAAACTTTAATAATAAAATATAAAACTATGATAATAAAAGATATAGGCTTTGTATAAACTCGTTACTTCAAGGCAAGTAACATAAAATCCATTCCGGGAATGCCTGGTATTAAATGACATCATTGTGTAAAATGAATATATAATAAAGTAACAGTTGTACACAATATAACCATATGACTTACTCATTATCGAACATGTAATGTTGTACTAAAGTTTATATGATTGTCTGCAATGTATAACTGTAGCCTTGTTTAAGTGACATATGTCGGTTTTTTTTTGTTTTTTGGGGTTTTTTTTAATACTCGTCTCAATTGAACTGTAGGCGAACAGTTTAAACACAAATCTTGAAGTTTTACCTCAACACTTTTTATTAAAATTGAGTGTAGTTTGGAGTCCCAAAGAAGGAATGATAGATATTTGTTTCTAGATATTTCAAATGTAAACAAAGGTCACTTTTCATCGTTTTTTATAGGTGTTTTGAAACAATAAATTAGGGTCCCTAAGAAGGAATAATAAATATTTGTTTTCAGGGATTTTTAAATGTAAAGGTAGGTCACTTTATTTCGTATTTTAAAGGTCTTGGTAAGCAAAACTAATATCTTTTACAACTTTTATTTATCCAAAAATGGCGGTCTAACATTATGAAATGTTTTTATCTTCTACATCTCAATTGATTTCTTTTATTTGAAAAATAATTAAAATAATCAAATCAGGATAAAAATTTTCCGACCTGTAAAAATGACGTCCTACATTAGTAAATAATTTTAACTTAATAATTAATATTAAAGTAATATTAAATATTAATAATTGATTATTTTAACTGTCCAAATGTTTCAAAAAACGTGGAAAACAAATTTCCTTTTTCGAAAAGTTCACGTACTTTAACCAATATTTAGTTGATATATAAATAAAATATAAGGATATGATTGTTAGACTAAGTCAAAGATTATATACCCATGAATGATAAAAACAATGTTTGTAAATTATTAATAAAGAAATGGGTACCTGTCCCTAAGGGATCGCTCGGGGACTCTGTCCCGGTGCCATCATCGCATCCCAATCTATACAGGAGGCACGTGGCCAATGGTATATAAGGTGTGTGGTGGTATTAATCGGAGGTTACTCTCTGGACGTCAGCGTGAACTCCACTACAAAACATAATGTATATATGCTAATCAATGAAATCAACAAAAAACGTAAAGAAAAGAAACGGGTACAGACCATAAGGTCTTCCCGGATCCCTGGAGCTCAGTTCTTCTAATGGAGGCGACTAGATCATGATAGACCACAACAACGTTACAATCTTTACATATTACTAATAAAGTAATGGGTTGGGGTCTGTCATAACCTGACAGCCTCCATCATAAGAACTTAACTGCCGACACCACTCCACCCTCCGCATATATACACGTAGGCGATTGGCCACGCATATCATTCTGGGTGTCTGATTGGCACCGGGAGTCCAGTCCCTTCGGGCAAGCGCCAGGGACCCGGGAAGACCTTATGGTCTGTACCCAATTATTTTCTTTTAATTTATTTCTTTATCTATAAATGTTTTGAATGATAAGATACATCAATTCCCTCAAGAAACGAAAATTCTTACATCACTGGTAAAACGAAATATCTTGTGATTTCATAATAGCGATTAAACAAACTTCATTTTATTTTATGTTTTTTTTAAATTTGTGTTTACAAAGCAAACATATAATTAGTAGAATATGGAGAAAACTGATATTGCAATGCATACAAAAATATATCCTTTATTGATAACCAATAGTATCTTAATAAGTTGAAACTTTTATCTAACTGCATCAATCCTTATAATTGAAAAACAAAAAAGAGAGGTTTTGATCTATTAAATGATTTAAAACAAAATATGGAAGGGTTACATTTATAGGACACATTATGTAATTTTCTTTGTACCACAAAGATATTAATTTAAAAACAACAGTGAAATATGGTTCAAGGAGTAATAATTTTGAAACCACAAGAGATGTACAAATGTTGTTTTACAAAACCATAATATGTGTATTTGATGTGTATATCAAATTAGACGAGCGTATTTGATTTTTCAAAAAAAAAACTTGGGAATAATTTATTTAAAAAACTACATATTATGTGGTAAATTTTAAAGGTCAATTGAGACTTGATGCCTGATTATTATCTTTTTTTCTTTTTTTTTAATGGAGATGAATGAAAATCCAACTTTTAAGATATCTTACACCGTCATTAAAATTAAAAATAAATAAAATTAAAAATTAAAAAATAAATAAAACAGCCACTACCATCACATATAGCCTCTTCAGGATCCTAAAATTAAAACAAAACGTATTTTCCATAAAATCATTTTTTGCAAATTTAGTCACGTAAAATTATATACCAAGTTTCTAGCTAAAATCGTTTGCATACAATACAATTGTTTACTGTAGTAGAAAAAACTCTCTACATGAGATTATGAAACAAAATGTTACTATTCTAATGTTTTATGTTGTTTAGTTAATTTCGTTAACTTTTGCACGAAATATAATTACCAATTTGAGTTCAACTCAGTATGAAATATAAAAACGATAAGTTTCATTAAAGTATGTTAAGACAAAAAATTTGTAATTTGTTTATAACAATTTTTATTTTTTATTGCTGAATGATAAATTGAAATTTGTAAATTCAGTAACTAATGTATTAAATGTTTTATCTTATAAAACATAATGGTTAAGTTTTATAAAATTGTGGGTTAGATTTTTTATTTAAGTCAAAATTCCTCAGTTTTTCTTACCTAAGTAATATTCAAGTAGTCACTATCATGATAAATGTGGGTTTTTGTTTAGTTGAAAATTATTCCAAATTAATAACTAGATGAACGAGTATGATACAATTGAATTAAATATTTTCACTTTTTGTTTAAAATAATTTCACGAATTGCTGATAACTGTCTGGTGTTAGTTCAACTAAATGACCTTCTTAATCTTGGGACAACATCTAATGGTAAATTGAAGTTCAACCCTCATTGAATCTTAGAGAGTTTTATTAAAACAAGTTGAGAATCGATGTATGGTTGCCATGTTTAGAGTGAGACATAAATTAGGATATTTCTGCAAATAAAGACTTCTGACATTTACATAAATTTTGATATAATGTATATATTTTTACCTAAATTAGAGGAAACATTTATGTACTTTATTCATTTATCTGAATTTTATGATTCGAAACACCCTGTATGCTAAGGAAAGATCGTCAATTGGTTGTTCAAAACGAAACCGACATTAATTGACATAAATAAATTATAATGTTCGTTAACACAAAGGCATTGCTCTCTATGTATCTAAAAGAAGGAAAATATGTTTACCATATTGTAACGATCTACTCGTTATGGTTACTTTGATTTATTGAATTTAAACCTACTTTTAGACTTTTTTAATGACAAGGACCGGATAACATTGAAACATAGTCAATTCATAAATTTAACTATTGATTGAAAAAACAAGAAAGGATAACTTAATTAAGGTTGTGTTTGTATTTTATAAATGTGGTCATCTTCTGTTTCTTTATTATTAGACTAGATTTTAGTTATTATATTTGTGTGTCTCCTTTGGTTTTTATTTGATTTTCATTTGTATCTAAATGCAGAGTACAAATTTATTAATATAACAATCATTGAATTAGCTTTTCAATTATAATGAAATGAAAGAGTAAAAGTTGTATAATTGACAATACCACAGATCATTAGATTAGTCTGCAAATTTTATTATTTTCATTGATTGTATAATTATTTCTGTCCAAGAATTTACTACTGTTCATTTAATATGTTCTGAGATAAAGACACTTTATTATTGTTGTATGTAATTAATAGATGTACCGATACTAAAAATCTCCATCAATATTAGCGTACAACCTCGTTTTTGTGAACTCAAAATTCACCCTCAGTAATTATGTCATGAATTATCTCTAGACAACAATACCTCGTGTTTTAGCCTCTGTCCTGTTGGTGATCTGTTACATTGGTTTCATTCTTTTTTTTTTTTTTTCGTATGTTATCTATATTTCTGTCTTCATTAGTCCAACGGATATAAATTAAAGGCTTAAAAAAAGAGAAAGATAAGTTACAATTTTCGTTAAAACTGGTTACATGAATACCTTGATCATTAACATTGAATAAATATAGAAGAATGGCGTTTCGTTGTCAAACACGTTCTCATTTCAATTATAGACTATACACAGGAGAATATAAATGTTTCTTTAGTAGATACACACACATTTAACTTGAAATTATCTGTAGGCGCTTTTCATATGCATCCTGAATCTATTAATGTTCAAGTTCTGAAATTTACTATGAATTATTTTGTTGATACAGCAGTGAATATCGCATGATGAGTTATAGCAACACAATTATATTTCAGACATAGAGATGAAATATGAATACAACCTGTTTATTACTACTAATATACATTTACAATATTTTAAAAAAATATTTAAAAAATAAAAATATAAAGTACAAGTTCTTCAGAGGCTAACCTATATTGGGGTTACCGTAGCAGAATTTGTGAAAGAATGTGCAAATTCAAAGTGTATTTTAGTTAATAGAGGTTTTGCTACAGATATTTCTCCCACTAATCATATCCCCGTATACAAGTCACGTACGTTTATTCTACTGAAAAAAACTTTTACTATTTTTACTTCAAATAATAAATAAAATAATAAAACAATAATAATTTATGCACACGCGTTTTAAAACATTCATTGTTTCTTTAAAGTATTTAAACTATATATTACCCAATATGTTATCTAATTCTACTTGATATACCTGCAATGAGTAATGGAACTTAGGTTAAACGGAATCTACGTCCCGCCCATCTCTTTAATAGATTACTTCCGTGAGTACTTTACTATATCTAATTATGCAAATATTATACAGTACTTGATGGGTAATGCCCCTGAATATATAACTAGAATTATGATATGTAAAATGCCTATTCTCATTCCTAAGATATTAATGCAACCGGATATGATACAAAAATCCCCTTTTTTGTAATATATTGAGTTGTTGACATTGACTTGTTGAGAACCTACTCATTGTTTTCACTTCCTTAGACTACTTTTAAAGTTTTTTTTTCGATTTTTATTGTACTCACTTTAAATAGACACTTCAAGGGTTGTATATTTTCTCTTAATTCCCTTAATTCCAAGTACATAAACTCCGCTCATCGTCATAATTAAAAATAAACTGTAAAAAAAATTATAATTATTAAACTTGTAATTATTAAATACAAGACTTTATTTTTTATAATAAACAAATTCGTTTTACATTTTTTTAATAGAATATAGCGCTAAATATATTTATTAATTATTTTATTAGAAGCTACTACTAAATTTTAAATAGTACGATCAACTTTAATGAATATGCACAGCCTATATCCGCTGAACAAACCTTCACTTGTTCAGGAAATTAACTTTATCGACGAGTTCGTTGTCCATAACAGAAATTCACTCCATTATTGAGTTGGTAGCTTGTTAAGGATATTACACTCTACCTTTAAGATCTTTAAATTGTAAAAAAAAAGTAAAATCTTGAACAAATCATCGACTATTGTGACACTGCTTTTTTTAATGCATCAAAATCAATTATCTGAAACATGAAACCTGATTCTGAAAGCGCACTGAACCGAAGGTGAACTACTTAATAAAATCAACAATCCGGTCAACATTACCCAATGCTAAACTCTTACAATAGAAAAACTCATTAATTATTTGATTTGTGTCATTAAATTATATTAATATCGTTTATATAAATGCCTACAAATTTACAATATAGCACACAAACACAGCTTTAGTATAATTACTAGACATAAAAATAACAATGTCTGGTCACTAATGATAAAATAAACGTGTGTTTATTTAAGTAATTTCTTAACACTTTATATGTTAATATTTTTTTTTACATTACAATATATATTATATATCATACTCTATTACATTATATTATCATTGATAAGTTATATTATGTTGATTTTAATGAGTAAAACACAATACAATATAGTATTGTATAATGTATTTTAATTTAATGTAATGACATTTCACATCGTACTTATATTTGAAATTATAAATCCAAATACAATAAATACAGATTACCACGGTTTGGTATTGTTAAAAAATAATGAGAGCAGTGTAGAAGTGTCCACCTGTTGCAACTTCTGTTTATTCCATTACGTATATTTAAACATATAATGTTTTATCATTATTAAATGGCAATCTTAACTATTTCTTTCAATTAAATATCAAATGTGTTTCTTTTTCTTGTGTGTTGCATTTGCTTAAACGCTTCATGAAATGTTCAGGTACCCTAGTCTTTAGAAATAAAGTCTGAAAATATAATGTGATATGGTACCAGAAAAACAAGAATCTTATATGAATATCAAACCAAAAGAAGAAAATTTAAAAAAAATAAAACAATATCTCACAGATTTAAAACCAAAAATGATGATTTGAATAGTTCATTTGACTTGGTACCTGAATGTGTGAATAGTTTAACAAATTAACATCCAAACTATAGAAATATAATACAAAACTAATACTATTGTTTGTAAAACGGTTATGATATGGTAATGCAAATTGGCGTTCAATTTAAATTAACACAATCTGTAATGGAGTAAAATGGTAGACTGTGTTTTGTTTCTATTCTGTAAATAATATTTAAAAATAAATATGAAATAATTTGAGAAATATATGGATCGAGTCATTACAATAAAGTAAGTTTTTTAGTTTATAAAATAATTAGTCGCTATTTTGAAACAGTAGGAAGGAAATCAGAAATTTATTTTAACAACAAAAAATAATACAAATTATATTTTTGAATAGGCTTTTGACTCAATATCCTAATCAGTTCTGTAAATTTTAAATTATATTAAAAAATATCAAATAGCCAGAAGGAATTAATGAACATACATACATGATAATTAATTCTGTTTAACTGTTTTTTTTTTCTTTTTTTTTCTAAATTGAGTGGCGCCATATTAAAAACTATTTAATTATTTTCAGAATTTGGACACTATACAAAGATTAAGTTTTGTCACACTGGAATAAGCTTAATGTACTTATGAACTGATTCCATGAAGAGTGAGACCACACAATTAAAAGATGTATTACATTTTAAACATCTATAATAATTTGGTGTATAATTAACCCAAAATTGATGAAAGAAAACGCACTGTTAGTCTAATAACAGATATATTGTTACCTTCCCTCTTTCCAAATTTTGTCAACAGTGAAAGGCGATATATTTATTAATAATGCAGCTGTCATTCACTTAAATTAATTGAACAGTTAAACAGCATATTACTGATAAAATACCGAATCAAACACTAACACGAGTGTCACGTGCCAATATCAACAGTCAAGGGATTTGTAACACTTGATCCATTATGTGCGCAACATTAGGTTTTATGAAGAGATTAACTTACTTTGCATGCTTGTCAGTCTTCATGTTCAAATTTATTTTATCAAACGTTTCAATGCTGATGTGTCAATGAAAAATTCATAATAAACATTATATTAATTTCGTTATTTTAAAGCTTATACATTATTTTACCAAGCTAGTATTATTGATTAAATAATTAAAATAGTAATTACGAGCTTAGTAAACGAAAAAACTAAAAATTGCAGATATTAAAGTATAAATGCGTATTTAAATAAATTATTCAACAGTTGAAAATATATTATTTTAAATGGTGTAATGTTGGATGGGGGAAAAGCATAAATCGTTTCATTCATGAATCTTCTATAATTTAATAAAATTTAATCTGTAAAGAGAATATTTTCTGAAAATGTTAATACAGTACTGTGATAGAATGTGTTTAATTAATTCAAAGTATAGCCTAGTATCTTTGTGAACTGTTACATATAATCCGTTGTATAATCTGTACAATTTAAAGTAGACACTTTTGTAATAAAATAATTACTAGCATATAGAAACCATTTTTTACGTTTCCGCTCTTTTGATTCAATAAGGCTTAAAGAGGATATTTTGTTAAAAATCGATTTAGATTAATTCCAAACTGTTTAATAATAATAAAGTTGTCATTTATAATAGCCCTAAAAGGATCTAAGATATGACGTTTTACATAACGTTTAAAAAATGCAAAATGAGTACTTAAGCTAAGTGTACGTTTTTATTTGAAAATTATCGATAATCTGCTGCCTCTGATCAGTAAGGAACCTGTATTCCCGTTGGAGTAGTACAACTTACGCATTCCCGTCGTCAAAATAATCCAATCTCGCGTTTTCTCTACACAATAACTCATAACAACTTGACAATTGCAATATAATTGATATACATTACTTTTTCTTATCTGTTTAGTACTGTCTATAATCATTTTATTAAACTTAAAATTATCGGTCTTGACAATCAAATTGTCATCATCAGATTTCTTCCATCATCTAATAGCTTCGTCTTTTTCTAGAAAACACAACAAAATACGACAAATCAAACAACAAACAAAAGTATTTTCACCATGCATTTGTTTTTACAATGAAAATCTGTAGGGTACTGAGCAAATTGATTAGTCTCCACTCTTAGATTAAATACAGTATAATGTATTGAAATATTTAAATTATTCACAAAATTGTTCTGATATGATTAGGTAAAATATTCCGTTGAAAGTGAATTTCAATTTGTCATTAAGAATATGGTTTGGATGATCTATGGTGGTTTTAGAGATTTTATATTCCTCCAAGATGTTGGGGAAGAGTCCTTTCTTACACTAAAGTTTTCCCTGTACATTCACATCAGAATGATTATGGTCTATAAGATGTTTTATGAAATGGGATTTTCGTTCTTGGGTTGTTCGCTTAGGAACATGCTTTTTCGAACGGGTTTGAAAGAACGACGTCCAGTCTGACCTATATAAAAACTTTGGCAATCCGTACTACTTATTTTGTACACACCTGAGTTTTCATATATATCTTCAATTCTTAGTGGTTGGAAGATTGCTTTTTTTCAAAGTCTTAAAACATTATGTTATGCCAATATGATTCCATATTTAGTTAGTTATATTGTCAACTTGTACTGTACTCAAGATTGTACTCCATATTAGATACATGGAATATTAGTCTGGGGTTTTCTCTCGTTGTGGAATAGTCTCTCTATCATTTCTCTCTATTACACTTTGGATTCTGAAATTTGTTATTAATATTGTCTATTTTTTATTGTTTTTTATGGACTTAAAATAACGTTGAGAATTTGTTGCATAAAACTGTCATTCGCTGCGCGTTTTTGTGATTGTGAATGGTTAGAAGATAAATGGATGAGTATGTCAATACTTGTTGGGAAATTATTGCTTTTGATTGTTGATAGGTTTGAAAATTTATTGAGTTCTGCACTTCAGTTTCTAATGTAAATTGGATTTTATGGTTGATTTAGTTGAGATAGAGTTGAAACATTTCCAGACGTCTAACATTATCATTAAATAATTCTGAACCTACGGAAAACAAAATGTCGAATCTACTACACTTTACCATAAAATTCCTTAAAAAGGCATTACTATGACTATAAAAAGTACTCAGAAACGTATAAGAAAAAAAGAATTTGGGTCCAGTCCTCCGAGATATATTCCATATAACGAACATTACAACGTTGAATTATTTTAACCTTTGATTTGAATCTATAAACTTGCTAACAATAGTAACGATTTTAAGAAGTCTTAAACACAGAAAATCTTACTATCAACATTAGAGGTCTAGAATAATAAAAGTAAAAGTTTTAAATCACAAATTAAATAACCTTATTGTTAATATTTTTAAAAATTTCTAACCAAAAGTTACTTTCAATTTGCTTATGAGAGCAAAATGTAGGAACTAATACTAACTAGAATTTTCGGTTTTTGCTTATTTTCTAAACAGTAAGCTTTTATGTAATCATACATTATTAAATACTATTTTCATATTTATCTATTTTGAAATAATTATAGTCTATCAGTATAATGATCATGAGAGGACAAAAGTTAATAATATATATACTTAAAGAAAAATAATTTAATACATAGATTTGTCTCCATTATAATTCTTAAATATTTTAGTTACGAAGGATATTTCATCATAAACTCTGTTTCACTTTAATGTTTCGACTTCTTTTTGTTTTAAACTCAATCCAATTTGTATTAAGCTGGTCATGACGAAGTAGAATTGTTATCGTTGTAATGACCGACCTACAGGAAAAGCATTGTTCTATACTAACTTCCCACAAGGATCTTAGCATTATTTCTTGCTTGCATGACCGTGAAACCTGCAATCTGGGGAATTCCTTGCGTGAATAATCTTTTCTTGAAAATTATTATATTTTAATGTTGTGAAATTTTTGTTAGTAAAAACAAGTATATAATTAATTGTAGATGGAAATAAAAGTTATAAATATTCATGTATTGTTTCTTTGTTTCCTGAATTGTTACTCTACTTGCTTTACTTCTTTGTGTTTTTGTTGTATTTTATTTATTTTAAAAGATCGAACAAAAATATGATTTTTAAAATTATGTAGAAGTTTTTGTTTGTTTTTTAAATACTGCTGCTTTCTTAAAATTGTTATAAAATACAATTACAAGTTACAAAATATGGAAAAATGTACTTTAGTTTTACGTATTATCATAACTATTAAAAAACAATTTCCATTACTCCCTAAAAATATATACATTGGTGTGTGTATGTTGCGTATGTTTTTGTTTCGTTTGTTTTTCTTCTTCTTCTTGCTTTATGGCTGTAACACTAATAATAACGGGACACCATTATACTAGTAATCGAGCAAAAACACTGCCCGATAATACAGGGTTATAACGCTATCAAAGAGTTTTCTTCGTGGCGAAGAAATAATGTCACAATGTTATGCTATGGGAATGCCTTACATTTTTGTTCATCATATTTTTATATTTAACACGTGAGTATGAAAATAAACAAGGTTAATAAAATTTTCCTTTATTTTTATTGGATATTTATATCACTCTTTGAAATATAAACTCTAATTTTAGATATTTTGCACATTTTTACTCATAAATTTTACAATTTAAAAATTATATATTATTATAAGATGTTTAAGTTAATTATCATTATAGATCTATTATTGCTTTATCTGTGTTATAAATCAGCAATATTTTGCAGGGTTGGAACGATCTCAGTTTCCACGGATCAGATCAAATTCCCACTCCAAACATAGATGCTTTGGCCTACAATGGTCTTATCCTTAACAGTCATTATGTACAACCTCAGTGTACGCCATCGAGATCTGCTTTGATGACAGGGAGGTATCCTATACACACAGGTAGGAATTTAGGAATTAAGACTTTTTTTTACATATTGGAGAAGGCTAAATTTTAACAAAATATTCTTTTTTCTAAAAATTCTATTTTTTATTTATCTTTTTTTCAATTCCTTTCAATTTCAATACAGAGTTTATTTGATGATACTTGACAAGTTATACAAAAAACATTTTGCTGCTAAATTAAACATTTCCAGTACAAGTATTTTCTGTGGATAACAATAATTATTCACAAATCCCCTATGCAAAATTGCATGATGAATAACTAAGACACACAATCTTTAATAATACTAATTGTTTATTTTTTTCTGTTTTTTTTTTTTTTTTTTTTTGTTCTGATGTACTTTCTTATATCATAGCTACTGTCTTCAAAAGATTTGACCGCTAAACTGTAACAATATTTTCTGAAAAGAAACAAATTGTGGTCCAAATTGCACCCCCTCTGATGTATCTGCCAATCAGAGTAAGGCCGTATGAAACACATCTCATCCACCTAGGGAATGAGATGGAAAATACCCTTTTAAACATTTAATAAAAACAAACAAGAACATATAAAGTGCTAATCTACTACTTTTATTTTAATTAACTGTTAGTTATTGTTACACTCATAAAGTTACTTAAAACTATCACTAAGAATAAAATCTATACAATAAGCAAGGAAATACTTTGATTGTAAATCATAAGTACAATAACTCATTAAACTACTGTACAAATTGACAACTATATTTCAATAAAGAAAATAACAGTGAATTTAGAATGGGAATGAATTAACAAATAATTTATAATGTTTGTTTTATTTGTTTTTCTTATGAGAATCCTTTCATGGCTTTTTAATAACTTGTTAGAGGTCGAAATTTTTAAGTTTTCTAAAATTCTAAATTCATAATTTATTCTCTGCTTGGCTAACTTGTTCTGGTCTATCCTATTAGTTGTGTGCTAAGTATTCATTAAATTTAGTTTTTGTTTTCATTTGACCAAGATATATCTTACGACACGCATTAATTAAGTTGATGTGATTTATGCTTGATGGATATCCCGCTCGTTTTATTTTATGAGTCCGAGATCACCTAAATACCACAACAAATGGATTGGTCGAGGAGGTCCAGTATCAATCCCCTGGTATTTTATGTATTAGCCCATCAAAAGACACTCCTGTGGACACTGTGGAAGATTTTATGCGCGATAATTATTATTGGTATTAATAGAATTTGTCAGATACCATGTATCTTTGAAAGAGTGCCTCAGTGAATGAGAAGGCGCCTGGATCCATGCATCTTGAATTAGGGCCGACACTTTGAACAGCTTTAGTGGTTTATTTTTAGTTAGATAATTCACAGACTTTGTTAATTCACCGTGACCATCAAATCAGCTCCAATTTCCTAAACATAGAGTCAGTTATTGTATATTATTATAATTACGAAGAATTCATGTTTTCCGTTTTTTTGTTGATAACTCAGTTTATTTAGCTAGAAAAAGAATATTGACGATAAAAAGTTTAATAGCCACTATTTTGGAAGGAGTGAAGAAAATTGGTTGATTATTTTTCTCAAATTGGGTCTTTATAAGTAACATTATAAATTTCAACTACATTTCATTTACAGTTAAGAAGATATGTTGTTTGTTTTTCTTAAAATGGCGGTATAGAAAACTAACCATTTTAGGAAGTTAGTTTTTATAAAAATTTTCATTGCTATTGATTTGAGGAATAAGTTCCTAAATTCCTGATACTTTTTTAAACACCTTGTATATAAATGTTTTTAATATAATTAATTTAATACCTTACTCTTTTATTTTTTCATGGGACAAACCTAATGAGGTGCTATTTATATTAGGCTATAATATTTTACAAACATCTCTTTTTCTGTTTAACGTACATAGATCAAATGTTTCTCTTATTGAATTCATAACTTATGTAAATTATCAGGGATGCAAGGTATGCCTACCTTGGCAGCTGAACCCAATGGCTTACCATTGAACTTAAAGATTCTTCCTGAGTATCTAAGGGAGTTAGGATACGTTACCAGAGCGATTGGAAAGTGGCATCTGGGTTACTACAGAAGAAACTACACACCCCAATTCCGAGGGTTCGACTCCCACCTGGGCATGTTTGCTGGATTCACAAGCTATTACGATTATATATTGCAAGACGTAGTAAGTACATAATTTAGTATTTCATTTTATTTGTTGATCTTATCTATTCTATCTTTTTTCAGTTTCCACCATGTCATTTTTCTTCCATCTAATATTTCTTAAATACAGTAATAGTCGACCATAAATAGAAATGTTAATTTCTAGACGCCTATATTTTCTAAAAGTAGGCTAGGAAGTATAGATAACTAGTACTTCTGTTTCAAATGTAATATCATCTTAAATCATAAATATTCAAGCATTAATAATTTTTGTCCTAAAATTGTTAAACACAATTAAAAACTGTTTTAATAAATAATGGTGTAATGTTTACTAAATGCGTTTGAAAGTTGTAGTTAATATTTAATGTGGTGTGTGAAAAAATATGAACAGGTTTTAAAAATTCAATTATTAAGTATTAACACAATGAAAATAATAAACCGTTGTTAAAATGAATAACCAATCATTCGAAAAAAATGTGTTGTTTTTACTTTTATTTAAAATTATTTTCAAACAACATAAGTGAAGAAAAATACTTAAGTATTTCATAAACCTATTGAACAGATTAAAATAACCTGAAAGAATGCATTTTATAAATTCAATAGAAAGGCAATTTTTATATGTCAACATTTTCAAAATAATAACTTCTATAACTTATCAAAAGGACCCGATCAATTACTTACTAGATAAAAATAATAAAGAAATGAATGAGTGTACTTTGAGTTTACATTAATAATGTTTCAAATTTGTGATCCAAAAAATCACTAACATATAAACCATATAATTTAGCGAGATCCAGTTCCCATATTGTGTCATCTAAATCTGTTTTTATGTTATATCATTTTATGTATATAGTTTTCCTTTTTAGAATAAGAATTTTTTTAACATTAACGTCTCATAAATCGAAAAATAACACCAGTGATTAAAATAAACCTGAATTTCAATAAAAAGTACTAAAATTTAACTACTGCATTAAATTTCTACACTCGTGTTACCTAAATTATAAATGGATTAATATAAAGTCAATGCAACGAAATTTTTTAAAATATCTATGTTTATATTGATGTCTTTTGGTTTCAAGTACAACGGAGTTGAGTACAGTGGATTTGACTTGAGACGAAATGGCAACCCAGCCTATGAGCTCTCTGGACAATATGCGACAGACGTATTCACGAATGAAGCAGTTGACGTCATCAGCAATCATGAAACAGACAAACCGTTATTTCTCTACCTTGCGCACCTGGCGGTACATGCTGGAAACAGGGGAAAATACTTGGAAGCTCCCCAGGAAGAAATCAGCAAATTCATGCACATACCTGATCCAAATAGAAGAACGTACGCAGGTAATAAGATTTGTGTTACCATTGTCAAATCATAATTTTTTTAAATATTGTTTTAACTTTTTATTTTGGCGTTTTAGATAATATAATATGCACAGTAAATCCTCAACTTTGATTTTTCTATTTGTTATGTAGTCTAAAAACATACATTATTTATTTGTTTCATTTATATATATATATATATATATATATATATATATATATAATAACTTTATAGTGTATTATATACTATAATAACTGTAACTTTATTCAGAACACAGATTAGTTCAAAATGGAAAATGTTCTCGGTGTCGTATGCTTATTGACGATCTTTGAAAGTTATATGAGAAGCATATCAAACAGGATATCGTTAGACATTTTTTCAGTCTATTTATTGAAATTTTGTGTATAATTTGGTATAGAATATATTTAAATTTCACTATCAGTGACTGCTGCGCACAATAGTTATGTGAAGACATGTTAATTTTATCCAACACGTCATAAAATTCAGGAGTCTACAGTTTTTGTTAACGAATATTACGCTATCTATGTAGCATGATTTAGTTTATAACATTTTATGAGTGTAACAGTTTTAATTGAAGGGTGTCAAATGATGTCGGTAGGTGTCTCGGTACGTTTTGAAGATCAAAGTTGTAATAAAAAGTTATATTCAAATTAGTCGGCAAAAAACACAAAAGTTAACAATACTTTGAGTAATGTTTGTCGATAGCATAAGAGTGCAATTACCCATTGGGCTGCTACTCGTTTTAGTGAAGGACGTGTTAGTGTATGAAGGTCAAAGTGTTGACCCATGATGGAAAGCCGAACACATCAACATATGAACGAAGTATGAAACTTGTCATTGACTGTCTTGAAGAAGACCATTGAGTGGAATGTAAGAAAATATCACAAGCTACCGGAGTTCCAACATCAGTTTTCTGCCTTATTAAATAAATCTTTCTAAAAGTAGGAAACATAAACGCCTGAATGTTACAAAATTATTGAAATAAAGATTTTTGTTTACATTGTTCCGTAAAAGCTATTTCAGGTAATCATCACATTATAAAAAGTGTACGAATAAACATTGGGAAGGAAATATGTCTCTGGGTGCCTGCGGCAACAAAAGTTTTAAAAACGAACTTACATTATTTGAAACAATGATTTGTTGTTGTACGTCAAGCATTCAGTAGTCAAAAAGCATTCACGAGTCAACAAGCATTCACGAGTCAACAAGCATTCACGAGTCAACAAGATTCACGAGTCAACAAGCATTCACGAGTCAAGAAGCATTCACGAGTCAACAAACATTCACGAGTCAACAAGATTCACGAGTCAACAAGCATTCACGAGTCAACAAACATTCACGAGTCAACAAGCATTCACGAGTCAACAAACATTCACGAGTCAACAAACATTCACTAGTCAACAAGCAATCAAGAGTCAACAAGCATTCACGAGTCTACAGGACTCACGAGTTAACAAGCATTCACGAGTCAAAAGGATTCACGAGTCAATAAACAATCACGAGTTAACAAACATTCACTAGTCAACAAGCATTCACGAGTCAACAATCATTCACGAGTCAACAATCATTCACGAGTCAACAAGCGTTCACGAGTAAATGTTGCTATTGGCCAAATGTGAGTTAGGATGTTTCAACCACATTTGAATGCGTAGCCCTTCCTATCAGCGACCCAAAAATGTGTCTACGATAGTATCGATGGATCAGGAAATAATGATATTTGTTTATGTGTACGAGAAATCATCATGAAATATAGATTTATATATGTAACAAATGTGACAGTGTAACAAATGCAAAACCTAATTGAATTCCTGTTGAGTGGAGTACTCTTTCAACAAGATATTGCACGCCCCCACGGAGATAATATTGAGACTTAAATAAGAGTAAATGTTGAAATTATTATCTCATAAGCTATACCAGTTCAGATATACGCCCACTAGACTTATTTTCTAACTGGAAGAGCTTACTGCTACAACCAAAGTAAAACCATCCGAAAACTGAACAAAAGTAGTAACCTCGTTGTAATAGCAATGATTCAGAATCGTTGGATCACATAGAAGCAGGAGGGGGTTTTGTAAACAGCTACTGCTTAATCTAATTAATATGTTTAAGTTAGATGTAATTGTTAATTATTTATTCAATAACACTTGCACATTGATATTTTTTGAAAATTAGATAATTTTGATACCAATATAGATCTGCGAATCTATCTTTAATGTACTATATTATTAAACAAAATTTTACGTTTCATCAATAAGTACAAAAAGCTACCATATAAAATTTATTGAAATTATAAACTCTCACATTACTATCGTATTAACTTTACCAAATATTTGATCAAAAGATTAAAGCGGTTAAGAGTCTAAACATTACGCCAAATGTTTTACATTAATTTCTGAGATTTTCAGGTTAAAATAATTTGCTGATATCTGGAATCTGGAACTAGATTATTCTTATCACTTATAAAATATAAGTGAAAAGTCTTTCATATTCTTAATCTAACGAGCCGTCACTTCGAACTGTGCATTATATTTTCAGCGATGGTATCTAAGCTAGATGAGTCTGTGGGCCGAGTAGTTGAAGCTTTGCAGAAGAAAGACATGTTGGACAACACTCTCATTCTGTTTATGTCTGACAATGGCGCACCATCAACGGACAACGCAATGCCATCCATAAGAATCTTTCCCAACTGGGGATCTAACTTCCCTTTTAAAGGAGTAAGTAAAATATTACACTATAGCATTGAATGCTATATTATATAATTACTATATGAATTAATATAATAAACAACATTGTAAAACATTAATTTATTTCAATTACATTCTGATGATTTACTTAGGACATATAATTAGTTGTAAGAAAACAATTAGCACAGGAATTTTCAAGCTTATACTCAATTTTCCTTTCCACTTATTTTTAAATTCCGAACTTTCTCTTTAACTAATTTTTTTTTAGTGTGCATATTATTTTTACTGAACTTTGGCATCTTTAATCAAAAACGTAATTAATAAATAATTCACTATTTACTAGTCGTAATTTGAATGAGTTGTCTGTCATATTTGTCCAGCTTTACTGATTTTCCTATTCTTTAAATATATACTTAATATCCTATATTTGTTTTTAAAAAATAGTAGAAATTTGAAAAGGTTTTCGGAAGTTTCTTTTAGGTGTGATATAGTAGCTTATTTTGTGCGGCTTATAATGTACGTATATTGATACCATGGTCGGTATCGCCAAACATAAGTATATACCTGCAAGTCTTGACCTTAATCTGTTTGCTATTTATAGTTCTTACTATTTGTTCTAACTTTAAAGATGTTAACATACCTGGACGTAGGTTATGAAACACTTTTCCCCATTCCAACTCCCCACTTAACGATCCACATATTTTGTAATTGTTTTTATTAATTTTAATAGCAGGTCATGATACCGAAACGCCGTAGCATCCCGAATATGTTTAAGAGTTTTAAAATGGTTCATCGACAGGAACTATTCATCAAAATGAAAAACTGTGTTGTATGATTTAACAATAGTTTCATGCCAATAGTAGAGTCTCAATATTTTATTATTTCTATTTGCTCGTGTATTCCAGATCGGAGCCCTGGCTATTAAAAACGTTTCACTAGTTTTTTAGTTATAAAAGAAAAATTATGTAAAGTATTTAGGAGGCTTTGTTATTGATAGGTCAGCCATGATTATTAAATACCATACTCAACTAAATTGCATATTTAAACAACAATTCCTGTTTTAATTATCACTTCAATATATATATTCTTGAAATATGAATTTGTTAAAAGGTATCAATATGCAATTTCATCAAAAAATTTACAGAAAATAAGTAATGAATAACAGTTGCTTTATTTTGGCTCCTGTTTTTGTAAAAAAAGTGTACAAATTATGATCTAAATAATTTTTCTTTCTTTTTTTTACAACTTGGTTAATGACTTAATTATACAACTTTATGTAAGCATAATATAAAATAATAATACTAAAACGGAAAACAAAAATTTTTAAATTTATAAATTATTAATAGTGAATGTTCTAAACCTGGGATGAAGAATTTTTTTTTTATTACCTTAACCTAAGCTCGACTAAAGAGATAATGTCGTGGCTTAAATAATAATACGAAATATATCACACATGTAAACCTTGCAACCATAAAAAAAAGAGTAAATGTTTGTATACATAGTTACACATACCTCCACGTATATACTCATACACTCAGCCTCTCACTCATACACCAAATAAGCACACGCGCGCGTACTCTCTCTCTCTCTCACACACACACACACACACACACACACACACACACACACACACACACACACACACACACACACACACACACGTCACAATAAACTAATCATTATTTTAGAATATTTATGCTCTTTACATTTAGCCTAAAAAATAAGAATGAATAAAAATATAAATTCCATATTGCCTTATGAATTATTTACAATAATTTATTACTAAATTACTTACGTCTTAGCAATCTTGTGTTTAGTGTTTATTAATATTTCATAACAGCTGTTTCGGTATAACATACACCATCATCAGATGAAACCACACGTTTACACAACCCACTGATACACATTTCACAAAAATAAATCATCATAAAATATTTTGACTGCAGTACAGGTCGAAATAATATAAAATAAAGTTGGGATAATATAGCCGCATCTTGCTAATGTAGTGGTCAACTGTTCACTCAACAGTTGACATTACAGAGTGAACAGTTGACCACTACATTAGCAAGATGTGGCTATATTATCTCAACTTTATTTTATATTATTTTCGACCTTTACTGCAGTACCAAACATTTTTCGTTTATTTATTTTTGTGAAATGTGTATCAGTGTGTTGTGTAAACGTGTTGTTGCATCTGATGATGGTGTATGTTATACCGAAACAGCTGTTATGAAATATTAATAAACACTAAACGCAAGATTGCTAAGACGTAAGTAATTTAGTAATAAACTTAATAAAAATATAATTGAATCTGATTCTAACGAATTGTGTTTTAAAATATTATACCCACTTGTTATGTTGCAGGAAGTATACAAAATCTATTTTTATGTTTACTTTTACAAGGTTGGATTTATATTGAGGTAATTTTAATTATATAAACAAGATAAATTCAAGTTGTATTTCAACAGTAAATATTAATAGTCTATTATTACTATCATAAAGATAGAATAAATCACTATTATTGTCATTTCTATTTTATTAAAATTTCAGAGAAACAGTTAGAGGTCATTTTGAGAAATACGACCTTCAATACCGTTGTTTAAGTGTCCGTTTCTTATACTGTACAAACTTGTATAACAATTTACATTGTCTAAATACATTAATACATGTTAATCTCTTTTTAGGCCAAAGAAACACTTTGGGAAGGAGGAGTGCGAAGTCCTACAATCCTGTGGGGAGCTCAGTTCCAGTCAAACCCTCGGGTCTCGACGCAACTTATGCATATTTCGGATTGGTTGCCCACTTTGTATTCTGCAGCAGGTAATTAAACAAATATGGGCTACTTATATTGTATACCCTTCAGTAGCTACAAAACATAATTGAATTGTTAAAGAAATGTATGGTTCGTGTTTTACATATCTCGGCATTTCAATTATTCACTTAATATTTAACTAATTGCATATTTTTATTACGATTTAAACAACAGTTTTCTAATTATGATATTTTTTTTATATATACTTTCACACATTTACAGATATTCGGATGATATTAAACAATAACAATACTTAACAAACTTTCATGATAATATACATTTATTTAAGACTGTCAAATTATACCAGTTGTGTCCAAAGTATGCACAGCGGGAAGCTATTATGTATTGTGCCAAATCGAACGAACTTCGCAAACTTGTTACGGTACAATAGCCGACTACAAAGAACGGCAATTATTGGCGCCAAACACTGTTAAAATAAAGAATGCGGATATTTGCTGAAGGAAGAGATATGCTTTGAATTGGTAATTGGAGGTCCCATTTAAATGATCAAGAAAGGAAGTTCATTTGCTAAATCTAAGGTTGTATTTTACTTTCGTGAACAATTGAAAATAGGATAGCGGTTCAGTTAGTTGTTTTTAAATAATAAAATAAAGCAGTTAAAAACCTACACTACTGTATACTCACATAAAATATTTATTGTAGTTTCATTGCATTATATAGTTTACCTAGACCATTGTACACAATTGCATACTTACATAAAATATTTATTGTAGCTTTATTGCATTTTATAGTTTACCTACACCATTGTATACTATTGCATACTCACATAAAATATTTACTTTAGCTTAGGAAAACCTAGTTATAGCGAAGGCAGTGTTGATTAAACACATAATTCATGTGTTTCGTTTTATAATAATTCACATCATAACTCATCCAACGTCTATGATCACGCCATCCATTATCTAAATATTTTAAAATATTTTTCACAATCAAATTTATTTAAGATTAAAATCACTACTTTTGTTTTATTTTATTTAAATAAAGCCAAGAAAACTTTTAAGTTGTAAACTTAAATAAAATACATGATTCTTCACGAAATAACTATTATTGCCTTACGTTATAAATCCAGTAAAACTCTAAAGTTTGAAACAGTCGGATTAGAGTATAAAATGAATAAGGCTTATTACAAAGGCAATTACTTCACGTAATTTGATTGCAAACATAAAACAAGTTAATTATTGCAAACACACTAAATACGCGACAAAAATATTAAAGTTTTAATCATGTTATTTTTATTATTATTTTTATTTAATTCATTTTATTTATTACTTAACTATTTAATTTTTTTTTTTTGCTTACTGAATACTGAATAGGTTTCAGTTATAAAATTACAAATATCAACGCTTTATATACCCTGTTTAGAGGGATGCTAATTGGATTCAGCACTTGCTACTGATCCAAAGTCGATCATTCTGCCCTGCGTTTTCAGATGAGTTAGTTACATCAGACGTACGGACGCGTGTATCTTGATCAATATTCTCCTCAGCCTCACTAGTGAACTACTACACTGAAACACTAATTATTTTGATTCCACTCTCTACATTACAAATTACTCATTTCAAAAAGAGAAAACATTTTCTAAATATTGTTTAGGGAACAACATAAATCTTCATTAATATCACAACACGGAATTAAAATTTCTAACATTGTATCGGTTTGTTAAGAGATACAGAAAAAAGTCCAATTAACACGAATTTTTAAAACATATCCCTTAAAAATATTCGAAGTATAAACGTTAATTTATATACGAGTCTGTCGCTTATTGTGAAACTTATAGCGAATATTTTGTTCAAGGCATGAAATAAATTTCAATGTTAGGTTTCATTTAGCTAATCCCCAATAACCTACAAAATTAAAAAATGTTGGTATTATTGTATTTTATGTATTATTTCGTATATAATTTGTTATGTTGATGAAACGGATAATCATAACTATTTTTTAATAAGTTTACTGTTTTAGTTTTAAGACTCATCGGGGGAAAAATATACCAAAAAAAAAAAAAAATGTATATATAAAGCCAATTTTTGTGAAACTCGTTACTAAAAGCCAAGGAAGTAGAGATTCTGTTTAGACATGAACAATTACTGAGCCTCTTCTATTAAAATTTGTCTATTCTTTGTAATTTAAGATTTGTTATCCCAGATGGTTTTATTAAGAAATAGTTATTTGTAAAAGTTAAGGATAATATATTTGTAACATAAATCTAATTTATAAAGTTATAAACTGGAAAGTAATTTTGACAGAAGTTACAATTTTGTCATACAACTAAAACATTACACACAATATCGCCTAAAAAATATGTTACTTCATACATAGCAACATACAGTTATTCTTAAAAATGGGGTTTTTATCCTTTAATTTTCTATGGAACGTTGGTAAAATTATACATTTAAAAAACATAATAATGATATGCACTTTTAGTATTATTAACTATCTTTTGAATGTATACTCAAAGTAAAGAATTCTTGAGCAGGAGGAGACATTTCAAGGTTACCTTCATCTTTGGACGGGGTTGACCAATGGTATTCTCTCACTTGGAACTTGCCTTCACGTAGAAAACAAGTTCTACTGAACATTAATGAAAAAGACAGAAACGCTGGCCTGGTGGCGACCTTTGAAACTGCTTCGCTTTTTAAACAAACCTGGAAAGTTGTTTTTGGTAAGTTCAATAACTTCACCCCCCCCCCCAATACTTGAGTTTACTTTTAAATCATGCTGTGTTTAATTAGTCCTTCATCTTTATTCACATAATCTTAAACTTAACCAACTTTTGTTACTAAAATTGAAGAGTAAAGCTTCCATATTTTTTGGAATACAAATTATGTTATATCTTATTTTTTTATATTTTTTCCATGTTACATTCCCATTTCTTTATTTTTATCGGTAACGTGCTAGTGATTTTATAATTATATAACCACAGTCTATAAATAATTGTCCTTTTTGAGTGAATAATAATTTCATAAATAACTTGTTAATTTCATAATAATGTGACAAAAAACACAGTTAACAAATGTTCATTCATAAATATTATTATTTTATATTTTATTTACGTTTAACTTACGTCATTATGTATTTCTTTATTTTTGTAATTATAAGCAAAATATATGACTAAATATTATTATTGTGTATTTAAATAACATAATTATATGCATGAATATAATTTTCTTTTGTGGCTAAACTCTAGCTGCCTAATAATCTAATTAAATTTCGTAATACAAATGTGAAATGACAATTGAATAAATAAAATACAAAACTATGTGATATTTTCTTGCATGAAAGCCTACATACCAAGAAATATATCTGTGGTTTATTTAGCCTAAACCTATGTCTACAACCATCTAAAATTTATTTCGAATAGAGTTTTACTACAAATTGTATGGTATTCTACGAAAATAAAAAAACGAGAACATAACTACCTCATGTAAATGTTATTTATTACTAAATGTTTTTTTCTCTCACATTGTTACATAATTGCAACTCCATAACTTACTTCTAAATGTTGGCGTGCCATTATTTGTCCATAAAGTTTGTCAAATCCGCTCCTATAATAGTCATGGGGTAGCCTATCTGTTGATAGGCTCTGAAAACAGTAAAATTATTTGATTTGAAAGTCTTTTTAGTAGTAGATTTGAAGAACTGATTACTCAAACGTGTTTATTCGTCAAGCTGCATCCCAGGCTCGTTTCCGAAAGACTTCTTCCTGCTATTTCCCAACAAATCTCCCTTCTCCAGCTCAAATTCGGCCAGCACACCTCTCGGTTGCTTCCAGGACATCGTTTTCGGTAGTCCACCTTGTTCTAACCTCCGAATATAACCGAACCACAGAATCTGATTTACTCTAATCACGTCTCCACAATGGTATTCTCAATATGTATAATCTCTCTATTACTTTTTAAAAATAATTATAATCTCAACACTGCTAAACACGTACAATTATATTTACAAATATGTAACAAGTGTGTAAGCATGTGATTTAATCAATGAGATATAAGCAATGGGACTAATTTACTATGTTACAATAGAGTTAGTATATAATATTCCTACAGACGACTGTAGTAAAAATATATATTTTTTAAACAGTAATTTAAAAGTATTTAGTAATTTAACTTCTATTTTATACATCCGAAAAATCCGTGTAAAAGCACTATAAGTTGAAACTACGATGCTTTTACTTATCTTGCAACAAGAGGTTCCTAGTTTTAAAACAGAGCAGTATTACTGGGAAAAATTGAAAATAACTTTAGAAAAAAGTTATCTATATACATTCTGGAGAGATGTATGTGTTTGTTGTGTTACTTAACCATATGACCAGATTATTTAACAAAGTAGTAAAGATTTTTTTTTATCGTATAAACATGTTTACCAGCCACAAAGGTTCGTGGCGGCTGAGAGCTTAGTATGGTTGGTCGGGCATCAAAACCTTAATTAGCCCTCGCCCGAACGCTCCGAGTTGTTAGTCACCTACTGGCCTATAGGTTCAGCCAGTACAACTTTTTGCAATTCGAAGTATATAGTCATACAAATATTATTTTCGTAATCCGCATCATATCACAAGAAAACCAAGTCTAAGAACCACTTAGTTACGTAAATATTAAGTGTTCAGATTACTTTTAAATGCAAACTGTACTACTATAATAGTAAACGATTTCATGTGTTTTAGGAATTTTCAAGACCAACTTATTCGACGGCCATTACGGCGACACTAGGTCACCTTCTAATCCCATCTACAACATATCTAACATAGTTTCTAGCAAAGTGAACCGAGCATTATCTACTCTGTACATACCCACAGCTCATCCCTCACAGATGCGTGCCTTGCGACGGCAAGCCACCATCACGTGCTCTGCAGGTCCTTCAACACTACCTCGGTGTGACCAACGTCCTTGCTTGTTTAATCTGGAGAGAGATCCTTGCGAGTGGGTAGACATCGCAGCAAATAATACCTTAGTAACACAGAAACTTTATGAAGAGTTAGTGAAATTTAGATCAACTTTAGTTCCCCAATCAAATAAACCAGTCGACACTTTTGGAGCGGATCCTAGAAAATGGAACAACACGTGGACCACGTGGATGTATTAATGCAATGTGTTCAGTTACCAAAAAGTATTTCAGGTTTCTAAATTTAAGAAATGTAAATATAATCTTAAAATCATAACTTTATGCTGTAAAATTTATTTAAGTTAAGAACTGAGAAGCAAGAATTGCGTTGTAAATAATTGCATGTATATTTAAATTTAGATGCTATAAATAATAAGACGAAAAAAGTATAATTGAAATGCATAAACATTATCAACAATTTTATATCAAAGCCACTTATAATTAAATTGAACAAATATTAGTCAAAATCAAAATAATACAAAGATAAAAATGAAAATTATGAAGTACACTTCATTTGACTTTAATTTAGTTTTAATTATTTCTTTATAAGTTAATAAACAATAAATTACTGAATATATTCTTAACTTTCGTTACTTCTGACGTAAAACTACAAATTGAAAATGTGTTTAGGCAATGTAATAACAACAAGTGGAAAACCTGCTTAGTAAATAAATGTTATAGATTATCTTAATTTGACATTTTCCATAAAGTAAATACAGCTTCTACCTGCTTGGCTATTAATGGTTGACATGGAAATATTAATCGACTATTCAATGGTCGTAATTTTTAATTAAAATATAATTTCATATCTTTATTATCTTAGTTAATGATTCGGCCACAACAAGCCTCGTAATTGTTCATTGTTTTACAAAGTGAACCAAATCACATGGATAAATATATACACTATACTAGTCATTTCTCCTTAATAAAATCATACAAAAATGTGTTTTCCTAATATACAAAACAGATATTATTTAGTAACCAACCGATAAATTCAAAGATTTCTTATTAGACTTATTAAAAAGCTAATCATCTGGTAGTTGCAATGTGTGATCAACGAAATAACTGATATGTATTAATTTAATGCTATTTGAATTGGAAATTGACGCTTTTTGTCTTCAGACGTCACGAACTATCAAAGTGAAAGCAAATTGCCCTCTCTTTTTTAGTAACTAAGGTTTTATAAAATCTTTATTCGTTGACGTTTCAATTACCTTGAGTTCACAATGATCATCATACAACATCCTCTATGTATATGTTCACGTTTAGTAAAACTACCAATGAAAATAATTTAACAAACTTCTATTTATAACAGATTTTTAACACAAATAAAATAGTTCTTGAAACACTAGATCTATTGCCGTCGCGATCATATGTTATAACAAACTGTTTGTAAATAGTCTATATACATTTTAGTTCAATTGCATACTGATTGTGTTATTTCTTTACTAATGCATTTAAAGTCATTTTCTTAACTCAATTAAAAAGATAGTTAAAATAAGGTAAATTTGGCATTATGTTAACAAATTATTTTCATTATTATAATTGAAATAAAAGCTTGAACATTTAAACACAAATATTTAAATAAACATAATTTTATATTTTTTGTGTCAAGGTACATAAACTTTAAAATGTATAAAAAATAATAATGAATAATAAATATATGTTTATTGTATTATATTTTACAAAATCAGTATTTTATTACATCAAAATTAATTTTTTAACAAATTAAATGAAATCAAAATGCTTCAATTATCAAACGTTTACATATCAGGTTCTGATGTTACCAAATAAAGTATATTTGCTGTTGTACATAAGTTTAAAAAATTAGCAATAAAAGTAAAATTTTTCTTTCAAAAGAATTTGAGATTGATTTCATCCATCAACTATAGAACGAATGTTATGATCTACTAATTACTGGTTTTAGACTTCCAATACCGTAGTGTATAGTATAGAGTTTGAAGAAAAAATGGAATAAATCAAATATCCCATTACGTTAAAAACCGATCCTAACACTTAGAAATTGACAAAACAGAATTTCTTTTTTATATCTAACATTCTCGAACGAATAATTATGCAGTTACGTAGTTATAACAGAAAAGGTTATGTTTATAACTGAAGTAAATGAAGTGAACCAGATTTTAAATTAATTGGATATAATATGACTAAAGAAGATATTATATTTTACAATCTGTTAGTTGTCTGGATGTTGCACACAATTTTGAATGACAAATTTTCAACAGAATAACGTTGTAGTTTTATAATAATGATTTTGTCATATTGTTTTAAAAATGCACATATTTAATGTTTTGTAACAAGTCATAACTGTAATAATTAGGTCTTATCAACCAAAGAATTTATCTATGAATTTGAATATAATTTCATCTTTCTAATAATAGAATTTTATTTTAGAATTATTTATTTATGTACACAACGCATAGTGTTTTCAATTAAATTTGAAAAGTGTAAAGTTCTATATTACGTTTTTGTAAATAAAAAATAAAATGTTCACTTTTAATTTTTGTGTTTTAATTTTTTACGTTTATTCTTATTAGAAGTAAATTTATCTATTTATATATGTTTTTTTAATTTTTTTTTTTTTTTTTTTTTTTTATAAATAAGTATTTTCAAATAATATTAATGAAATATTTGATTGCACATCGCACTTGAATTACAATTCAATTGTTATGCAATTTTGAAAATGTTCTACAAATTAAATACAAATCTCTAAATTATATCTGGAAACATAGTTTTCGTATGCATAGAGTTTTGTTCTTCTGCAGCAAGATACATTATGATGATATTAAGGATATATTTATATCTGGAATTTATCTCCTAATTATATCTGGAAATATAGTTTTCATATGTATATAATTTTGTTCTTCTGCAGCCAGTTACATCATGACGAAATTTAGAATATATAAATTTCTTAATTATATCTAGAAATATAGTTTTCATATGTATATAATTTTGTTCTTCTGCAGCAAGTTACATAATGATGAAATTAGGAATATATAAATCTTTTAATATTTTTCAAACACCATAAAAATATTTTTCCAATAATGAAAAATACACAAACGTAAAATTTGCTTAACCCATATGATATGTGTATGTTGTTTACTTTGTTAGATTTATTAATTAACAATTAGTGGATGATTAACTCAAATAGTAATCTAGACATTTAATTTGGTTGCAATTTTTATCAGATTTCTGACTGATTACCACTCGCACAATGTTGGAAAGGCTACTAATAAAGAAAACTTAATTGCAATTTAGGTGTATTTTGGTTGACGTTTTGGATAGCAGTGAAAGTAAATCGATATCATATACAACACTACTTATTTAAAATCTACACGTGTTTATTTAAAATGTGAGCTTTAATTTGTTTAAAATAAATATTATCCTATAGAAAAAAAACTTAAAATTAAATTACTGTTATTTCACTTACTTTACCCAACAACGATGGTTCCAAAGTTAGTTGACACTATTACAGCCATAATTTTTAATTAAAGGAATACACTTGGTACAACTGAGTTTTAAAATCACTACTTTATATAAAAATTATTTATTACATTACAAACATTGTATATTTATACTATACAGTAATATTAAAATTTTATACAATTTGATTACAAAACATTATAAGAAATAATAGAAACTGTACCTTCTAAAAAATGCATTTTTTTAAATTTAATACAATAAACAGTGAATTCGTTTAAGTACCAATTCAGTTTTAGTATTTTTTTTAAAACCTACTCTAATTAATAAAAACACTTAACTTGTTTTATTCCCAACAAGAGCATTTTTTCTATATTTCCGTGTTAGTACTACTTATACTAAGACATAATTGTTAAAGTTTCTGCCTACTGCTTACTAGTTGCTTTGTTATATTTTTTTATTTAGGGAGGGAGAAATTTAGTATACATTATTATGGACATCAGTTAAAAGTTTTACAGTTAAATTTAATACTCCCTTATCTGTAGTGACATAACTTAAGTAACTACTGTATAAAACTAAGAAATTTCAAATCTAAATGGTATAAAATAATTTTGAAAAGGAAAATTTGCAAAAAACCACTTTTTATAAATAATTATATATTTATATAATCCAAATAGCCATTGAATAAGTAACAAAAAATATAACAGGAGAGATATTGAACATTAATAAATAAAAGCAGACAAACTATATTTAGGTTTACAATGAAACGACTCATCATCAATGAAAATTGAAAGGTTTTATTTAGAGCTGTATAGGCTTTGCAAAGCAAATCTAACATTATTTGTAGTATTGGTGTCTCTGACTACATGAATATAATAGACATTTAATTTTTGAAAATTGAATGTACCAGCTATGTAGCCCTAACTCTGTGTTATGGCTACTCGTGTTCATGGAAGACCCTGTTGAGCACTGTACGAGACGTGTGGAAAATTATAAAATCAATGGTTACGTTTCCACTTAAAAACAAAATAAAAAATATTTTATTTTATAACAAGAAATCAAATCATAACTTACTGTTACATGAAAGTTGTTTTTCTCAGTTTATAACGAAAATAATCCGCTGTTAGTAGCGAACTAAGTAAAACTGGCATATGTTCGTTTAAATGTAAAATGTCTATTTTTTTTCCTTGAAATCTCTATAATTATCAAAATTTCAGCAAGTTCCTCCGTCTTTCAGGAACTAAGTTTTAAAATAATATTATTTTCCTGCAAGTCTCATTTACCATATACTCATTATTTTCAAAACAATAGGACCTATACAGAGATTCACGAAAAACCTTAGCGTATATTTTACTATATACGGTTTTTACACAGTAAATGGAACAAATATTGTTCATCAATGTACTTTCAAATTCCCCTTCTTTTAACCGTTATCCGCCATTTTGTTTTCTATAAAAATATATAACTTTGGAAATATATAATACATCAATACTTTGTATATGCACTTTAAATGTTACTCTCTACAGGTTCACTAAAAACAAAAACTTTATTTGACATTTTTTTTTCAAAATGGTGGCCGTTTGAAAGGTTTAAAGCCGAATATCTCGAAAGCCGTTATTTTACAAAGAATATACATATACAAAATATTTTTCTCTTTTAACTACAAACCGAATTATTGACAAAAACCCTAAAACATTATTTCTCGCTAATTATTGTCAACCAACTGTTCCAGTCAGTCAGTTTATGGCATATCAACTGGTTTTCGCCACCAGAGGTCATTTCGTACATTTAATTAGAAATGAAATATTTCTACTCTTTTAATATGTACTGTTAAACACAATTAAATTAAATTTTAAACAAATAATTAAATTTAATCAATATAATTAAATTTCAAATTGTAATCCATAACACGAGTTTCAATGTTGTTTATGTTTTATTAAATACAAAATCATTGAGGTACTATATTGCCTGCTAAAAACATTTTTTTTATTACAGCTAAACTATGCTTCTTAGCCGCCTCTACTATGTGTTTTAAATACTATAATTAATTATTGAACATAATCTTTTAGCACATTTAATAAAAAAATATCTATTTTAATATTTTTAAGGAAACCATTATTAATTCCGTATATTTCTAGGTAATGCTAGAATAATCGTTATTATTATTGTAATAATAATAATAATAATAATATTATTATTATTGACAATTAATTATCATAACTAAAACATTTAATTCTAGGTTAATCATAGGTGTTGTAAACAATTACAGAGAAATAAATGTTACAGTTTTGTGTCTATAACTCAGTTATCCTTTTGACGTACATAAAAAGTTACAACAGTTTTGTTTGTAGTTAAAACAGAATAATATTGTTTATTTAGTAAATTATTTGTAAATTTAAAGACTCTCAAAATATTCCACATACAAGAAATCAAACCACCACCTTTTTTTAAATATGAAAAATAAAGCATTTGTTTTCAGTAAACTAGTATAGTCTAACGTTAGATATAAAGTGCGTACACGAAATACGAAGTTAATATCTTATCCATTTCCAAAGTTATGTTTTGGTTTGTTTTTTGTTTTTGTAAAGAAATAAATGGCGGATAGAGGGTAAACAAAGGGGATTTTTAAAATATGTTACTGGGCATTGTTTGTTTCTTTTAAAAATGTACAGCACGCTAATATTTTGTGTGATACTCTCTATAAGCATTGAAAATAGATTAAAAAAACATATTTTTGATATTTGCTAATATCGTAAAGGAATGCATTTGTTTTTGTAATATCAAAACGTACATTTCATAATTTCGTTTTTACTTTTGATTAGTGATAAAATATTTAAATTCCCAAACTAACCCTAAATGACTATTTTAGTATCATAATTCTGACAAATATCTTGCTAGGGACTACAAACTAAATAGTCTGTAATTTTATTATTAAATATTATTAATATACAAAAATGTGGTTCATTATTAAATTAAAGATATATTGTTATTTTCCTATTTAATAACATGGTAAAATAAAATACCTTGGTTTTGATTAGAATGTCGTTGTAACAGTTATAACTACAACTTAAAATAATTACAGTTAAGAAACGCCAAGTTATTTACCACATTGTGGTACACCATTTATGTTATTGTGTAATGTAACATAATACTCTGGTATTAAAATGAGTTTTGTAATGGATTTGTGGTAAAGTAGTTGTTATATGGTGAATTAGTTGATGGGGAAAAGCACAAATGAAGTTTTAATTATCATGGTATTAACTCAACCACTGAGCTTTTACAGGGTTATGTTTACATGACTATTATTTTCGTACATTTTTCACATTTATGTAGTAATTAAGCATGAAAATGAATATAATAATGTAAATTCTATTATATTTTACAGATTAGTGTTTTTACTTACAGAATAACTGGGTACAATTAGAGTAAAACAGATTATTCACCTCGGCATTTAAATATTGGTCTCTTTGTATTATTGTTTTATTACAATAGACGAAATTAATTTAATAAAGAAACAAGTTAAAATATTGATATCCTTTTGATTTATTATAAGATGACTTAGCATATAGTTTATGTATACAATATAAACCTAAAGGTTTGTTACAGATATGATACATAATGAATTCATGTTATGTAAGAAACTAATACAGTAGAGTTATAACTCACGATTGAATGGTAAACTCGTTAACAGTTAGTTAAAAGATAAAATGAAATTCCTAATAAATTGCGATATAATCATAATTAGTGGAACTAATTTGGATTTAATTCATTATAGAATCTCTTCAAATTTACAAATATTAATGTGTATCTTTATTTTTTACACTAAACAAATTATGTCTGTAATGTTTACATTAGTCATTGGATTGACTTTAAATCAAATTGTAGATGAAATAAAATAAAATATAGATGAAGTAATGTGAAATATCGATGAAATGAAAATGAAATATTGATTTCGTGAAATGAAATAAAATATAGATGAAGAAGAATTGAATGCTGGTGAAATTAGAATGAGCATAGTGATGAATCTGTAGATATAATAAAAATGTTTCCTATGAAAATTTTGATAAAACCAAACTAATAATGAAGAAGATTATAATAATTAGGGTGGTTTACTTTAGATGATAATGATAGGCTAAATTTATATTATGGCAATGATGATGAAAATGTTAAAGATAATATTTATTGTAGTTATACTGACTATGATATTTAAAATACGACGACAATTAATGTGGTGGTTTTAATTATAATCATCAAAACATTAGAAATGTTTTTGTCACTAAAAATTGAAGATGTAAATGATGAATTTGTAGTCATGATGAAGATGGTGATATTAATTGAAATACGATTTTTATTATGAATATGGTGATAGTAATGAAAATGATAACATAAACATTGTTATGAAATGATATTTTATATGTAAATGCAAAAGGAAATATAATGTGATATGTGATTAGTCGATATATTTAACTAAACATGCCTTAACGTTTTTTAAACAACTTAAAATGTTAAGTAAAATATAAAAGTGTAATTTGTGTATAACGACTAAATTGATTGTCAAACGCAAACCGTTGGTTGTGTTGTATTTACACCAATAGTACAGAGAACACCAAATAACTACCAAATAATTGAAACCTACAATAGATCCGGAGAATATTACGCAAAAGGTAGAAATAATTTTTTGAAAACATATTCTACCTACAATCAAACATATATCTATAACTTTTATATAAAGTAAAATAATTTTGTTAAATAAATGCAACTCTGTAATGTTCGAATGTATAATATAATCTTGGCTTTGAGTTAAAGTGAGTATTAAGAAGAGTTGTATCTTAAAATTAAATAATATTTTTGAAATAACTGTTAAATCCAGCTCCATATTGATAGTATAAGCTGGCACTTTAAGAACAACCTAATTATTTAAGGAAGATATCTTACAATATACAACAACAAAATAAATAGTGACGCATTACTAATTAAATGATGGTGTTACTAAATAACAATTTTTTTTTTTAAATTTTACTTCGTGGAACTGATAACATAAACAATCGTTGTCATATATGTAGATCTGACCAAGGGGTCCTATAATAAAAGACCAAGGGGTCCTATAATATACCCAGAAACCGGATATTTCTATTTAATGATCTACATAATCATTTGTAAAGAAAAATTATAGCTATTTTACATGCAGTAGCTCATTACCTAATCTGGAGTAGCTGGTGCACAAATATTGAGATTTGAGGACAATATAAAGTGTCATCAAAACGATCAGATAACATTCATATTTAGACATGTAAATATAATTAAAATTAAATTATACCCAATTAAGAGCCCACTAACTAGTAAATAAAAGTTCTAATTTATTAAGTAATGTAGAGTTAAATAAATGATGTGCGGAGTCGGGATTATCTTAATCCTTCCTAGACTATTTCCAATCGTGCAGCTATTTTGTAAACAATAAACTAGTCTAAATTTCTTGATCCTGGACTATGCACATTTCTTAGAAGACCTACACATTTTAATCCTCAGATATAGCAGGATTAACTTTGGGGATTAATCTAAGAACTAAACGTTACGTTAGTAGACCTAGCTAGTTTATTTTGTTTGTAAAGTAGGTTTTGTAAATTATGTACTTGTTCAAGAACAGAGATATTGTAATTTTATTACGTTCTCTATATTCAATTATTCTTTCTGAAATGTAAATAGCAGAGAGAAATTGTTGTATTAGGTAAAAATAGCGATATCAAGTTTTTATTTTGAGATCTATGTAAAAAAAAAAGTAAACCGAATTTTGGTTTATGGTATCCTTCTTCCATACCTTGAGGCTTTTTTATTTAATTATTCTTTAATAACTAAACATTTACGATTATCTAGCAGTAATTAATTAAGAGACTAAATCAGCTCTAACGATTTTGATATTTTCTCAAATGCAACCCCTTACATAGAGATTTGGTTACACTGTCTGGAGATACCCGCCCTAATACGTTGAATAACTCAATATCAGCATTACCTATTTCAACCAAATTTGAAAATATAATGGTTACAGATTAAACAAATATGCCATCCCTTATGTAAGGAAATATTGTGATTATTGTCTTAAATCCAAAATACCAAAATGAACCCTCACCGCCTTGACAATTATTGTTTATGTTTATTTTAATTTGAGTATACAAGTGAAATATCGCTTATTAAATGTTTTGCACTCTGAATTTGCTATAACTTTCGCTTGAATATTTGTCACTTACAAGAAGTTTATAATTTATTTGTATAAAACAGCGTTATCACAACTGTATATTTTTTAATATCATGAAACGTTCTTTCTATTGATGAAGTCTGAACAATAATGTTCAATAACAAATTTATTTCAATTAATGAAAGTTCATTCCTCGATTATATTTCGTTTCTTTTCCTCTCGTTTTTACAATTAAAATGCATACATAAGCTCACAATTTAATCAGGATAATATTATCACTACAGTATTAACAAATCAATAATAATACCACAACATGAAATCTTTATTTCACTTTTTTACGCTGAAACTAGATATTCAAATATCTATGTTTAAATATAAACTAAAAAATATTTCTGTCCTTCAATACTGGACTAAAGAATTTTAAAATGAATTTTAAATTAATTCTAATCCATCTTAATTGCAACTAATTTAATATACAACTTAGAAACAGACTCTAAATGTATTTTATATAAATTGTCTGATTTCATTTGTAAATTCAATACTCAAATATTTAATACACATAATTTATTACTTAAAACAATTTTTTTTTGATTTTTGCATAGTTGTAATCATAATATTATCTGTTCTATTAACACGTATATCAATAATTGACAATGAATGTATTGTGAAAAGGAAGTCACCCATGGTCATTCGAAATTAATAATTTACATAGTACTTTTTCATAAATATGAAACTATACCCAAGATAATAGTGAAATATTAAAAAAGGGTAGTTATATATGATATGTAAATCAATATTAGTAAATGTTGCGTTTCTAAAACTGACAATTTTAAAAATGACATTTTATATTCATTTTAAACTACCACTTCCATTTATCAAAAGCTATTAGTAATTATAATTGATAGAATAACAAATAAATTAAACTAACTTAATTATATCTATATATTCTAATTAATATAACAAATTACTTATTGGTGTCTTTCATTTTGTATAAATGAAATTGTATACCCTTTCTACTTATACAAAAAGTAAAAGTATTCAATTGAATTTTTAAGAGTACAACAAGTATCAAACTTAATTCCACATATGTATTTATATATGGTTAAATTTGGTTAAATATTATCTTGTAATCAGCTTTCGATAGTGTAAACTATTAACAACCATATTTATGTTTACAAAACACCAAATTTTATTTTTTACATTTCTACATTTGTATACCCTTTTTACTTTTGAATATTCAACAAAACATTATTTTTACAAAAACAATTAGAATCTAAACCAAATATTAATATAATAATTAGAATTTTCTTAACAATTAGTCTAAAACTGATTTTGGCCACTCGGTGCTTTAGTGTCATAGAACAAAACAAAACCATTAGAACATTAACCTAATTGATTAATATAATACAAAATTTTAAACACATATTCATCCAAATGAAATACTTATAAATATAACGTTGGGCCCTTAACGGTAATTATGCTCAACTTTACTATACAAATGTACATAAATAATTACATTTAAAAGTGGGAAGACTTTTTTTCCTTCAGTATAATATTAATTTCTAGGAAGAAGTTATTACAGAGAGTTTGATATTTGAAAAGGTGATAATTTTCTTTCTAGTGTATGTAGAAGAGGTGACTGATTGCAGTGTAGGGATAACACTATAATGACTGTTGGGAAAATATACATCTTGCATTCTTGCCTTTACAGTCACACTTTAGACAAGCTTGTAGAATGTAGTCGGCAAATGTATCTTTCAAATAAATTGTTTACATAAACTTTCATTTATCGAAGAATATTTAAAATCTCAAACAGTCTAAGGTAGTTTTGTATCATTTGATATTTTGAAATGCTGTTATGAATAAATAAATTATGTAATGACTCAAAATAATTTTCTTTTTTAAGACATGAAAAACTAACATAATTTTACAAGTATAAAAATAAATATATGACTAATCCTTTCAGGATAAAACAAATATATAACAATTGTATACATATGCACCCAACGATTATTGAGCACTTTAAAAAATCTACTTTTAACGTAATCAAGTAAAAAAATTACATTTCTTTAATCGTTCCATTTCTTATATACAAACTATCTTTTTTCACTCAAAGCAATGTAACTTGATCTTATAGGACTCTGTTGGTCAAGTTCCTGTTGATAATAATCAGGTAAAGGCACAAAGTCAGGAATTTCTTGATTTGTAACCAATAGAGGAGAATCTGGCGTAAAAGCATCATAGGGCTGAAGCAGCGGTTCTGGGGTCGTCGTCGTAGTCTTGTCCGACTCACGTTTATTTGAAGTAACAGAAATTCCAAATTTTCTCCCAAAGATTGGTTTTATGGTTTCTATTAACCTGGCAAATCTCTCCGCAGTATTCTGAAACATATATTTTGTTTTTATTTATAGACTCGGGACTTACACCACTTGAAGGAACTGTATAAACCTAGACAACATATCATTAGCGAAACCAAAATTTAATTCTAAATATTTGATAAAAACAACAAGAATATAAGTAATTCCTAAATTAACATTGTAAATGTAAACAAAAAATAAATACCGTAATATATCGTTAAAATTTATTCCAATTGAGTTAACATTTTAAATAAACAATGATGTCAACTTTATTTTTAATATTCAATATTCGCTCCTCAAATATCTGCAATTCAAGTAACCATTTCAAGAGACCGAAGTTATGATTCATTTATTTGTTTTTTTATGAATCACACTATAATAAAAACAAAATAATGCAATAAACTAAACCTAGAATATGGAATTAATAATAAACAATAATACAAATTTTTCTATTGGTTAAATCAATAAATTACATAAATTAAAATATGAGTTAAAAATGCTTTATAAAGGACCTCTTCATTCGATGAAATTAGCAACATTTATATAAACTTTAATTACCAAATGAAAAACAAAACAAACACAAAAACACAATTTTTCCAAGAAACACATATTGGAAGACTTCATAATTGACAAGTCATTTTGTTATAAATATGTCTTTATTGTGGAAAATTGTGTTTTATTTGCTTTATACAATTTTTCGATTCATTGTGGAAACTCTTTATGACATTTTTATGAGGTTACCCCCTCTTATTACGTTATCACATATACGTAATACGAGAAAGTTGCGTGATGGGTCAAAAATGGATGTCGAGTTTTTTCCCGAAATACCTGTTTTGAAGCCCCCTGTGCCCAAGAAAATTGTTTGTGAAGCGAC
Source organism: Aphrophora alni (assembly GCA_963513935.1). Classification (NCBI taxonomy): domain Eukaryota; kingdom Metazoa; phylum Arthropoda; class Insecta; order Hemiptera; family Aphrophoridae; genus Aphrophora; species Aphrophora alni. The sequence continues at coordinate 121,557,665 of OY740769.1, read as the reverse complement.
GTCTATGGAACGCTCTAAACACCCAGACCGATTTTAATCAAATTTGGTATGTGGGAACATAAGTGATCTAAAAATTAAGTCCCGATTTAAATATATGGAAAAAGAAAAATATGAATGAATACTTTAATTTGTCTGTAATCTTCTGTTTTTTAAATAATTATTAGTTTTGACTACTGCCATCGTCAGATCTTCACTAAAATTGTTGAGAAACAAGGTAAAATTAAATTCCATTCAATATGAATGATGCCGAATATAAACACATGTTATAAAATGATGAAAAGCGAACACGCGCCACAAACACAATTATAAATTAAACTTAACATTTGGTGGATTCCATTGTGTAAGAAGGATCTTTCTTGATTCTAAAGTTGCAACAACAACAAAAGAAGTTGGCATCATTGGTTCATTTTCTCCTTTTTTTAACAGACAAATGATATTTTTGGTAACTACTAGCTTTTGTTGGTTTCATTTGGTTTTGTGGATGGATGTGTAGTACTTTTGCACCGTTTATTTTAGCTTGTCACTAGGATGAACATAATAGGCGTAAACAATATTTGTGTAGATTGACGTCGTGAGTTGTATCGTCGTTGTACTTAGTTGTTTTGTAACAACAAAGGAAGGTACATGCTGGATAACAATCTAAAATTCCAGCTATTGAAGCTTTTATAGAGGGTTGTTTTTTAAATTTAGAGTTTATGTTTTCCAAGTAGAAGAGTGGATAACTGTTACAGGTTTAAATATCATTTGACGCATATTTAAAAGTTACATAAAATAAGCTAATAGGATATAAAACGTAAAGGTGAAAAATGTTGACATACTTCAACCGATCCTTCTTACTGCCATACTTGACGAATAGTTTGTAAAATAGATTGGCCATGCCAAGTTTTAAACAATTAGATGAAAATTGCAAGTATAAATACAATGAGCGAAAACCATTACCAGATCCTTCAAGTTGGCAGAGGTAATAATAGCTGAAATGGATATATGATTATTGTCTTACCATATATAAACTTACTGAATAATTAGTTATTGAATTCAATACAGATTTTTGATGAATAAGAGTAATAATAATTTCTATATTTTTGTTTTTTAACCAGTTTTTATCAAATTTATTTACTCTAATTAATAGGATACTGATTTCGATATTATAGTAACATTTTATTTAGGACTTATGCCTGACCCCCCCAACAACCAAACAACAATACAAATATTTTGACTCTATAGGTGTTTAATCAAACTTCTTTCCAAAATATGTTTAGAATGTTTATTTTGAATTCACTATGTCCTTTTGGTAGGACTTGTATCGACCTACAAATAATAAAAGGGCAGCCAATAATCTCAACACTTTTGTTTCACAACTGATTGTAATAACACAAACGTAAACTTTTGGAGGTAATTTAATTTTTACTAAAGCCTTTATTGAAATAATGAACGTATTGTAACTTCTTTTCTCAATAGATGTTTTAAAAGCAATAATTGTTGTGTTTATAAGGGCTATTTACAATACAATTAATACTTGCAGTTTTAAATAAAAAAAGAAGCACTTTAAGCAGCAAAATAAAAAGTGTATTTTTATTAAGCATAACAGAAATATGAATTTGAAAATTGTACAAATATCTCACTGTTATTAACGTGTTTAATAACAATGATAGAGTGGGTCATTTGTTAAATAGTTATAATTTAAATAAATTTTGGAAATATACAGTTAGATGAGGAGTATGGGCCATTTTGTTCGGACGCCAAAAAGAACCAGTTTATTTGTTCATATGTTGTATATTTACAGTTGTTTCACTATTTTGACATGCATAAATTCTCTATCCCCCTCCAGTAATCACTGTATTGTTTTTTGCTTACTCACTGACTTTGTAAGTATTTATACATATTAATCTCGATTTGGATTTAAACATGTATTTGATTATGAATGTAAACAACGCTATCGTGATTAAAAAAAGAAGTTTCCTTTTATTGTTTAATACAAACTTAATAATATCTACAACAAATTATAATTTTTAGCTATTATTTTCTTGTTTTATTTGTAAATTCCGAAGAAACTAGATCAAAATCCAGCAATTGTAAGTTTAAAAATGTTTGTTAAATTTAAACCATCACAAGCTATTTTAAAAAATATCCTAAAGCCTCAAAAAAGTTATTATCTCTTAACAATCAAAGTGTATTAGAATTGTTTTATCGGGATACGAAAATTAAATATAATATAATGCACGTTATAATAATAAACTGTTTTCACAGACTAATAGAACAGTTTTAAAAATAAATTGTATTGTGAAAATCACTCACTTTCTTTTATTATTCAGTTTACGTAAATCTTATGTGAAAAGTATGGATTTGAATATTGATACGAACTCTCACTGATTAATAATAACCATTGGTTTTAATAAATAATTAATTGGATTTTTATAACAACTTAGCGTTGCTGGAAAGCTAGAAATCTTTTAAAGTTTGTAACTGAACCTGAACTATTTGTAAGCTGTATTACAACACATTGACATTCCATTATTGAATGCCTAGAGAATGTTAATGTTAGTGAAACACAAAACCAATAGTCGGAGACAATACTGTCTCCAATTGCAAACTGTAAATAACAATATTAAAACTATTTGGCAAAATGTCCAGAGAATTAAAAGTATAACATATTTAGTTCAACTAAATTTTCTCAAGAAGTTAATTTAGGAGAAGATGAAAAGTAAAGAAATATCATATTGTTTTACTACAAATCTACGCCATTAAATGTTTAAAAAATCTTTCTAATGTGTTTATGTAATTTTGTTAAAATGAAACGCACAACGTAGAATGATATATAACAATAAATTAGAAACTGCGAAATATCCGACCAAAACCATTTTAAGGCTTATATTGAATATTCGTTCCTATTTAAGCGACTTGGAAACTGCCAAATAGTTTTTGGTGGACATTTTAAGCAGTTAATAAGTGTCGGTTTTTGTACTTTGATGCGGTCCTACATCAATTGCAGTGTAAAGGGAGATTTTTTTATTGTTCGATTTTTTTTTAATAAGTGAACAGTTGTTTGCTATGTGCTAAAACGGTAAACTAAAGTGATACAGTTTTTGTTGTTAATGTAGTTTATATTCTTAAATCTACTTTTTGCCGCTCTTAATTTCAATCAATTGAATTGAGTGTCCTTCCTTTTAAATATTGTATTTAATTAGTGCTATAAACTTCATGGTTATATTATTGACTATGTGCTCATTCCTGTGTTTTTGATGTAGTAAATTACCATCCAGTAGTCGATAGACATTTATATTTCATTACAAGCTTAACAATCGGAATTTTAATGTGCTATCTCAAAATATCTCGAAAACTAAAACTAAATTAACATAATTTTTATGGACTTAATTTTCCGTTTTGTAGAGCGTTAAATGAATATGAAAATAATATTATGCATATTTAAAAAATCTCAGAAATACATATTTTATAATTTTTCTAATTTTCTGTATATTTGTAATTTAGTTTTGGAACACAGTAATCTGTGTGCACAGTAATGAAGGGTATTAAAACAATTAATATGGCTACGGTATTATTTTCTTTTTTTTAGAGTTGCCATATCAGTCGTAGGAATAATTATAATGTTTAGGGGTTTCATTATTTTATATCACACAAATTGGACTTTAATTAGTACAATTTAATAAAGGATAGTATATTTCTAATAAGTATCGTATGAATTCTACTAGCGAGAGCTATGTGACACTTCTAAGTTCATAGTGATAATGGAGAGGTTTAATTTACCCTAACGCCAAACATATATTATCATCTTTGAATTGCAAATAGCTTCTTTTGAAGAACACAGAGTTGAACTGAGTAATTTCAGTGTTCAAATACTTGAATCAAAATATTTGTTAAGAATATTCCAGCGATGAGAAGTTTAAATAAATAAACTGTGTCACTGATATTTTACAACATGTAGCGGAAGTAGTACATACTAAAATAGTAAGCTGATTACGGGATACAAATCGCAAGAGGGTTGTTTTCTTTCAGTTAAAATTGAAGACGAGAGTAAATTCCTGCCATGTATGCAGCATTGTCATAAATTTAACCGAGACAATTGTTTTCATCAACTCCATGTTTTTTGTAAAACGAAAAGAGAGCATTAACTAGTTCCTGATCAGTATGTCCAATATTGGTTATGAATTCTACAAAGTGTTATTGTGGTAAACCATCACTGTCTACAAACTGACTAAAAAGCAATTGATCTTTGAGGGGAATATCTGAAGTTGAGTTAAAATAAGTTTGCCTCAATTACCGCTTTAATTATTTCATTTAAAATGAGATGTTCCCACTATTTTGATTAATTCTTTGCAAGTGGAAGACGACAAATAAGAAGTCCTTACTTTTTCATAATTTCGATATTTAGAGATGTGTTCTGTTAGAATGGATCGTAACCGGTTACAAGCTCTAAAGACATCATACAATTTACATTATGTATAGAACCAAACACTGCACCATTTCCTCTAAATGCTAAACCGTGAGAAAAACTACACTTTCAAGCACACAGCGTCAGTACCTAATCTCATCATTTATTTTGATTGTGAATTGGTTATAGATTCCCTTCTGGCTTTCTTTTCTGGAGAACATAATTACGATGAGCAGAAGAATTTTCTTGTTCACAAAACCGTGTTTTACCATATTTTCAGTCAACATGACTCCTTACAGTAAACTTAGATGTTCCTCCAAACAAATTACATGGCGGAACATAACACAAACCCCTGAACCTTGGCTTCAAAAATAAACCTAGAAATCACGTTCTGTCACACCTCTATTTATTAATTTCCTTTGGAGTACACTTTTTGAAAGGAACCTGTGTTTGTTTTTGAAGTTCACGCTTAGCAGTATAAAACTTAATATCTTTTTTTTAGTCAAACACAGTTTTAACAATGTGATTCATTATTAAAAAAAATAATAATAATATCTCAAAAGTAAAAATCAGAATCTTGTTTTAAAAAATCAAATTCAAGTTTTTCTGTAGATGTCTACACTAGGAGATACCATGATATCTAACCTCAAACTTTTATCAAGAATTGAAGTAAATAAAGATGAACAACAAGGATCGTTTTAGGTTGTTTTTTTAAACAAAATATTGATCTAACTTTGTTTTTTGTTCAAAGACCTAACTTTTGTTTTTTCTACGTGTAATTTTAAATATTCATTTTTACTAAGACAGTTTCTTATAGCAATAAACTAGGAACATTTTATAACTTTTATTTGCTTTGAAGTCGTTGTAAAATAAGGGCGTGGAAATTATTTTGTGTCGCATGGGCGAAAGGTTAGTTAAATCCAGAGAGTGAATCTAGAAATAGAAATTTCTAAACTTAATATTTCTGTTTTTATTTTAAGATTAAAGGCATAGGAACCCATTAAAGAGTTTTGAGTTATAGGTTGAGGAAGGGGGAAAGGGTAATTTCAGATTTAGCACATATGGTTTTTAAAGTTCCTTCTAAAGGTAAACAGCTTCCTTGTAATCATAATTTGAATACCTGTCTACATATTTTCAATAAGAGGTGATAATGCAATTATACAATATTGTCTTGATCATTGTAGTGAACTTATGCATTGGCCGATTTTTATTTTCTTAACACAGACATTCATCATTTTTATTAGGCTTCATTTGATATATCAAAAGTCATAGGTTTTGAGTTGGGGGATTTGGGAGGGTAAGGAGTTATTTTGAATTTTGTTGATATGTTTTTTTAAGGTTCCTAATAACGGTAAATAACTTTACTGTAAACATAATTTGAATATCTATCTCCGTATTATCCATAATAGAGGTGAAAACTTTTTTTTTAAATCACCATATATATATATATATATATAAACGCTTCTTTAAAAAAATAATAACACGTTCTAAATACTTCTTCACGTATATAAATAAAATAGAAACTAAAGAAAAGAGAAGAAAATGTGTTCGCCAATATTTAATTTATTAAAAACATATTTACAGCAGTACTATTGTTGAACTATATAATTATAACCACGTTTCATCAAAAATAGACAAAGGAAAATTCATTAACAAAGTTTTAATATTTTCCTTAGGATGTATTGTATACAATGTAAATTGTACACCTATCCAATTAACGTTTTTTTAATGCAGTGATGCTTTCAAAAATTTATATGTTAGTTAAACTCTTTATTTTTATGACTCCCACTCCTACCATGGAAATTGAATTCATCACAACCAATAACGACATGTACAACCGTATACTTCAAGTTAGATCAAAATCCACCCAGTAGTTTTAAAATAAATAAACAACCAACACTGGTCTAGTTTTTATTTTAATTCCATTGATTGAGACGAAACTTAAAATTGGTACTAAAACAGATTTTCTGTCGAATATTCACGTTGTTCAAATCTCTTTTTGAAATATACGTATTTATTTGAACGATTCAAAAATATTTCACCGTTATACAACCATGGTAACCTACTAAAATGTTTAGTTAGGTTAAAACCAAGATTAAGTATGATATATTTGCAACTGCCTCTTATATTGCAATACTACGAGTATTTAAATGTTGATGTTTGAGAACATGAAACATAAAAGTGATACTGACGGCACTGTACAAGTTTCATATTTATGAAAGTATTTAAAACTTTTACATATCTCTTAAGAATTATATTCCCTTGAGAGGTGCTTTTAACTCTCTATCTTAATAGTTTAATTGTTATATATAATATATATATAAACAAGACCAATTGTAAGAAGAAAATATATTTTCTGAGTAATATAGCTACAAATCACAATTTTTAATGTAAACTTGCATTCTTTGATTCTTAAAATACTTTTTGATAAATAGTACTTATTTTAAGTCAGTTTGTACAATAGTCAGCGCTCATCAGGCGAATGTTCAAAACTGCAGATTTATTTATTTGAAGTTTTATCTGGAAACGCGTTTGCTGCAACCAAACATACACTTTGCAAAGCTGATTGTATATACAGTCAATTGAAGGGTCTCACTTAGGTTTAATAATACCAGTAATCACCTCTTTTTTTAAATCAGCGTATACACTAGTAATAGTTTCTTCCACCAGTTATGTATTTTTAAAATAGTTTACATTATAAATGCGTTTTCATCAGTACAAAATAATTGCGATATTATTTATGCTGAAATGTTTATACTCTTCCAATTATTGACTCACTTGATTTATTCTACTCATATTGTCAAATAGACGCTGTTGATAATTGTTTTATATATTAAAAGCAATGGTTCTTATTTATACTCTACGTAAAGAAACGCATATTTCAATTTAAAAAAATTTTTTTTTTCATAACAACTAACTAAAATGTCATATTCGATACAATTTTATAAAATCCAAGATTTGACTACATAAAATGTATAACAAATTTTATGGTACAAAATAAGTATTTTATATTATTGTTTTTTTAATAAAATTTGAATAAAACATTGAAATTACATCCAGTTCTCATATGCACTAAGTTTTCTCTTATCCACAATGAGAAAACAATGATGTGAATTGGAAGATTTTAATTTCATAGCATTAAAATACACACATGATGTACATTTCTACGGAAATCATTTATTTAAAGTTGTCACAGTTAAGAACAGTGTTATTTTACGTTAATTATACATTTTTTTAACATCTTTAATATGTAAATTTGTAAGCTTTATTTTCTTTCAAAATTGGAAAGCAATAGATGAACCTGCAAGTCTTTCAATTAATTAATTTTAAAAGTTTCCTGCCCGTAGAGTCTCATGTACGATGATTCATAAGTGGAATAGAAAAATGTATAAATAGTTAGATAAGAATCTCTTAAATTAACTAAAAATAAAATACAACCATTAATACGGACACTGCTGATATTAGTGGTATTATCAATATTAATTATCTTGCGATTTTCTGATCTGCTGTTATAAATTCATTATTTCCTTATTTCTCAAAACCCGCAGAACGTCTGCAGACTGCCAGCTATTTTATTCTTTATCTTTTTTAATAAATGTAGTATCTTTTAAAGTACAGTACAGGAACTATATAAACAACTAAATAGGACTTATCTTACCTGAACTACTCTACCAATAATCATAGAGATTCCGTTGACAGACTCAAAAGCTGGTGATACTAAAGAATCTGGGATGGCCAAGTTGATCTTATTCCTGTCAAACTCTGGAATATCTTCAGTTGTGTTTTGAGGTTTTTGAGGTGTCTGGCGCTGAGGAGGAGATGAACTCTGAAAATAAATATACTATATTTATTATTTTGATCTCTATTAGCGCAGTAATTACTATTAAATTTATAACATATTTCAATAGCATCCTACTATCTATTTTAAAGTTTTAGATGTTGTATTTAATGTCATTAAACAAGATAGTATAAAAAAAGTTACTAATACTATAAAATGTACTGTACCTAAAATCTATTGGTAGCAAAATCAATATGTATTTGTTCAAATATAAAATCTATACACTAACGACATGCGATGTTTTTTTCTCCTAATTCCACAACGGCACCTACTTAACCCAATTGTATGATTATGGATTATAATTCTCTATACGTAGATATATCATTACTCAATAGTTTTGTTTGTTTGTTTAACTTTAGAAATAATGATTATGGCATTTTATATTCAAATTTAGTTACTAAAGAAAGCAATATATATATAAATACGCAATTATAATCTGATTATGTGCAACAACTTTAATAATTCAACTAAAACATATTTTTGGTTTAGCCTGGATACGAGAAACCTTAAAACTTGATACTTGATGAGCATTTAAACTTTATTTTTTGTAACTAATTAAACTAATTGAAGATCTAAACTTTCAATGTGTTTCTTTCTTGACTTATTGATTACGTGACAAATTATTACAATACATTTGTTAAAACTCGATGTTTAATTTATGATTTTCGTATTGTCTCTCTAAACCATAAAATATTTTTACATAAAGCTTTCAATTAAATTTGTTTTTGAATGTGAAGTTATGTTGAAACTAATTTTCAAAACTATGTACAGATATTGTGCAAGTGTCTAACAAATACAAATATACTATATATAGCATGGTGGGTTAATCTCCTGTAAATCTTTTAGGCAAGTTAAAGTTTATTGTTTGTAATAGCTCTACTCTCTTGTCCTAACACACTATTATATGACTCGCAGTCCATTTGTAGCCTTAAAAAACGTTGTATTCAACATACAATGTTAAATAGTATTCAACATTATATATATATATATATATATATATATATATATATATATATATATATATATATATTTCGCCCTCCATTTGTAACCTCAAATATCACTATTTTTTATGAATTTATATTGAGTATAACCAACTTATATTACACACTATTATAGGTCTCGCCCTCCATTTGTAGCCTTAAAGGACACTTGTTAATAATTGTACATTGAGTATAACCAACTCATATTACATAATATTATTGGTTTCGCTATCCATTTGTAGCCTTAAAAAACACTGTTTATTAACTGTATATTCATTTTAAAACTAACTTATCTTACATTCTATGATTGGCCTCGTCATCTGTATGTAGCCCTAAGAATCATCTGTCCAATAACTGTAACTTGAGTATAAACAACTTATCTAAGACCCAATTATTGCCTCCACCATCCATTTGTAGCTTTAAAAACACTGTTTAATGAATGTATATTGAGTTTAACCAACTTAAGTTACACAATTATTGGCATTGCCATGGATTGTAATCTTTAATCGTAATCTGTACGTAGCTCCAAGAAAACACTGTACATAAACTGTAAATTCAGTTTAAAACCTACTCATTTTGAAATATTACTATTGGTCTCGTCATCTTTATGTAACCCTAAGAAACCACCGATCAATAACTGTACTGTATATTCAGTGTAAAACTAACTTATTTTACATACTATTATTGGCCTTCCCATCTATACGTCGCCCTAAAAAACTGTTCGGGATAAAACCAAATTATTTTACATACTATTATTGGCCTTCCCATCTATACGTCGCCCTAAAAAACTGTTCGGGATAAAACCAAATTATTTTACATACTATTATTGGCCTTCCCATCTATACGTCGCCCTAAAAAACTGTTCGGGATAAAACCAAATTATTTTACATACTATTATTGGCCTTCCCATCTATACGTCGCCGTAAAAAACTGTTCGGGATAAAACCAAATTATTTTACATACTATTATTGGCCTTCCCATCTATACGTCACCCTAAAAAACTGTTCGGGATAAAACCAAATTATTTTACATACTATTATTGGCCTTCCCATCTATACGTCGCCCTAAAAAACTGTTCGGGATAAAACCAAATTATTTTACATACTATTATTGGCCTTCCCATCTATACGTCGCCCTAAAAAACTGTTCGGGATAAAACCAAATTATTTTACATACTATTATTGGCCTTCCCATCTATACGTCGCCCTAAAAAACTGTTCGGGATAAAACCAAATTATTTTACATACTATTATTGGCCTTCCCATCTATACGTCGCCCTAAAAAACTGTTCGGGATAAAACCAAATTATTTTACATACTATTATTGGCCTCCCCATCTTTCATACCTTTTAGAAAAAACAGCGTTCAATAACTGTACATTTTGTATAAATAAATTTTTCTTACACCCTATTATTAACATCGCTATATTTATGAAGACCTAAGAAAACACTATAGTTAATAAACCTAAATTTTAAACCTCATTTATGCAATATATGAGTTACTGCTTATTTCCACAGACTTGCCTATGTATTTATTTAAACTCGTATTACATATTAACCTTCAAGATTTCTCTATACCATCCCCATACTCTCTAAATACTTATTTACTTTCTACAAAATAGAGGGTTTGTAATGATTAAACCAAAAAACTTTGAGTTTAACGCAAAGTTCCATGGGTCATTACTTACTCCAATTAAAATAGCACAAAAAAACCATATTTTTCATAACGTCTTAACGTTAGACTAACATAGACGGGGGAGTAGCGTAGCACACGGAACGCACTAAACTGGGCTCAAACCAACGGAATATGTAGTCAAATCAATACTCCGTTCTGCGGTGACATGAACTTGCCTCTTAACCAACTGAGCTACTAACAAAGAGGACGAAATAGCGTAACACTCGGAAAAAGCAACACCATCAACCGGGCTCAATCCTAGGTAGTATGTAGTGGGTCAATAGTGCGCCATGTGGTGACGTGATCGTGCCCCTTAACCAACTTAGCTAATAACTAACATAGGGGAATAGCATAACACACGGAACTCAATCACCCTTGCTCAAACCTACTTAATATATAGTCCATCACTAGTCCGCTCTGGAGTTACATGAGCTTACTCCTTAACCAACTGAGCTACGCCACTCTTCTTAATAGATACTAAGACAATAACAACTTAATTTGTCCAAAAGTTGGTACACTTGAAATGTCCGAATGATTAAATCCTATGTACCTTAAATCATACTCTAGATGTTTACACATTCAATTATCATTTTCATTTTTATTTTACAATAGACAATATTGTTCCAACAGTGGTTTTCTTTCCTGAAAACTGGTCTTTTGAATGTCACTGACGAAGAATAAATTTCGTTTGGCACTTCAACTCAACACCACAACAAATTGTCTTTATAAGGGCCACTCAATAGTACTCGTCTGATTTAAAACATCCTCGATTAGGTATAATACATTTCAATAAATTAATATTGCACATTCCAATTCAATTATGTCCTCGATTATTTATTGTACCGTAATTCGTCTTAATTATAATACTGTTGTTTAAACACTTTTGTTGACTTCTCTCAATAAGTCAACTGAAAACTATAAAAAAAAAATAATGAACAAAATTTTATAATCATTTGAATGATTGAATATAATTAAAGGTCTGTAATTTTGAATTTATAATATTAAATCGGAAAATTATCCGATTCTGTTGTAAATTATCGTCAACATGGAAACGTTATTTCTTAAACTGTCGATACAATATTCTATTTCCAAGATTTAAAAAAAACATTCAACTATCGATATTTTGGTACCAGAAGCTTACTGAACTTGGCTGTATTTAGAAACTACTCGGACATTTTACATTTGATTGAAGCTACGCAGGCATATTTTAAAAGCACGATAACCTATGTTGTCATGGTAGGAGAGGTCAAAAGAGGAGAAAGGAATTGCATGCCTTACAGTCCGTTATCCGTAATCAATTTGAAGGGCTACAGACAGGCACGTGCGAATAGTTAAAAAAAAATACTTTTACAGCTTGTGTGATGTACCATGTATTCTGATTGCAAGATGAGAGAAAGTCATGATTTTCTCTGTCATTCAACAATAAAACTCGGACTATCACACGTAGAGGAACTGTAATACTCTTTCTCTTTCATTATTTTGTTTATCTAAATATGTTTATCCAAATTAAATGTTACAATAACGCAAAATTTTTCTTACATAACTACATACTATATCAAAATCGAAAGTTACTAGGTAGTTTAAAAAACCGTTCATCGTAGGAAATAGTGTATTTTCAATAGATTAATTTGTATTTTTATTATTGTATATGGTCTACTCACTTAGTTTTATTGTTCAAAAGAAAACATGTTTTATTTAGAAGGTTTTTTGTCTACAATTTGTAGCATGATATTATTAAAAACTAGTATCTCATTTATAAAAAGAGCACAATTAGAAGATCTATGTCATAATCAGTGCTAAAATGTAAAACGTATGTTTTGTCTCCCTTTCCAACGCTCCCCCTCCAACGCACACGTATGATTTCACAATTCTCAATAATTCCCAAGGAGTTCCTAAGATTAATTCTGTTTTAAGTTCCCATGTATTGTGATTTATTATGTTGACAAATAATAATTTATTTACACAAATATATACATATCTTAAAAGGAATTTATGATGATGTAAAATTAAGACTGAATATCATTAGAATAACTAATATTGTTTATTCTTAACTTTGCGAACATTTGTGAAGAGCATACATTTTGCATATGAAAAATTCCATAACTGTTTGATTAGACTTTATTAATAATTCAATGCATCCATCAAGACCGTGCAATTTTACAATTATAATCATAACATTCTTAGTTTAAGCTACCCTATTCAAATTGTTTTATAAATTTCTGTCATGGTCATAAAGTTTTTTCGCTAAAGACACATAATTTGAAGACTTGTGGGAAGAATAAAAAGTCCCAGCGATAAACCCGTAGATTAGCCGGAAAATCTTTCTTCGATCTGGGGGGGGGGATATTTCAAGAATGGTAAAAAATAGCTTTACCCGGTAATTTTAATGGACAATTCTAAATGATAATTTATGAGAAATAACAATTTAAATATCTTCTTATTTAAATTTAGTTATGTGATTTCACTCTTACTTTGAAGGCTTCATACTGTCACTTTTAATTTAAACTATCCAACACAATGGTTATTTTCCGAGGCCAGAGATCAGTATTTCCTTGTATAAAAATAATCTTTTAGAATTATTGCCGTGTTCAATAACATGAGGGGTAGATGTTGGGAGTGGTTAGATTTTAATGTATTGTTCAGAAATTAACTATCACTTCCTATTCATCAAATTTTTGTGTATTTTTTTTTTTTTTTTTAATTATAATTATTTGTTTATTTTTTTTCATTTCTGCAAATATGTAATGACTATTGGTAATTATTTATTTATATCTTACAGATTGAAATAGAAACTTTCTTCTAATAAAAAATAAATAAATAAAATAATAAAAAAATTTAAAAAAGTATTCATTGGCAATGCTTACAGTAAAAATATTAGAGCTACAGAAGAGAATAACACAAAAAAAATACATATTGAGTTATTGTCAAAACAGGATACATTACACCTATTCAAATTTGATTAAAATCAATAAACTCGTTAGTGCTGAAGAGAAAACCGACATCACCGGGGATGAACGTCCATGATATGTAGTGAATCACTACTGTTAGGAGATCTCGTGTGGTGTAGCGGAAGGAACCACACTACTATTGGCTGATGTGAGCTGTCACTCAAACTACACACTATTCTAAAAACATGAACATGAATGACAATAACAGTGCATAGTGCTTATTAGACGCCTGTTAAGAAATTGTTTGATACTTATCATCAAATTTTATTACTACATAAGCAAGAAAATACGCGCTACGAGACTGATCTTTTCAATACATGTACGTAGTGACTAATGTTTTGGCATTGGCTCCCTTGTTTCCTTGGCAACGATGACACAAGACATCTGCCTATTCCTCACCCCGCTGCCCCCTCGCTGCCCCCTCGCTACACCACTCGTCATCTCCGAACTATGTTGACATGATATTGCCCTTCCGCTAAGCTACTAAAAAATACTGAGGAGTAGCGTAACACACGGAACACAATCAACCGAGATCAAACCTACATAATATGTAGTGATTCACTAATCCGTTCTGCGGTGGCATGAGGTTGTCCATTAACCAACTGAGCTGCTGTCAAAGACTAGGGTGTACCGTAAAACACGGAAATCAATACACTTGGCTCAAAACTACGTAATATGTAGTGATTCACTAATCCGTTCTGCGGTGGCATGAGGTTGTCCATTAACCAACTGAGCTGCTGTCAAAGACTACGGGTGTAGCGTAAAACACGAAAAGCAATAAACTTGGCTCAAAACTACGTAATATGTAGTGATTTTCTAATCCGTTCTGCGGTGGCATGAGGTTGTCCATTAACCAACTGAGCTACTGTCAAAGACGAGGGTGTAGCGTAACATACGAAAAGCAATAAACTTGGCTCAAACCTACGTAATATGTAGTGATTTTCTAATCCGTTCTGCGGTGGCATGAGGTTGTCCATTAACCAACTGAGCTACTGTCAAAGACGAGGGTGTAGCGTAACATACGAAAAGCAATAAACTTGGCTCAAACCTACGTAATATGTAGTGATTTTCCAATCCATTCTGCGGTGGTATGAGGTTGTCCATTAACCAACTGAGCTACTGTCAAAGACGAGGGTGTAGCGTAACATACGAAAAGCAATAAACTTGGCTCAAACCTACGTAATATGTAGTGATTCACTAATCCGTTCTGCGGTGGCATGAGGTTGTCCATTAACCAACTGAGCTACTATCAAAGACTAGGGTGTAGCGTAACATACGAAAAGCAATAAACTTGGCTCAAACCTACGTAATATTTAGTGATTTTCTAATCCGTTCTGCGGTGGCATGAGGTTGTCCATTAACCAACTGAGCTACTGTCAAAGATGAGGGTTAAGCGTAACATACGAAAAGCAATAAACTTGGCTCAAACCTACGTAATATGTAGTGATTTTCTAATCCGTTCTGCGGTGGCATGAGGTTGTCCATTAACCAACTGAACTACTGTCAAAGACGAGGGTGTAGCGTAACATACGAAAAGCAATAAACTTGGATCAAACCTACGTAATATGTAGTGATTTTCTAATCCGTTCTGCGGTGGCATGAGGTTGTCCCTTAACCAACTGAGCTACGGTCAAAGACGAGGGTGTAGCGTAACATACGAAAAGCAATAAACTTGGCTCAAACCTACGTAATATGTAGTGATTTTCTAATCCGTTCTGCGGTGGCATGAGGTTGTCCATTAACCAACTGAGCTACTGTCAAAGACGAGGGTGTAGCGTAACATACGAAAAGCAATAAACTTGGCTCAAACCTACGTAATATGTAGTGATTTTCTAATCCGTTCTGCGGTGGCATGAGGTTGTCCATTAACCAACTGAGCTACTGTCAAAGACGAGGGTGTAGCGTAACATACGAAAAGCAATAAACTTGGCTCAAACCTACGTAATATGTAGTGATTTTCTAATCCGTTCTGCGGTGGCATGAGGTTGTCCCTTAACCGACTGAGCTACTGTCAAAGACGAGGGTGTAGCGTAACACACGAAAAGCAATAAACTTGGCTCAAACCTACGTAATATGTAGTGATTCACTAATCCGTTCTGCGGTGGCATGAGGTTGTCCCTTAACCGACTGAGCTACTATCAAAGGCAGGGAGTATCGTAACACGCGGAAAGCAATAAAAATACACAAAAAATTATTGTCAAAACAGGATATATGAAGCATAAGCAAATTTGATCGAAATCAATAAACTCTTCAAGGTTGAAGAGCATTACCCAGACGTTGTTTATATACGAGTAAATCACTTTATTGGGATAATAATTTTACAACGTGAATTATCCACCACGTTTAAAAGTTTAAAATGAGTATAACACACTAATAAAACTTCATAATAATTCACCTCTATGTAAAATTTAAAGATTTTATTTTAAATAATGTTTTAAGTTATAGTCGATTCTGTGACAAAGACAGTAATATTTCTCAACACAGTTTAAAAATACACTTTTGTTCTACTAAACCCTCTATAAGTTACTAAATAATTTTCTTTTTCTTCTGAAACACCCTGCATAACTTCAAGGTTATATTACGAATAAGAACAATTTTGCAAATAATGCAGTTCCAACCTTACTGTTTTCTTGTGTGTGTGTGTGTGTGTGTGTGTGTGTGTATATATATATATATATATATATATATATATATATACGCTTAATTAGAGAATTAAATAAATTTTGAACACCTACAGTTGAATGTGTGTTTGGCTAATATGTGCTGTTTGAATGCTCCAGGACTTGAAACTCTTTCGGCGAACGTTTTTACTAGTTGACGATAGGATACAAATGCACTGAATCGGAAACCTGACTCAATTTCAAGGTTAGATTTTTTAATACATTTTTAAACATACTAGAATACTAAAATATTTTCTGCAGACACTTCCCCCTGTCAAGGGATGAAGGTAGATTTGCGGAACTGGAGTTCTTTGTAAACCCCGATGACCAAATTAGTTTTTGATCCAAAATTCTTAATCGTGTAAATCTCTACAAATCCTATAAATGAGGTTGGCAGACATTTTTTCCAGACACAAAAAATTGTAATACACATGTCTTTTTGCTTCGTAGATGACAGTAGTATACAGAAATTCGTCATGGATCAATAATCTATGTTGAATTTGTCAAGTCTACTGAATTCAAAACAGTGGCTTTTCCAATAATATCGACTGTCGACTATGAGTCTTCTAGATCACGCAAATATAAATATTTATCGCATCAACTGTCTGACTTATTTTGACTACCACCATATGCCGTAATTTTACCTTGACTCGGAAAATGAAAATTTCTGTTAAATAACGAAACACGAAATTTTAATTTTTATAAAATTTTAAGTGTCAAATCAAAAGGTTTTAGTACTCATTTTCAAAAACAAACACTAAAACATACCCTGACTACAATCAGCATGATTTTCATATTTTCCAATGAAACTGTGTTGATTCTCTGTTTCTGTTTCCGAAGTATTTTAAAATATTACGTCGTATTAATAAAAGTAAAGTATGCAGTCTTTCTTAAATTGCTACTATAAAGAAGAGTCAACAATTCAATCCCTACAAGTAGGAACTCTTAACAAAAGACAAGATCAATCAGAGTTACGACAAAACAATGGACTTTGTATTTCTAAAGATGATAAATCCTTGTTCAAGCACTTCAGAGCATAAGAATATAAGAAGATTAGGAGTCCATCTCTGAATTTACTAAAATAAGATTTACAATCAATTTGCTTTTCATTGCTAAATGATTTTTAAATAAAATAAAGACAGCTAATAATTAATTACTAGAAAATAGCAGAAGAAGTTACCAGATTACTTTATAATTTTTAAATTTGAAACAATACGCTTATACTCAACCCCACACCCAAACAGATTTTGACTAAACCCAAATTATTTCGGAAAACGCCTAAAACTAACCTTCAAAATATATTACACGAGTTGGACAAATAAGACATAGTCAAGTGTGAACACAAAATATGTGATTACTAAGGCAGTGACTCATCTTTAATTATTTAATCCTGCTAAAATACATATAATTCAGTTGATTGAGGAAGGTTGTTCCTTATACGCTCTAACCGTGCCCCCTAGTCTATATTAGTGCAAAGGGGAATGAAGTAAAGACGATAGGAAAAATTATTGAATTTCCTGGCTACAAGCTTTGTTTGTTTGTCTTGTCGAAATAGTTTATTATTCTGAATTATAAAATGTTTATTATTTTACTTTAGGTCAAACTGTTGAACCTGTTGTTAATTTTGGATCGTTTATGGAAATTCGTCTCTTCAAAACATACTGTTATTAGCTTAACATATGGAACGAGAATGTATATTTACAGCATATCTATATATTTAAGTTTTTTTTGTTCAAAATTGTTAAAGATTGTTGACCATTCATGTTACATTTAGAAGCAGAGAGGTCGAAGTTAAGTAGAAAAAAGTACGTATACTTCAAAAAAATCCCATTTGAAACTATGCAGAAATATCAAACTTTATTACTTTCATTACCATAGTGATCAACATAACACACTAACTAACAAAATCATATATATATATATATGCGTGTGTGTGTGTGTGTTTGTGTTTGTTTGTGTGTATGTGTGTGTGTGTGTGTGTGTGTGTAGATTATTTTGATTTTCCATTTAAAATCTGTTGGAAGAAAATGGAAGAATTAAAATCTAAATAATTATCACCGTCTTAATTATAACTAGGTTTAACTCAATTTTATTTACTTGTAAAGTTCATTTAAAATTATTATTAGATTAAAATTTAGTTAATGTTTTTCATTGTTCTCGAAAAGAATGCCCACAATTTCTGCGCAGTGTCAACTAGTATTATTCAAAACATAACATAAATTTCTTCTAGGAAAAAATCAACAGTTTATATATAAATAGCTCTTCATATATATTAGTGTGTGTGTGTGTGTGTGTGTGTGTGTGTGTGTATGTGTGTGTTTTATTATATATATATATATATATATATATATATATATATATATATATATATATATGGTGATTTATAGGCTACCTGCATAATTGTAGGTTTGAAATTTTTTCCGCCATCTTGGATACGCCATATTACATCAAACTTAATTTTTTTAGTGGACATGTGATCATGATATTTATGTATAATTAACAAGAAAAACTATGGTGATAGCAGTTTTTCGATAAATGCCTTAATTTTTTTTTTATTTATAAGTATTCAAATTTGCAATGACGGAAATATCGCGTTACAAATAAAATGGGGTAAAAAACTGTTTTTATTTTAATTTTGCTGTAGAATACATCTAATAACGAACTGTAAACACTATAATGAAGATATAATATATAATAACCAACAGTTAACAACACAATTACAAATTAAAACTCAATCAATGTTATTCAAATTAAATATTACAAAATTTAATTGTAAAATTTAAATAAATGTTTTTGATCATACAATACTAATACAAGAAATTTTTAAAGCATACTATTCTACAATATCTAAAAGTGTTATAATTTTTTGATAAATTTTCCAAGTAATAGTCTACATAATAATGTATAATAATTTTAATTTAGTTGAAAGTGCTTCCCCTCTACAAATTGTCAATGCGCTAACTTCAAGTAATATCTGTTTATGAAATATCAAGTAGGCCTAGTTTAATTCAGCGGTTAGTTTACATCAGCTGTTTGGATTACGTTAACAATGCTACTCATTTCGTCTGTAAAATTAAGTTGTAGTTATTCAGAATGGTTTTCTGTTCGTTATAGATGTATTCTGCAGGAAAAACACAATAGCAAAGTTTCAAAGGCACAATTTACCCCGTTAACATACTAACGCGATTTTTCGATCCTTGTAACTATCAATGCTTATAACAAACAATAGTGAAGGCATTTATCAAAAAACTACTTTCACTGTCGTTTTTTCTTGAAATAGGTCTATGAAATATAATATGCCTATCTTCCTATTTAAAAATTAAAGTTTGATTCATACTGGCCTATGCTAGATGGCGGTCGAAAATTTAAATCCTTACGTATATTCTTTTTATTACTTTATATAAGTATAGAAAATGTTTTTGTTAATATTTCGTTTGTTAAAAACTTATACCTAGCAAAAAATAAATAATGAAACAATGTGATCTCAGCTGATGTTAAAAAATCAACTGTAATTTACTGATAATATATTTATTTGAAGATATGTTGTGTGAATTATTTACGTTTGATAGTCAACACTGTTAAGGGTCTTAATGTGCAAAGCCTGATGATGTCAATGTGTAGACGAAATAGATTTAACACAGTTCAATTATACAAGGACTGATTGAGACAAGTGTAAAGGTATAGATACAGGGTGATTTTTAACTTTGGAAACGGCTTTATATTGTATAACGGAGAGTTACCTTAGTGCAGAAACAAATCGGGATCCACGTAGTTTAAAATATTATAATTTTTTGTACATTTGAAATTATAGTCCGCCATATAGTATCCGGCATATTGAACCAAACTTTATTTTTTTAAATAGGAAAGTTTACATGTGATAATGATTTTCATATTAAATTTGACAAAAAAAAACGACGATGAAAATAGGCTACTTTTTCGACAAATGCCTTCGTTTTTGAGTAATAACATTCAGAGTTACAATGAAAAATCGCGTTTGCAATAAAATTAGGTTAAATACATGGTAAAAACGTTTCTATTATATTTATCCTGTAGAATACACCAAATAACAAGTTTTAAACAATACTAATAATAATAAGCAATAACTAATAATTAACAACACAACTACAAATTAAATATCAACTGTTATTTATCACTTTAAAAACTGTATTACAATATTTATATAAATGTATTCCATCATAGATTTCTAATACAATAAATTGTGAAATCATACCGTTCTACAATAAATGTTCAAAGTGCTTCCCCTGTACAGATTGTCAATGTGCTAATCTCAAGTAATAACAGTTTATGAAAGTAGGCCTCCTTTAAATCAGCATTTATATTACGTTACAACATTGCACCTTATTAACTACTCTAATCACCTATAAAATTAAGTTGTGGTAGTTCAAATTGTTTTTTGGTTCGTTATTGGATGTATTCTATAGGAAAAGGAGAAAAGAAAGTTTCGAAAGCGCATTTTACCCAGTTTTATTACTAACGCGATTTTGCCGTGTTGCAACTTGAATGATTACATTATAAAAAACGAAGGCACTTATCGAAAAACAGTTTCACCGTCGCTTTTCTTGTAAAAATGTATATGAAAATCACGTATCACATGTCCATTTCCCTATTTAAAAAATAAAATTTAATTCATTATGGCTGGAAAAATTTTAAAAACTACAATTTTCTAAAAGACGTAGAACCCTCCAAGTACCTCTAAGTTATCCAATATAAAGCCGTTTCTATACATTAAAATCATTCTGTATATTTTTTACAACAGACCGGAGGCTTTTAACATCCTAGCCTCTAAAATATACCCGCCTATTTAATTATTTTGAAACCTACGAACGAAATTCGGAGTTAAGGTACTTAATTGTGATTTTATATGTAATTGTTTATCAGGGTTGGAAACAACCTGTAAACTGTGTGTGTGTGTGTGTGTGAGAGAGAGAGAGAGAGAGAGAGAGAGAGAGAGAGAGAGAGAGAGAGAGAGAGAGAGAGAGAGAGAGCACATGAATTAACAGAAAGGAGAAGAAATGACTGAACGTCTAAGGCTTTTATTTGTAGCGGCTTTCAAGTCCTCTTTGCCACCAACTCCAACATAACACAACAGAAGTAAAAACGAGTAAAACCTATCGTAGTACACACCCAGAATCTACATATCAATGTATTACAAACAGATCCCCTAAACTTAATACCCAACAATTGGTTTCTTGGGCCTTCTAGAAAATGTTTAATTGTATTGGTAGATCAAGGAATTTTACCCAGTTGAGTATGTTTGTTTTAAAAAGCTGTTACACAGGCTTCCTGACCGTTCAAATTGTACATATCACTACTTTCTTGACGTAAACAACTTCAATTGTTGTACTTTCTTGCTAATTCGTACAACAATACTTTTGGTTTGAAAAAGAAACCATAGAAACAATATTTATTAGTCTATAAATTTGCAAATTAAACAACACGCTTTATACAATCTCTCGATTGAAATTTAATACGTTGCCGGTAACTAGTTTAACGGAAATATAATGATGAAACATATGTAAACATAACCTAACTTTAGTTGGAACGTTAGGATCACCCGGATTTGAGACAAGATTTACTTTCCAAAATAAGTTCAATATGAAATAATAACATAGACGAAGAAAAAATTGAACTTGAATTTTAAATACAAACTTGAAACAGTGGAAATAATACGAAATTTTAATGCAAAGAACTTTGAAAATACAGTATTAAAGTTGTAAAATAGGTTTCGTATGGAATAATGAAATCTAATAGAATGAAACACACATAAAAACTTTTCCATGGCTTGAAGAATTATTAAACTAACCTAACTTTGGTTTCATCTGGATTCTAAGCAATTACCTATTTTTCGTTTTCAGCCTACATGTGAAGAACAGAATGGACCATGAAGAGTTTAGGCCGAATAATAAAATGCGGAATTTGACGGATAGCGTGCGTGCGTGTTTGTGTGTATGTGTGTGTGTGTGTGTGTGTGTGTGTGTGTGTGTGTGTGTGTGCGTTCGTGTGTGTGTGTGTGTGTGTGTGTGTGTGTGTGTGTGTGTGTGTGTGTGTGTGTGTGTGTGTGTGTGTGTGTGTGTGTGTGTGTGTGTGTGTGTGTGTGTGTGTGTGTGTGTGTGTGTGTGTGTGTGTGTGTGTGTGTGTGTGTGTGTGTGTGTGTGTGTGTGTGTGTGTGTGTGTGTGTGTGTGTGTGTGTGTGTGTGTGTGTGTGTGTGTGTGTGTGTGTGTGTGTGTGTGTATGATTAGAGCATCACTCAAATTAATACATTAAAATGATTTGATGAAGGTATCCAAATATAAAATCAAATTAATAACGAAGTTATCAAGAGTGATCCAAAATTTGCCATTTTAATAAAACACCACAAATTGTTTAAAACAAACAAATGAAATTGAAATAAAATTACGTTGAACAAACATTTTTAATTTTTCAATCAGTTTGAAAAAATTAACAATTTATTTAATTTTATTAAAACTTTAAAAATTTTAGACCCCTCTTTATTTATAAACTGCATCTTTACTTATATTTTTAAAAACTTTAATAACATACATAATCTTTCATTCCAACAAAAATTACCTTTTTCTGTGTTTTTTGTTTGTTTCAGAACACACAGTCCACATCCCCATCTCAACGGATATGGTTGGGTCACCATTGAGAATAGTGCAGAGATGCCCCGCTAGGAACACGCCCGGTAGAAGAATCTAATCATATTCAAATTATTTTGTCAATCCAATATTTATAAATTCCACTATCATATTATTTTATATTAGTAGGCCCTCAGTTTTAATATAATTCATATTTTGTTATTAATTTTTAGTAGTGGAAGTAGGTCCCGGGCGAATGAAGTAGTGTGTGTTGGGTCACAATTGAGAACAGTGCAGAGATAGGAAAACTCCCGGTAGAAACATTAGGTAAATATGTTATTTTAAATTTAAAAATCCACTATCATATTATTTCTATTAGTTGGCCTGTAGTTTTAATATAATTCATATTTTGTTATTAATTTTCAGTAGTGGAAGTAGGTCCCGGGCGAATGAAGTAGTGTGTGTTGGGTCACCATTGAGAACAGTGTAGAGATAGGAACACTCCCGGTAGAAACATTAGGTAAATATGTTATTTTAAATTTAAAAATTCCACTATCATTTTATTTCTATTAGTTGGCCTGTAGTTTTAATATAATTCATATTTTGTTATTAATTTTCAGTAGTGGAAGTAGGTCCCGGGCGACTAAAGTAGTGTGTGTTGGGTCACCATTGAGATAGGAGATAGGCAGAGATAGGAACACGCCTGGTAAAACATCAGGTAAATCTGTAATTTTTAATTTATATAAAGACATAAGTAAAGATGCAGTTTCGATTACTCTGTAAGCTTTCAGTTTGTAAATGTGTTGTTTTATTCTGTTAAATAAATGCCTTTAACTTTATGAAAACTTGTTTTATGTTTTAATGTTAGTGAATAATAAATATTGTATATTGTTTTTTTGTTATTTTCATACCAAACCAACTTTAACTAGAGCTAAGTTACATGAAAGGCAATTTCTAGTTATATTTCAGGATCATTAAATAGAAATTATGTAAGAAATTTCTTAAGGGTTTCAGAGTGTTATTTATTTGAAAGCAAAATAGAACACAACAATTAACAAAACCTACGAAAAATACAGGGTATTAGATAAATACATCCATGATTTCAATTGTAAATGGTATGTGCAATATTCAACCACACTTCTTAATGTCAATGACAAATTGTTGGTATTTTGTTTATTTCTCGTTTTGATAATTACACTCTTGCGCTGATGCTATTGATGGTTTGTCATAGCTCGACAGTAGTTCTTTTAGTATTGGTGACTGTGCAATAGAAAGCTCAAAATGTGTTTTATGGTTTTTTGAATTTAAATCAGTAGTAACAGTACAACGTATTTTTAGAACAATTCTCCTTACAAAGATCATTATTCGTGAATTAGTTTTAAGAACCTGGAAATATGCGCTTAAAAAATCACTAGGCCGACCACGCAATTAGGATGATTATGTCAAGTGTTTAAGATATTCATGAATTGCATATCCCTAAAAAGTCTATCGTTCGATGCAGTTTAGATATTGTAATTTCTAAAATAACTACAGTAGGTGGTTCATAAACGTTTGAGAATGAAAGCTTAAATGTGAAATGAAGCAAACAGGTCTCCATAATTGAGATGATTGTTATAATGCTGAATACAACAAGCAAAGAACAAAGTTACCTTAACCGAATTTTATTCAGTTATGAAGTAACTTTAATATAAATGGCTGTTACTCGTCACTACTCTAGGAATCTAGGAAGCTCAGCATCTAAATGAAATTATTCAGTATGAACTGATTCTCCTAAGATAAACATGTGGCGTGAAATAATGCGTGATTGAGTCGTGGGCCCTTTTAGGTTTGCTTATAGTTGATACTTGGACATGTTTGAAATTATATTTCCCCATAAATGGATTACTTTGTAAAATAAAAGGTAATAAGTGACACTTCTGTATCCAGATGGAGTGCCATTCCATTATATGGCCTCAATAACAGTTTTCCTAACGGTAAGATTGAAGGAATGGGTCAGTTCCCTGGCCAATAAGAGGCCCCGATTTGTCCACTGTGGACTTGTTTTTTGGTGTTACGTTAGGAACATTTTCTATGTTGATATAATGAGGAATTTACATAATTTCTGAGAGAATTACTCCCGCCATAGCGACTGTTACGATCGAGTGTACCTGGGTGGAGATCGACTATGGCCACGATATTTGCCAAGAAGGAGGAGGTGCTCATACAGAAACTTACTGGTAATGTAAATACTTGATTAGTTACTGCATCTTTTGCTATAAAAAAATATATGACCATAAGGTTAGTTATTTTACTTCGAAATCGGCGACACTTTTTTTAATGTATGTGGAATACTAGTCAAAAGTTGAACAATGTATCCGTAAAGGTCATTTGACATGTAGTGGCGCCTGACCTTCATCGGGCAAACAGATTCCCGTCACTTTTTAGTGGTGGGGGGAAGCGAGTGAGCTAGTGTTTCGCCGTCCTTTCGTCAGTGCTTTTCTAGACAATGTACTACGAACAACCTCCTCACTGCAGGCCAGACCGCCCTCCCTCCAAGCGCCACCATATAACAATCAGCTATAACGTATATTCTTCCAATAAACGTAGAAACTATCTGGACATTTTTTCCATGTTTTTTAGTCTAACTTCTAAAAAGAAACTTATACCTTTTTTTTAACGTGAATACGTCTTTTAATTTGCTTCTATACTGAGGTCATTCCAGAAAACCCTATCATAACGAAATTAATGGACACAGTTTCCACGTTATGACTAAAAACTATATTTTACAACAAAAATTAAACTATGCCTCTTGATAGTTAAAGAATCAAAGAATGTATTAGTGGGACGCACCGCCATTTTGTAATCGTTTCTCAGGTCCGGGAAATTTTCACGAAACAACTTATGACTCAGAGAAGCTACGACGCTCTTCGTAATCTCAATCGACAGATTTGTTTGTAATCTACAGACTTAGTGGCAACGTAAATATATAATAAAATCGCTTCTAAATGAACCTCAAAATTTATGGACATCGATTTTGTACGATCTCCGACCACGAGGAGAATAGCTGCAGCTAGTGCGCATCTTAAATTTGTCAACAGACAGACTGACCATGAGTCTAACGTGTGTGATCATCTATGGTTTCTACTCTCATTCAAGCCACTGAAGGTGAAGTATTTATCGCTGATCAGTAGAACAACCCCGAGCGAGGCTATGGCTAACTTCAAAATGAAACGATCTCTTGACGAACATTGTACATGACCTGTTTGTATCTGCGCACATTCGTTAAAAACAAAATTTTAATATCATTTATAAACTTTGCAAAGCAGTAACATAATATACTACCAAAATTAAATATTGTCACTTCTGAGGGTGACATTGCACTTAGACTTTAGTTAAATTTGGCACATACGTTGGATTTTACGAATATTATTTAAGTATGTTTGTTAACTAGCAATGTGGTCATTTGAAACTTTTTTTCTTAAATATCTCAATGCTGTTGTAGATTCCACGAATAAACACCCATTTGGTTAGTTACTGTTATTATTTGTGTACTTGTAAACATCTAAAAAAAATTATGACATATTTATATAATTTAATCAAACATTTGACATCATTCATGTAGCTTATATAAAAACTAATATAAGACTTTTCGGGAGTACGAAACAACACCAGTTATCAAGTGATAAAACTGAAGCATGATAAATGTGAAGAGAGCTAACATAAAAACTGAAACTATTAATATAAGCAGTGTAACTCAGGGATACAGCTAGGCTGAGCAGTCAAAATAATTAAGACATACAATAGTGACCAGAAAATCACAAGTCACAGAACTAAACAGTAAGAAGAATGTCAAAGACCAAGTTGAACTGTGATCATACAGTGGCCAAATAACTAAATATGGGTTGTATGCCAACACCGTTGTTACCTCACGGTTTAACCCAAGTCAACAATCTTGTATTTCCTCTATCAAAAGTTTAGCGCGGGATGGGTTGGGTTGCATGTAGATTTTTTCACTTCACCACCTACATTTTTGTAAGCTTTCCCAGCTGCCTTTAATTTTTTCCGTTGCTGATTTTTTGGAATATAATACAATTTTCTTTTTTCTCCATCCCCAACTGTTTGATCTTGATTAGTATTAGGTTGTATGGTCGAAAGCATTTCTGTACTTGTACTAACTTCATTATCATTTCCGATCTAACAAATACTACGTTCTGTGATGGAGCTATCTGTTAGTTCTAAAGCAACGCTATCTAAAGTTGAATGAACAGTAATTCCACTTGTAAATTCAGTTTCAGTGATCTGATTATTTCCCCCATATACAGTAATTTCATTGTTTATAGGCATACTATTTACAATACTATTTATATCTGAAATGTTAAAATCTAAAACAAGGTCCTCACTAGTTATACTCACAGGTTCTTCAAATCTTCATCCAAGAAAAGATTATTATTATTTATTACTTAGGCCAATTTTAATACTAGGCTTAATTGCATTGTTTATAGCCCTATTATTTACAGAATTGTCAGTAATTATACTAGTTATGTTATTTACAGTATTTAGTGATTCATTGTTAATTTTATTCATTTTATTTCAGACATAATAATATGTCTGAAATTTTTTAATTTAAAACCATGTCCTTATCATTTTTAGGCCTATTCACAGATTTTATATTTCCATAACTTCATCAAATCATTTTAATGTATTAATTTGAGTGATGCTCTAATCATACACACATACACACACACACACACACACACGCGCGCGCGCGCGCGCGCGTTCCGTCAAATTCCGCATTTTATTATCCGGCCTAAACTCTTCATGAAAGGAGTTAGACCTACTGTTATTTTTCCAAGGCCTAAATCTATAATATTATCTTCAGTACTTATTAAATTATCTGTTTGTCTAAGTACACCATGTTCAACCACATAAACCCGCACAGCAGATTCTAAACTAAATGTTTTTACACAATTGTCTGCAATATTGTCTGTAACTTTGCTTTGTTTTTCTGTTGCTAATTTAACAAGTCTCTTACCTCTGCTTTCAAATTCCATTTTAAATAACCATTAAACACAAATGAATAGTTGTTATAACACAGTAAACTGAGATAAAACACTAAAAGATTTATTATAAACTAGGTTAACTAACTGAAAAGAAACTTTACGACCAAGACAACTCATGGATAACCTCACATAATGTTCAACAAACAGTGTTGATGTTATTTTTTCCTGTAGTGTGAAGCAACTATAAAAGACAACATAGTTTCTCCTACATAGAGGTAATTTATTAATATTTCTAGTGCAATAATACAGAAGAACAACTGATTTTTAACTTCTGTGATTCCTGTCAGTTATTCCCTTTTAGCATGTCATTTCAGTTTAGTGATTGTTGGTTACTACCTGAAAGCTGACATTAAGTTAAACATATCTGGTGTATTAGTTAGAATCCAGAAATAACATTTTACCATTTCATTCTAAACATCTATTAGAAAATTGATAAAGTAATAACTCGATTTTGAAAAAAAAAAAAAAAAAAAAAAAAAAAAAAAAAAAAATTGGTTATTCCCATATAATAGCATGGCACCATCGTGAAGAAAAGGATATTTATCTCTAGTATGTATATAAAACACTATCTTCACATTATAACTATACATATCAAATTTATTAGTCACCTATTAGAATTACAAAATATCACATTAATAAATCATACCAGGAACTAGTAGACTGGTTGTACAAAACAGTTCATAGATTGATACCGAATTGTTGTCCCCACTAATGTTTAATGAAAAAGTAACTGTGAAAAAATTATCGCGATATATTTCACAAACGGATGGACAGAATAGAGAAAGATTCAACATTTAAAAAAATAATCTGTCAGATATTCACAAAGAAATGATCCGATTTTCGTTAAAAATAATATCAAAGAGATGAGGGACCATTGAAACTATACCTAGTATTGTTTATACACAATTAATGGTTGAAATCAATATTTTTTCTTCAAATTAGCATTAATCAACTGTTTTTAACTTGTACATGCTTTCACTTTCTGAGGTAAAATTAAATCCCGACCCAGAGTTAATTTAAACAGAATATAAATCTAAAAGTTATAATATAAGAAAGAGAAATATTTATTAGTTTACCAATTTCGATCAAATCGCAACACACGTTTTATGGTGGCGAATTCCAATGTGATGTCGACGATTACTATAGTAGACCTATTTGTAGAGTTATGTGTCGGCCATGGAATCTATTGTTTCTTGTTGTTGGACAATGCCAGCAAACGTTTGTACTAAAGTAATGAAAATTCTTCATTATTTCTTATTGTTGTCGTTGTTGGTATTATTAGTATATGGTTTTTAATAATGTGTATAGAAAACACAACATTTGTTCAAAAATTGTGGTATCTAGTTATCTAAAAAAAAAACGCTTAAAGAGAATTTAGAATTTTATTATTCCCCAACTTGACATTTTATTGGTGTTTTTCTTGTCTTTTTTCCCCGTTTTTTAAATATCGGAATTTACTCTCACACTCTGAAATTTAAATATAGCTTTTCGTTTTCTGCATTTAACCTCCGTTATTTATTCCCTTCCTATGCACTCGAGCTTATTGTTTTATTTTTATTATTATAAATTAATATTTGGATAAAACATTTTTAGAATGGGTTAAAACATGGGTTAAATAGATGTTTTATGTTTATTATGCTACCATATTAAATGTAAAATGTAAGCAAAATTAGTAGACTATAATTAGTAGTGAAGAAGTCCTGTGAAAGTTCAGAACTTCAACTTTTTCCCTATTCGCCTGTTAAAAATAAGATATATTTTTTGAAACTATTATATTTAATGAATAAATTTATATATTTTTATTTATTACACATACACAAAATACTACACAAAGTCACATTTGAATGATGAACTAAAAATAACAATTTTCCTATATTTAAAAAACAAATCAGAAACTACTTAAAACATTAAATTGGTAATAAATTAGGTAATCTATATCACTCTCCCTATTTAGGATTCACCATCGTAATAAAATTTATCATTTATTGATAAAGAGGAATCTGAGGTAATAAGGGCTCTATCAATAAATAATTAATATCCACACACAACGATTTTAGATACTAGTTAATACATTTTAAAAGAAAAGTAACAAAACAAAGTTTTTTTTTCAACTAAATTATAGATGACAGCATAATTAACACACACAGACCAAAACCAAAATTATTTCTTATAGTATTTTCTAATTCTATTGTATTTAACCAGAATTTTGGAAATACATTTTTATTCTTACAAATTTCTATTTGTTTTGGTAGAATGTTAGCCTTCTATAATATAAAATGCTTTAAATGGTGATAATTTTGTTTTTGGTGATATAAAAACTATTTTTTATTTAATATTAAATGTTTTCTCTAATATAATTATTCATTTCGCCATTTTCTTTAAAAACTATACCATACTTTTTAAACATATAATTTCTCAATGTTAATATAACCATTAATCTAAAAAGCTGTAAAATATAATTAATTTTTTTACGATGTAAAATTACACTTACAATGTGTTTATAGATTATTATTATTTGATTAATAGAGATTTTATATATACCGCCCCAACTTATTCGAAGTTAAATGGGAAGTTAAATTTAATTTGAAGTTAAATGATAATATAAACCCCTGGTATTTATCATATTTAACGTTTTCTATACTTTTGAAGGAGAAACTATTTAATCTGTTATCAAAACAAGACATAATGTGATAAGTAGCCATATATGATTTTAGTGAAGAATTTTTGAAAGAAAAATTTACACATTTTTTTTTGTTTATTCGTAAGCATATAATTTTTGAAAACCACCACAGCGAGACTCTAAGGTCAAAATTTATTGTTATATTTATGTCAAAAATTTAGTTCCCTTTGTACAAAATTGAAAGTCATCAGCGAAAACTGTTAATCACCCTTTTTTATATAGGAATAACAATAGCGGTTTTTAACAATATGGGGAGCAACCATTATTAAAACTTATATTACTACTATGAATTATAACATGTGTTCACAATTTATGTAATATTCGGTAATGTAATAAAAAAAATTGGGTTTTACATAGGCTCGGAGGACCACTGCTTTTAATGAGAAAGCAAATAACAAGAAATTTTAATATTCATCTAAGCTACAGAATAATTGTATGTTAGAGTACTCACGGTGTCCAATGTCCATGGGAGGCGTTTTATAGCACTTCAACTGTTCTTGGCCAATACTTGTAACCATATATTGTATAATAAAGCACAGTTCACACAAATAATATAGTTCCCATATTACACATACAATACAATTAATACTTTCACAAAGATGAATATTTTATAAAAGGTAACATAACATAGAAAAAGAATTAAGTGATATTTATTTAAATTAAAAGTAAACTGCTGCGTTAATTAGCGTGAAAAAAAAACGAAAGGAATTGCGGAGCGAAAAATCCACGTGTTGTCTCTTTAGACTCGTCTTGTGTAACAACTCTAGTCATACTACTTTTTTCTAGTTAGCTCCCGACATCAATCGGACGAGTCGTGGTTTGTCGCTAGAAGCCAACGACCAATCCAAAGGTCCGGAAGTACTATACATAGCGGCGCCCTTGAAACAATGTTTCAACAAGTATTGACATGAGGAAAGGTATGTGAGTGCGAGAAGGACTGGGAGTTATAAGGTACCCGAAGAGTATGCGGTAGGAAGATGGGTGCAACTATGTCCATACTTAATCTAATTTTGAAAAGTGAGAAAAATTAAAATGAAATAGATTTAGACTTCAAGGGGTAACTTGAAGATTTTGGTGACTGGGCGAGAAAGAATTCCAGACTGAGCTTGTAATGTGACTACGCGGACAACACCATCCTTGCCAGGATGAGTGTGAAGAATACGGCCTAGCGGCCAAGTCATGGGTTTCGTGTTAGGTTCTAGTATGAGCACAAGATCTCCTATTAACAGGTTGTCAGAAGGACGTGTCCATTTAGACCTTTGTTGAAGCGTGTGTAGATACTCTACGTTCCATCGTTTCCAGAGCATCTTGGTATAGCGTTGAACTTGTTGCCATTGCTTTAGGCGGTTCGGTGATAAAAGCGTTACATCTTCTTCAGGAGGCAATAGAAGAGGTCGACCTATCAGGAAATGTCCTGGAGTTAGCGTAGCGAGTTCTGTGGGATCAGAAGAAAGCGGAGTTAGAGGTCGCGAGTTCAGAATGGCCTCTACTCTTATGGTAAGCGTGATAAAATCCGTAAGTGTTAGACACTGATTATGGAGAATGCGTTTGAGATGATGTTTAGCACTTTTGACGGCGCTTTCCCAGAGACCTCCTTGGTGAGGTGCAGCTGGCGGTAAAAAATGAAAATTTATGTGATGGTTGGTTGCGAAAGTGCTGACATCAGCTTGAAAGTTATGGAGTTTACAAAATGAAGAGTTAATGTTGTTAAGTTTTGCGGCGGCGCCCGTGAAATTAGTTCCACAATCAGAGTAAATATCGGAACATAACCCTCGGCGAGAGATGAATCTAGTTAAAGCATCGATGTATGCCTCAGTAGATAAGTCCATAGCGACTTCTAAATGGACCGCTTTAGTAGCGAAACAGACAAAAAGACATAAATAAACTTTGACCTTTTGGGCTCTACGTAAAGTATGAATTTTTACCAAGAAAGGCCCTGCATAATCAACACCGGTTTTTAAGAAAGGAGGTGTAGGTGTGATGCGTTCACGTGGGAGATTTCCCATAAGTGGAATTGTTTGAGCTGGTTTAGCTCGAAAGCAGATTATACATTTGAAAATGCAAGTGCGGATAATACTTCTGGCAGACAGAATCCAAAAATGTTGTGAAATGAGCGATTGCAGTAACTGAGGTCCTGCGTGAAGATGCGTGATGTGATAGTACTGGATTATAATTGTTGTAATGTGATGTTTCTTGGGAAGTATCACTGGGTGCATTGCGTGATAGTTAAGAGAAGATTGTGGAAGTCTTCCTCCAACTCGTAAAATCTGATTAGTGTCTAAAAAGGGTGATAGTCGTTGTAATTTCATCGTACATGATTTATGATTTTTGAGTAGTTGAATTTCATCCGAAAAGTTATGGTGTTGAACCAGCTTTATAATTTTGATTTCAGCGGTTTTTAGTTCCTGAACAGTTAATGGTTTTGTATTTTTAATTTTGTCTTTACAGTTGTTTATAAATCTGATAACGTAAGCAAGTATACGTTTCGTAGTCGTCCAATTAGAGTAGTGTGTTAAGAGGTCCCATTCTGTCGTCGTTGAAACAATACCAATGTGGAGGGGGTTACTACGGATTTCTGGCAAAGTGTCCATAACCGGCAACAGTGATTTTGGCCACTCATGGGTAGAAGATGTTAGCCAAGTTGGCCCCGACCACCACAAAGGATGGTTTATGAGTGCAGACGGAGAAATGTTACGCGTGGCACAATCAGCTGGATTGTAGCAAGAGGGGACATGAGACCAATGTTCTGGTGATACCCAATCTTGTATTTGGCTGACTCTATTGGCGACGTAGACTTTTAATCTGTATGATGAAGTTTGAATCCATGCCAAAGTTACCGATGAATCAGTCCAACAGCGAGTCACACTGATATGATGATGCGGTTGTACTAAATTAATACAGTAGTGCATTAATTTTGCGAGCAAATGTGCACCACACAATTCTAAGCGGGGTAGCGAAATTCTCTTCAGAGGAGCCACCTTTGATTTGGCGATCAAAATAATGGTTTTTATTATGTTGTTAGCGTCAGTAGTGCGTAAGTAGACAACAGCGGAGTATCCTTGTTCGGAAGCGTCACTGAAACCGTGAAGTTGAACGTCAAGAGCGTTGCTGAGTTCAAGACAGCGTGGTATTCTTATAGAGCTTAAAGAATGTACGTCAATCGTAAAAGCTTGCCATTCTTGTCCGATGTTGTCGGGCAAAGGATCGTCCCAACTTAGACCCATGGTCCATAAGCGTTGAAGTAAGCACTTCGCGTAAAAAGTGATTGGTGTAAGCCAACCACAAGGATCATAAATGCGGGCTATGATTGATAAGACAGAGCGTTTAGTGAAAGCGTGATTTGGAATATCCATTTCATAGGAGAACTCATCTGAGATGGGTAGCCATTTGATTCCTAAGATAGAGAACAAAGGTTGATCTGGAGATCTAAAGTATAGTGGTGATTCTCTATCAGGTGCGGGAACTGCGTTTAAGAGTTCAGGAGCGTTTGACGACCATTTTCGAAGCTGAAATTGGCCTTTGTCCAACAAAGAAATTAGTTCTTGTTGTAAATTGAGCGCGTTTGGTATGTCACAAGCACCTGTGACGATGTCATCAACATAAATGTTGTGTTTTATGACTTGTGAAGCGAGCGGAAAATTAGGACCTTCGTCCTCTGCTAATTGATTTAGCGTGCTTATTGCAAGATAAGGTGCGGATTTAACCCCGTAAGTAACAGTAGTTAATTTGTATATTGCGAGCGGAAGATCAGATTTTTCTCTCCAAAGAATCAACTGGTAATTTTGATCGGTTGGAGATATTTGTATCTGGCGATACATTTGGCGTATGTCACATGAAAAGACAATGTTGTAGCG
Organism: Aphrophora alni; assembly: GCA_963513935.1. Classification (NCBI taxonomy): domain Eukaryota; kingdom Metazoa; phylum Arthropoda; class Insecta; order Hemiptera; family Aphrophoridae; genus Aphrophora; species Aphrophora alni. The sequence continues at coordinate 121,523,009 of OY740769.1, read as the reverse complement.
TCGAAACTGAAAGATGACATCGGAAATGTCATTTTGGAGTTTAGGACCACAATGTAGAGTTTCATTTAGAGATATACCGTTACTAGTTTTGGTACTAGCATCGAAAACAACTCTTAATTTGGTTGTAGAACTTTGTTCTTTATGAACAGCGTGATGTGGTAAGAAATAGTTTGGCGAGGTTAAGACAGAGTCGTCAATTAAGGTCATGTGACCCAATTTTATATAGTCGTTCATAAAATCGGTGTAAGCGATTTTTAATTCATGGTTAGAATTTAATGTTTTTTCAAGAGCGAAGAAACGTCTCTTAGCTTGATCAAACGAGTTGCCTAAAAGAAGTGGGTTGGATTTAAATGGTAATGATGCAGTGTAACGCCCATTTTTGTTGCGAGAAATGGTTGAAATGTAATGGTTTTCACATTCCAGATCATCAACAGAAGTTTTAGTTATGACTGGAGGTTCTTCAATAGTCCAAAATTGTTGTAATATGTTACTAAGATCTAGGTCCTGTGTTACTAATAACGACAAAGGAGCTTTGTTTAGTAAAGTGGTTTTTATTGACCCAATTAGTGTGTAACCAAAAATGGTTCCTATTGCGATAGGCAGATTGTGGCCTAAATGAATTTTATGGCCTGTAATTACATTTGCATATAAGTCAGCGCCTAATAAAAAATCAATTTTATCTGGATTATTGAACCTAGGGTCTGCTAATTTTAAATTTTTCAATTTAGAGCGTAGATGTGAAGTGTTTTTCCATTTAGGAAGATTACAAGCGATTTTGTCCAAAACAATAACATTGTGATTGTGTTTAAGTGTATAACCACTTAGTGTAGAAATGTTGAGTTTAGCAAAGCCTCTTATTGTTGTAGAGACATTAGAAATTCCATTTAATTGCATAGAAGATGGTTTAATGTATAGACCTAACGTGTTAGCACAGTCGGTCGTAATTAGTGAAATTTGACTACCTGAGTCGAGTAATGCAGTCACAACGAGAGATTTGTTTGTATTACAGGTTAAATAAATTTTAGCGGTGCTTAATATAGTAAAGAGTCCATCATTGTTGAATGGAACACTTGCCTGATGAGAAATGCTATAATAATTTGGTGTTTTGTTAACAGGTTGAAGGTTATGTTTAGATTGCGGACTGAAATGTGTCTGTTTATTCTTAGATAGTCAGCTTGTGGTAATTTCATGTGCGTTGGGTTTGCGTGTATCAAAATGAAGTAATGTATGATGTTTATGGTTACAGTGGTTACAAGTATTAGTTGATTTGCAGTGAGAAGTTGAATGTAATGCGCTTAAACAGTTGAAACAATGCTGATTAGATTTAATGAATTCAAATCGTTTGTTGACAGTTAGTTCCTTGAACGGAGAACACATATAAATCTTATGGTCAGATTTATTACAATAGGGACATAAAGCGTGAGAAGGTACCGCTGTGTACACTTGTTTTGAAGATGGTAGTACTTTAGGTTGAGTAACGAGCGGTCTAGAATAGGTTAGGTTAGGTTTGACGACAGTGTTTAACTGTGAACCAGAGGCGGTTGTAATCGAATCTTCTAAATGAATACATTCCGCTTCTAAGAATGTGATAAGTTCTTTAATTGTAGGTAATTTATGGTCTATTGAACGTTGATTTTCAAACCGTTTTCTTGAAGATGAATCCAATTTGCGTAGTAAAAGAGTTAAAAGGGTTAACTCTTTACTGATGTCGTATTTAAGAGCGAACAAGGCTTGACTGTTTTCAGAATATGTGTCTAAAAACTGTCTTATGTTTTTAAGCGTAGCGTGCGTTATATTAGGTAGATCAATAATGTTATTGATATGAAAATTAACTAAGCGGCGAGTGTTTTGATAACGACTACAGATTGTGTCCCAAGCTATCCTATAATTTTCTGGACTGATTGGTAGGGACTTGACAAGGTTCAAAGGTTCCCCTTGCACACAAGACAAAAGATATGTAAATTTTTCAACAGGAGTTAAAGAATCATTTTGATGAATAGAGTTTGAAAAAATGTGAAAGAAATTTGACCAATCAGAAAGTAGGCCATTAAAATGAGGTAATGACAATCTAGGTAATTTTATCGCTGTTTTGTGTAATTCAGAAACTTGAGATGAAGTGGTTTGATTTAATTCATTTGCCTGACCAATATTTGGCATTAAAGTTTTAATGTTAGTTTTGGCGTTAATTACGAGTTCAGATATATTTTCCTGCACCGAGCTAATTTGATCGAGTTCCTGGTCTGAAATCTCTTCGTTGTTTGTGACTCGGTCAACCCATGTTTCGAAGTCAAGAAATTTTCTGCATACTTCACCATGATATTCTAAAACTTTCCGTTCAGTCTGTTGCGGTATATTGTCTTTACATTCTTCTGCAATCTCCGTTATCGCAGTATTAATTTTAGCTAATCTTTTAGATAATAGTTCAGCTTGTCGTGTAAAAGCTTTGTAACGCATCATTTTTGTTTAAAAATTGATAGAAAATAATTTTAGGTTGTAAGCCTAATACCAGAAGCGTATTCAAAAATTAAAAAAACAAAGATAGAAATTCCAAATTTAAGAATTTTGTTTTTCAAATTGTAAATTTTAATAAATTCTAAAAGCAACTAAATTTTTATTTATTTAAAAGAAAAATGTTTAACCACATTGAATTAGTTAAACAGAATTAAATTGATTCATAACTCAATATCATGAGTGTTGATACAAAAATTATGCTTGGTTTTGAAATCAGGTTATGTTTTAACACAGCTGACGTTGTTTACAATTTCAGCCAATCGTAGCGTTTGATGTGGCATGCGCAGAGTTGAATAAGTTCAGACGAAAGTGGATTCGATCGATAAGATCAATATGGAGTATTGAAAATTGATAAACTGAATCCTAGCGTGGTTCAACATATACGACGAATGAAATGAACTAGGTACATTTTTATCGTATATCGGGCCCGGAGGACCAAAATGTTCACAATTTATGTAATATTCGGTAATGTAATAAAAAAATTGGGTTTTACATAGGCTCGGAGGACCACTGCTTTTAATGAGAAAGCAAATAACAAGAAATTTTAATATTCATCTAAGCTACAGAATAATTGTATGTTAGAGTACTCACGGTGTCCAATGTCCATGGGAGGCGTTTTATAGCACTTCAACTGTTCTTGGCCGATACTTGTAACCATATATTGTATAATAAAGCACAGTTCACACAAATAATATAGTTCCCATATTACACATACAATACAATTAATACTTTCACAAAGATGAATATTTTACAAAAGGTAACATAACATAGAAAAAGAATTAAGTGATATTTATTTAAATTAAAAGTAAACTGCTGCGTTAATTAGCGTGAAAAAAAACGAAAGGAATTGCGGAGCGAAAAATCCACGTGTTGTCTCTTTAGACTCGTCTTGTGTAACAACTCTAGTCATACTACTTTTTTCTAGTTAGCTCCCGACATCAATCGGACGAGTCGTGGTTTGTCGCTAGAAGCCAACGACCAATCCAAAGGTCCGGAAGTACTATACAACATGATTTATCAAATAACTACTAAGTTTAATTATTACAGTATTAATTCCATCCCGGAGCTTGTTTAGCTTACCAAGATCAAATTATATCTACAACATCTGTCTCTATTATTTCACTTTAAAAAAATAATTAGAATTAGGAGAGCCAACAGAATTCCAAAAATGTTTTATATATTCAGAAGACAAGCTGTTTATATTTGAGCGCCAAAATGAAGGATCTTACAAAAAAATCAATTAATTAGCCATTTTTTACTATCATTTTAATATGTACCATCATTCAACTAATCTACCCATCTCCTTTTTTTATCTATTATATTCCATTGAGATTCCTTCATTTTCTTCAAAAACTTTTAAATAATAGTTTTATTTTGTTTTCCTACTACTGTATCAAAATTTCATCTATTCCTATATCTATTATAATATTTAACTAGTTTATTATTATATGATAACATTTCATATTTTAAAACACGTCATTACGCTTTTTAATACGTTGCTCAAAGAGCAAAAGACATTTACCATGGCTTAATAGGGCAATAAAATTGTTGACACTATTTAACTTTCTTACAATTATTCAAACATTTATTTGATATATCCAAAAATGTACCAATTAAGTATATATACTTAATCCCAATTATTATTTTGAAGCTGAATTTAAAGTTTTACATAAATTATCTATGTACGCATATTTTCTAACTCTTTACTTTCTAAGTAAACATTTACTCAACATTAAATATGTCAAATTGTGATCTGTTATACCTAATTCACAGTATCAGCATTATACTTAATTGTATTGCTCCTACCTCTAACATAAATATGATCTATACATGTGATATAGTTTATAGTTACTTTAGTTGGTTTATCTAATAAAGATTTAAATCCATTAGATGCCATTATAAAACAATATTCTTTAGTTAAATTAGAATTAACAGATTAATATTCATATTACCTAGAATTATTGAATTACTGAAATAAAAAATTATTTTAACAATTTTTTAACTCTGTTAAAAACAATTTAGGATATTTTTTGCAATGTCTATACACAGCTACAAAATCAATATTTGTTGATTCACAATTAACTTAACGACATTCAGCAGAAGTCAATCTCGAAGGGACAGAAAGACAATGGAAATTATCTTTAAAAAAAACAGCCACTCTCCAACCTCTATTACTAATGTTACATGAGGTATACATGTTATAACGATCCATATTATATAAATCCACTTCATTATCTTTTAAATATGGTAGATTCCGCAGGGAGTTTATTTGCACCAACAACAAATCAAATTTTAAACTACATGTTTAAACCATAGGTAAATAATATTATTAAAATATGTTACAAAAAGCAAATAGTTAATATGAATAGTAAAGCAAAACAAATGATACTTGGTTTTTATGTTTATAATTTTGAGAGTATTAAATTTTATTATTATTATCAAGGCATTTTTCTAGAAAAATATTTAAAATTTACAATTTTATATGAGATTCATCGTTTAGATTTTGTTCACTTTTTTTTATTTTTCACATTATTAATCTCCAGCACATTGCAATGTTTTTTCCAAAATTAGGTAAAATTTGAGCAATACTATAATGATTTCTTTAAATCGTATTGATAATGCTCAAATTTTACGACTAAACTAAATTGATTTAAAATGTAATATGCTACATTAAAAAAAAAATAGATTATTTGGGAATGAATTATACTCATGCTAAATATAAAATAGATCGGACATTATTAATAGTTTTGCATGGGTTTTCGAGGGACAGATAACAATATTTACACGTAAAAACGTTTGTGACAATGTAACTATTTAAAACTTGAATAAACATGTTTAAACGTTTTTCCTACTTTTCTTTGTAACTATTGTAGGACAAACTGTAATATTATTGTCTTTGATCCAATCAAGATTTGCGATGTTGTAAAGTACCTGTGCAATACGTGCACTTCTATACTTATCTGTGCAAAGTTGATATTCCTTACTATGATAAATAGCTAAACCTATTCCATTTAAGCTTCAAGTATACATTCAGTTTATGATTCTGAAAAGTATAATAAAACAATCTCCATACTAATTTTCAATACATTATATAGATGGTAAGCTATCTAATTTCACTTTATAAAAGTCGGACTTTTTGCATATAAAACATTTAGGTTTTTTCCCGATAGAGATAATTTTCTTTTAATTAAATTCTTAATAGAGATATTGAGATAATTTATTTTAAAATCGAGAAAATTACACCAAAATAAACAGTTTCCGTTTGCTTAAAAGATTTAACATGTAGATAAAATATTTCAAGTTTTAAACTTTATGCATTTAAATACATCAAGTTTTAAATTACATGCATTTAATTTTACAGTAACTTTAATAATAAAATTTTTCCACTGTCGTAATTTACTGATTTTACCCCAATAAACGGGATTCTATTAGGCCTATTTATCAGTATCTAGAATTAAAAACGTATTACCTAAGAAGGTAAATAATACAGGTTTTAAAACATCGAAGACTTTGGTTTTAATTATATTTGTACCAGACAGATGTGTATATTTAGAAAACAAGACTCATAGAAAACTGGCCTAAACAGATATATTTTTATTCAACTATTACACCATGAGAACGTATGCTTTATTCCATCTACAACATTATCACCTTATATAAGCAATAAACATATCTTAACAACCACTAAGTATGACTTTGATTTGAAATAATATCAAATTTGTTTGCACTACTTGCAGTCTCATGTTTTCATCATGTATCTCCAGTACAATGACTTGGTAGGTTGTGGATGAAATTAATAATAATTAAACAGTATCAATATAGTTTTTGCTTGAACAGTGCCAATTCGGGATTAATCAGTTTCTTGTGAAACGTTTAATTTCATTTGATTACTTAAACTATTTTAAACTTGCATAACGAAATTTAAAAAAAAATACGTACAAGTATTAATTTTTAAAAGTCAATTTCACCTATTAAATTTTGCATAACCTAAAATAATAGATTATAAAACGTGTTTAACTACTATATCGTTATGACTACAATAAATAAAACAAACGAAACGAAATTTGAACCTTTATAGAGATAGTTGTTTTTTATGAAGGACATTTACGACAATTCTGAAACCAAGCTACTCCTACGATAATAAATTTCTCTCTTGCCAAAACTTGTTTTGTATATTAATCCTCTATTTGAGTACTCTACAATAACTTTTGAAACCAGGACAAGGTGAGTAGACATACTGGACTGGATTTCGCAACAATTAAATTGAGGTTTAAATGGGATCAAGACAAGTTATGATCATGTATGTTTGCATCAAAAATAAACTAAATATTGCATCAATTACACGTTTTACTTGTCTATGTGTGTGATTTGTGTTTCACTAATTATGAAATGATAAGAACAATTAGGATTCTATGCAGTCTTTTGAAATGTGAAAGTTAACACCATTAAAATTTTCCTCCGTAATTGTTATAATTTTGCTATTTGGTAGACAGCAATCTGTGTAAACATCATTGTTAATATTCCTTTTCAACTTGCCACCTTCATTACATTTTAATTATTAACAATTTTTGAGAAGGTGATCAGATTAAAACTATGTATATTTTTTAACAAAACGATTTAAGAAGTACTTAAACAACTATATTACTTCATAAGACTTTTCTATCTTCTCTCCAATTAATAAGTAAATATTCTAGTTTTTTGATCGGTTAAAATAAAACCAATTTTTAATTTGTATCTTCCTTGAAAGTACAAAATACTTTTAACATTTCTTGCTGAAACCTCATTTTGAATATGTTTCATAAAACATAATTTGGACAACTGTTCTCTATCGGCCAAAAGAATGACATAACAACAGAATGATAAAGGGTAATAAATATTTTAAGTACAATAAACTAAATGTTTGTAATGTTTTGGAGGGCAGTATTCTCCGGGTTATATTTAAAACTTTACACATGCACACTTTTGTGTATTTCACATCCAACATACATTTGTTATTAAATAGTGAGAAAGAAAAACTATCGCAAGTGAGAGAATATTGTATATATCTAACTGGTTTTCGATCTCTTAATCAGAGGAATTTCACCGAGGTAAATTCACGTTAGCTCTATAAAAATAGAGTAATCATTATTATATAAAATTATAATTATAATATATGTATAACGACAGCACACAAGTGCTGTCATAAATTTCATACAGTATTTAAACAAAAATATTCACTTTATTGCAGACGTTAATATAAAATAAACTTCTTTGATATCTTTCACATAAAAGCGTTTGAATAAATGGCTCTAGGTAATTAAATAAGAGGAAATATAAATAAATAAATTTCTAATCTAATCATACATTTTTCTTCATTATATACAAATATCTATAACATTATTATTTATTAAATAGGATGCTACATACTTCGGAATTACTGTTTCTAGTTAACGTGTCGACAAAAAAGATTTTTTGTTTAATTAATCTACATGTTGCATTAATATAGAAGCAACAAGAGAGAAATATTTATTTTAGTAGTATTTTGTGTACATTAATTACATTAACAATAAATTTTGAATACATTATCTGTCTGTTTATACATCACCGTCAGCTAATTTTCAATTATTATACTCAAAAAAATACAAATGGTCTAGATAATGCATTGGTTTATTGTACTACCATATATCAGAACATCTAACATCATTTATATACTGTATATGAGAAATAATCGCCTAACACGACGTTTCGAAAGAGATCAGCACTCGATATCAGTGAAAAAGACATAGAGCATAACAAATATGATACTAGGATCTTCTTGGACTGTTGTGCAAACTTAAACCAAAACTTAACTCGTTTTTGACCTTGATAACAAGAGTAGATTCATTTCTTCATAGATTCATATGTTGGAATTAATTACTTCAATGGCCAACATTATAATAATCCATCATTCTTCAATGTATTAAAAAGCTATATAAGTATTCGAAATGTATTTTTCAAATGGTAAACAAACCGAGAGACATAATTTTCCATAAGTTTGTGAAATATCTTAATATCTTAATATCTTAAAATATTTCAATTGACATAACACATATACAGCCTAGCTGTTTATACACAAATAAAATTGTTGAGGAATATTACGTGGGATTCATATTTTCATAGGAATCAAACATATATATATATATATATATATATATATATATATATATATATATATATATATATATATATATATATATATATATAGGCGGTTTTAATATTTTCTGTGGTTATGAATTAATTAGCTTTTTTATATCTGAAAGTTTTGTAAAAGTAAATGTTCTAAATAAGACAATTATTAGTACTGTACTATATTTTAACTACTTGTAAATAGCCTGGTAATATTACATGAAAACATATAAGAACTACATCTAGGCCTAACGGCCTATTTAGCCAAATTTAAAGTAAGGCGGTTCTAAATAGCCACTTAACGTCTTTAGTAGTAATAAATGGATGTCCCAAATTGCCACTAAAGCAAGTTTGGAAGGGATAAGAGGCAGTTTTGTCCGTAATCAACTTACCTCAAAGTGTCAATTTACAATAAATACTGGACATTAAATTATGTAATATTATCAAGGTGTATAAAAATCTGGATGAAATATACATCTTGCTTCTTCAGCATTTCTATCTTGTACACCTACCTATATATTTACAAGATTTTTTTTTTATCTAGAAGCAGTTTTAAATTCCATCTCACTTTAACGGTGTTGAAGGATTTCTTTTCTATTTTTAACTCAGTTATGTTATTTACCAAAAACATATGTGTGCTGAGTTTCATTGTAACACATTTAGTAGTTTCTAATAAAGAGGGGAAAAAGACTGTCTAACGGACAATTAAATTCAGAGAGTGATTTGACAAGATGCAATTATTTTCCAAAATCAAAATTCATAATTGTTTCTAGTTTTCAAATATTACCATCACGATTGAGAAAACAATATTTATGAAGTTTATAATCGTTATATATATATATATATATATATATATATATATATATATATATATATATATATAGGGTGATTCACGAAGTAATCCCCACACTTATACAGCTCATTCTACTAGTAAAAATAATGAAAAAAGTTCATATAAACATAGGTCCGGAATTGCTTCGTAAGCGAGTTACTGCTAGTGAAAGATTTCGCCCAAAATTTAGTACCTTGGGTGAAATGAAGACTTCCTTAAATTCTGGGAAGGCAAATGAAGGACCAAATTCAGAGATTTCTTATAGTTTTTGAGCTGAAAAATTGAATAAAACTGGTCCTAAAACTGTACCTCCCTTAGTTTTTAAGATATCCCCTGTAAAACACCCGAAATAGGGGTTGAGAAACACTTTTTTTTACGTTTGACCTACAATAACGTCGTTAAATATGTAATAAATACATAAAAATGTTTCATAATAATGAAATAAATAAATAAATTTTAAAACGGTATTAACTGTTAAAATTTATAAATAACAATACCATTTTTAATAAAAATAAGTATTAACTATTTATAAAATGAAACAAACATGTTTCATTCCTGTTTACAAATAATATTTTGTTTTGGTGTAGTTTTATTACGTTTGATATAAATTACTCTAAAATGACAAAAATGAATTCAAATTCCATCATTAAATTCATACATTCTCTCTCGTCTCTTAAGCTTAAAACATGATTTGATTCGTCACCTTAAACAGCAAGTCAAGTAAAACCACTTTCTCTAAACTCTGTCTAACCAAACTAGTTCAGTCATTGACATTAAGTCAAGAGGCAATTTCAACATGGATATTATGACGTGGGCTAACAAGTTGGTTCGCATTTCAGCAACTCTTGAACAACTTAAAGTGCCAAATATAACAATATTTTATCTGATGGTCATCAGGTATCTACATCAGCTAACGTTGCATAATATCCTGTCGTCTCAGAAGCTACTTTCAAACTTGGAGTTATTATTTAAAATAACATAACTTGTCTGACAGATTTAAGTATTAACTGGGTTATGTGATACAAGTTAATACATAACCTCTCAACGTAATGTTTAATTACAAGTGTGAATCCTTAGTTGGGATAAATAATTGTACGTTTTTTAAATAAGTAACTTATTAATAGGTTTTTTACGTTGTACAACATCAGGCATCCACGCATGTAATTGAAAGTATCCTAACCTATATTGAACTATATAACCGTAATTTTTATAATTAATCCTCAGATTGTTTATGATAGTATATATTTAAAGAAATAAAATGGTTTTCTCTAGAACAATTTATTAAGGTATTTTCATAACAACTGTTTTGATAATCAAAGCACTACACTAGGTGTAGTAAAAAACACATAAAAATCCATCTATTTATAAATTCTAACAAACACAAACAGTGAACGATTTTCTTAAGAAAAATGTTCTGTGAATGTTATCGGCGACCACGCGCATACTTTTCATTAGATTTTTTTTTAATTAACACAGGTAGTGTTTACAGAAAAGAAAATTAGTTTCATTACCTCTATATGTTTATAAGTATGTATTACTGCAAATTTTTAATCACACTTGATGAATATAATTTTTGCTAAGGAAACGGTGCTGAGAAATTTTGTCCATTCTACAAATAATAAAATTGCTTAATTCAGAGAACAAAATATAATTTCAAATATATTAAAACAGACATATTTTAAGTTACTGGATCATCTTTAAATTTTTACTCCTATAATTTTAAAGATGGAGATAACTTTCGAAGATATCATTCGTCTTTATTATCTAAAGATCGCAATATTAAGACAAAATATTATTTCTTAGAAACTTCAAATATTTAAATTTATTATAGTGTATTATATTATCACAAAATGTGGAGAAGCATGTTTTATGTTTTGTTTTACAATTCCATACTCAAAGGAGAATTAAGCTTCAAAGCAGTACTAAGGATTTTAAGTATCAGTAATATAAAAAAAGCGTATACTGTATTGATTGTAAAAATAATACTTCTTGAAATTTACATATCTAAAATGTTAAGTGACACTGTTAAATTAAATAATGATAATTAAATTTATTTTAAGTAATTATTTTGAAAAACGTTTATTTTCTATTTAAATTCATAGGACACTTTTTAATATTCTAGTGACAAATTATTATTTAATTTTAATAAATAATATATTTAATTATAAAAAAGAGGATTACTAATTGTCATGAATATAACTGAACGCAAATGTTAAATCTTTCCTGTCATATATTATGTCTATATCACAATGTTTCTATTGTTCGTAACGCAACTGAATTACGATCAGTATGTGAATGGCAAGTCTATTAATCACGAGCTTAAAGAAACACGCTTTAAAATGCATAGAACAGCTGACAGCTCCGTCCTTTCATCCTAAATTCAACGCCAGTTAGTTATTGTTACTAGGAACTACATTAAACTATAATAGAAGTTTAAAGTCGCAGTTCATTCAATTTGCATTAATCTAAACTTTCTCTAAGTTTATTAGAGTGCTAAAGTGATGTATATAGGATGAAAGTTAATCGTATTTATAAATCTGGATTATGCTACATTTTACAACTTATTTAATTAAATTTCAACCTAACTTTCCACTTCAACTGTACTATTAAGCATAATATGAAGCGATAACAAAAGTTAAAAAAGTGAAAATAATCCCTTTAAATATTTTATGTGTGTAAAGATGCTATAACATGTTGCTACATACCTCATTTTATAATGAACTGTACTTTTATGTGATGTAAATTTAGTTTTAAACTGAAAGGTATGAATATTGTGAAATCCCTTATTAATATAGTAATATTTAGGATTAAACGTGATACGATTTTGTAACTGTACTAAGAAACGCATGAAAATAATAAGATATATTAGGGAGATATATAAAAATCAATTATTATACATATAGTTTTATCTTTTTATACGTAAAATTTTAAAAATAGAAGTAATATACAACCAAAGGGTAGTACGTAGTGGCGAATTTCACTTTTTATTTGTTTATGAGCTCATTTGCTTTGACAAAACAATAAATATATTACATCCATTTTCGTCTTAAAATATTACTTACTATTGCAAATTACGAGCTGCTGCTATTAACTATTATATTATTACCATGACTAACGGGTAATATTATAATAATAACTATAGATTTTAAAAATGTATTTTAAACCCTATTATATGAATAGAAGGGTTAGATATAAACAGTACATTCCAGTTACAAAATTATTAAATTTATTTTTATTCTATATGATATTTTACAACTTCAAACTAATTACAAAAAAATGAATGACTTAAATGACAATATAAACAACAAAATGATGATATATTACAAACAAAAAGTTTTACACATTGTCTACGAGCAAAGGAATAGTAGACTTCTAAAATAAACCAAACGTATAATATATACAAAATTATTTTAAATTGAAGTTCTGGTTTGGACGCTGACTCCATTTTGATTTTTAACACCATCTTCGTACGTCCCAGACGATCAACGACGTCGTCGATAAAAATAGGGCTAGAAGGAATTAAGCACAAAGAGCAGATGTTACAACATGCTTACAATAAATATGCATGCAAATCAACAAAACATAAAATGTATTTACATCATTGTTTAGAATATCATGCAAACACAGAAAAAAACTCAATTTTTTAAAATTGTTATTCATTCATTTTAATTCGTGGTATACTAACTGCCAAAATATAAATTACAAGTGACGATTTTGGGCCTTGCACTCATACGCACTTATACGAGGAATAAATTAAAACAGTTTAAGATAATGGAGAGTGTCTTAAAAACGTTTTCTGTAAAAATATAATTTCTATAATGAAATTCAATTTCATTAAATAAAATGAATTATGATAAGTTATACGAAAGACTACGTAAGCTAAATAATTAAGTGAGTCGTGCCATAGTACTGGTTTCGAGAAATCTGTAGAAAAAGCAGTATTTTAGTTCGTACCTAGTTTATCCTAACATGTGGAGTTAAGGAAGAAATAATTTTATGAGTTCAAATAGCAATCAATCATCATATGTATTAATACACTACTAAAGTATATTGACTTTTAAATAAATTATGACAATCAGCCAAAACAGTTTCGTATACGTACTGGAATCATTTGTTTACATAAAAATATCAAAAGAGTTTTGTTAATCTACGAAATTCCTTCATACACAACAAATTAGTGCTGCATTTATTTACTACTTTAAAATTATTTTGAAAGCTCAAAATATATACAAATAAAATATTGAAATATTTGCATAGAAAGGAAAAGAATAACAACTTAAATTTAATAAGCAATGTACAAAAGCAACAAAAACACAAGATTTATAAATATTATATATTTAAGTAAATAATGTGATAAATATACGACTTGTTACCAAACAAAATATAAATTTTTCTTCCAGTACTGAGTACTGTACAATGAAAACTGTTCTAAAAATGTATAAAACTAAGATTTTTAGTGTTATTCGCTCTTCTTCGTGTATAAAAAATAATACATTTATAAATTGTTTATGTTTGTTTGAAAATTTGTTCGATATATCTGCACAACAGTTGTTAATTTATTGAAAGATAAATTAATTTTAAAAAGTATGATATCAAATTTAATTCTAATAAAACGGATTTTAGAATTACTATTATGGATTTCAATTATTTTTTTACGTGAGCAACAGGAACTAAGATGATTCTTTGTCTAACTACTTAGTAGCTTTGATTTACAATATTATTATGTAACAAATTCCTAAATGAATGTGATAATGTCTTAAAAGGGTTCAATGTACCAACTGTTAACAATAATTAATTTCGTTACTTTAAGTCTGTAACAAAAAATGGATCATACTTTGCAAATGCATTCGTATAAGTAAAATTAACTTATTGTGAAAAGATAGGATATCGTATACAATCGACTTGAAATGTTTTCAACATAGCAACTTTACAATGTTTGAACGTTCATTTTTCATTATTAAATATCAAAGAGTTCATAAGAGAAAAAGTGAAACTCTCGAAGTTTTATTAATGGTGCAGGTAAAAACAACACAGTCATTTAATTAAATTATTTATACTACCAATGCTAAAATACATAATGAATATTTTAGATATAGACTTTATTCTTAATCATGTTTGTTTAAAAAAATAGCTTCCAGAACAAAACTGTAGCAATGCAAGAATTTGAGAGTAATTATTACATGTAGTATTTACTTTATTTATCTGGACCAGCTAATATATAATAATTGTTGTTGCAAATCAAATTGCTCTGCACGATTATAAACATCTCAAAAGTTTGGCTTTAAATTAGTTGCAAATTATTAACAGATTAAAACAATGTATGTTATAATTTTTAATAAAATGATAGTTTGATGTGAATTTTATATTATAACTTAATTACCATATATCGACAATAAACAGATCATGTTTTCTGTCCAAAATCTCAAGTTTGAGTTACGATATTTTGTGTTTCTTTGTAAATTATGTGCTGTGTATTAGAATTATTCTATAACCAGTTAAAAATCAATTGATTTATTTGAGCTGAGACTATCTTATGCACTGTTTAAAGTTATAGTAAAATTAACTATTTGACCATATTTTCTTTGTTCTCACTAATTTCTTACCCCTGATTCTGGAGCAGCTGGAATAGGTCCAGCTGGAATAGGACCAGCTGGAAAAGGTGCTGCTGGAATAGGTGCAGCTGGAATGGGACCAGCTGGAATAGGAACAGCTGGAATAAAAGGTGTTTTTACTCCAAACACCTGTGCGTTGAAAGCAATATTTTGCTCCCTATTCTTGGCTTCGAACTGCTTCAGTAATCTCTCTTTGTAGGATAAAAGCTGATTGACTTTCTGTAACAAGTGCCGTTTGACTTCCCTTTATTCTAACTGACAGTTTACGTTGTGCATATATCTAATTTTTAATTGGATACTTTTTTTATCCTATTAGATGTTAGGCTATGATATTGCTTTTTTTTAATGTATTTAAAATTTCCATATGAATTACGTAATGTTTAATATTGAATAAAAAATATCAGTATATGGTTTATATTTCAAACTTTTTAGTTAGTGTAAGTTATTGTTTTACAATATTAGTTTAACGTGATTGATATTAAATTGAAATTGAAAGACTTAAATTTGACCAACCTGTTTTATTTCACATACCAGTTTTATTATTATCGAAAAACTGAGCTTAGATTGAGTTTCAATTCAGAAATGAATATTTGAACTCCTGCAAGAATAATTAATTGAAAATACAGTTTACGTCACTCATACACATAATCTTATAATGTATTAAGTACCAGTAAAAATAAATTGTGTAAATTTTTATTTTTATTACAATTTCAGATGTTAGGTAAAATCATTTCAGTTTCACATAATAAATATGCTCATAGGATTTTTTAAGAGACATTTTTTAAATTATGTTTAAATACATCAGACGTTTTTCATAGATGTTTTAATTTTTTTTGAAAACATATATTTAGGGTGCAAGAGCTTCAACTATCAGTTTTAAGAATAAAATATTTATTACATATAAATAACTGCTTAATAACCTGTGAATAATGAACGAATTTCAAAATTTTGATTATTAAAATACACCTTTCCTTTGTCAATATTTAAATCCTCCACCGACTATCACCAAATACAGTAGTTATAAATATATTAGTAACAGTATTTTGAGTCAGCATCCTTGGTTTCCCGAAAATTAATTTCCAACCATTAACACCGAAAATAATGAAAAATAATAAAAACTTATAATAACAATATTACAACAATAAAAACAATGATAAAATAGTATCAAACCAAAGTAAATAAAGTACACAAATATCAATCTCCTTTGTGAACAAAATACTATGAAATCATTTGACAAATAATTTTAGACTATTTTTGTTAAGGTTTTTTTTCCATTCCAGAACTTTAAAATATTTCAAATCTGGTTCAAAAATATATAATGCAATTTTTATTTACAAATCCTTACTTAAATGCTTATTTAAAAAAACACTATTTTAAGAGGAGAAAATATATATTTTATGTTTATAATGGTGTTTTAAAGTTATGTTGTATTACTAATTGCTCAGTCTATATTTGAGAAATTTATTTAACAACGTATTTATTACAATTTGTAAATTTCTCTCCTAAATTTTAAATATTTACAGTACTTAAAATATACATCTTGTTTCAAAGTACTTAAACAGGTAAAACTGACTTAGAAATACATTTTTATCTAACAATAAATATCCATCAATAAGTTTCACAAAACAATAAAGGTAGATTTTTAATAATTACATATTGGTTGTAGTTAACATTTTGCTTTCAAACATGTACACGAAATACGGTCTTTATCATTCAAAATAACGTAAACCGAACAAACTACTTTTACTTTCATTGAATGAAAAGAAACAAGTTCTAAACCATAGGCTACAATTTTATAACTGAATGAACTTAGTATTCAATAAGATAATAAGCAATTAATTATATAACTGGGTTTAACCTAATTTTAATTTTTTTTAATGCCTTCAGTTTAATTTTAATACCACTGTAAGCTGCAGTTAAAAATTCAATAAAATATATATAAAGTTATAATGTAATTCAAGCAAAGGTTCAAGAATCGTTTCATAAATTAGCACCACAATTTTCGTTGTATAAACACTTAATAATTTGTGATATTTACATAATTTATATATAAATAATTTTAAAAGGCTTCTGAGCTTTATTAACTAATCAATAAATTCAAGTTATTTTCTTGAATGGACATTTTGTATATATTTTTTTCAATATGTGAGTTTAGGTTGGGTAGATTTTCAAGTAACCTCTGTAAAACAATAACCTTTATTTATCTGGCCCGGCTTGTATTACCTTGTTAGGGATCCTTGCCATACGCCATAACACCACAACGGTAGGTTATGGTGTAAAAGGAGACCTTCAGTATGACGTAGATGGTGGAGAAGAAAACCCACTAGGTGTCGTTCTAGAAGCGCCCTGTGCTAGTAGCGTACACAAGACTATTCATTAAGAGACATCATAAAAGGGTGATGTGAGCACAGCTCTTGGAATTGAGTCTCGACTTAATAGATAACGTTGGAATTTACAGTCATTAAAAGTGTTCATTTGCATATATTTAAGAAGTTATTTTCAAAAAAAGTGCAACTCGACGACCATGAACTCCATTAAATAGTTTTATTCAAATAATTTATAAATTAATCAACTCATTGTTTTTAATTATATAATTTCAAAATACATTGAAATAATAAATAAGGATTTATTTAACCTACACTTAGGAACAATAATGATATTTTAACGTTTTTTAAATATTTTCACGTACTGTCTATTATAGGACCCCCTCCTTTAACGCTTATTTTTAAGTTCTGTCTACTGTCAACTGCCATAACATAACTAAAACGATTTATTGTTTGAATTTATGTTAATAGCGGTTTATCCTTTTGAGCATATTTTTTGGTTGTCATCTGTTTATTTTGTTATTTTGCTGTGTAGCAATGTTTTGTTAATATGGGAATTGCCTAAAACTGAAGAAAAAGCTGTTTGTTTCTCCAACAAAAAGAAGTTTATTACCGACTTATACTTTTATTGACATTCGTAATGATTGTCTTTTAGTAAAAGAGATACTAAACTTCTTCTCTTAAAAAAGCTTCAGAGCAAAGTTAAAACTTTTTTTCTAAATATAAAATGTTACAACTTTATTCCTACTATTCCAAACAAATAAATGCTAAATAAACACTGAAAATATTATCAAATACGAGTAAATGCGTACAAACTAACATGCCTACTTAATTTTACTGAAATGAGTTGATTTGCATGCTTATAATTTGACCTTGAGTTAAAATTTTGAAGTCTGATTTTGTAATATACAAAACGGGCTTTCGGCCTTGTTAAGTGTCACTACCAATACAATATTCATGAAATTGTTTTACTTTTTAGTGGTTCTTTAATTGTTATTATTTTTGTTCTATTTATACAATGCAACTACGGCTATGTCAATGATTAGTATTCTCAACTTTTTACAAAATTATGAATAATTTTTGTCCCCTTTCACTCAAGCTTTGTTGCATAAACTTTAGTACACATAAACACTTTGTTAGGGCATTGCTAGCGTATTTTTTTATCGCTTTCTTAATGTGGTTATCTTTTGGATTATTGGTGCGTTTCCTCTCTGCGTGCACGTTCCACATTTTGTGGTATTGAGGTATTGCTTGTCCATTGATCCAATAAGTATTGAAGAATGTTTAGGAGTTTCCCAATATTTGGATCATGAGCTGCATATATTCTGCAAACAATTCTTTTTTCTGGGTTATCTTCGAATTCTCTCACCATCCCTAGTTGTTGAACATGGGATAAATACCATCCCTAGAGACATAGGTATAAATGTCAACTGCATCCCCCGTAGATTTGACCTCTGAAAAAAACATCTGTATCACAGCTGCTTCAAAATCGATTTTAATTTTGTGTAGTTTCCAACTCCATTCTTTGAGAGCATTGAAGAGATTTAAGTAAATCGTCTTACTTTTGTCCTCAATCTACGCATAGGCCAAGGGGAGATTGTTTGTTTTTTCTTCAGTACTTCAGACATCTGTGTGGAAATAGGACAACTGTTTAAATTGATTAGGACAACTCTTAATAGTACGGTTCAAGATATAATCGGCTTTAGATTTCTGTTTCGCTGAAAGATAAATCTCTTTCCTTTGTCAGAAGATAAGTCTAACAACAAGAAGTTTGTTCCAATAGGTAGATTCAATATCTCATTACTTGTTTGTGTTTTATAACTCATCGGATTTTGAGTTGCACCGAGGCCAATTCGTCGTATTCTGTACAAAGATGACTTTGCCTATACTTGCTAACTTCAACAACTATATCCTACCATTGATTTAAAATTTTCCATAACACCTCTTAGTATATTTTATTAACAGGGCGTTTCTAAATCTTCTTTTGCCCGCTTGCTGCATACATTATTGCCTTCCTGACCTTAATCTCAACTACATTAAATACGCACTGGTGAGGTGTTGAATCGGAAAAGGCTGTAATATTATTTGAGCCATACCTTTAGACCTGAATAAATAAGCTGGCATAAGATAAAACTAAGCTTTTATCAACATTTTACCATTTAGGGGGTTATTTTTTCATTTAAAAAAAATTATAATTATTTTACCAAATTTGTATTTAAATAAATACTGTATATCACATCAGACTGTATTTCATTCCCTGTGAACCAAAAGTATTACAGAATGTCACCACTAAAAAGTTTTGATTTACATATCATGTTTTATTATTATAGTAATAAATTATTTGTAAGCTTCTGACAATCCAGAAGTTTTTGATTATTCATAATAGAATGCCAACCCTGATAAAAGAAAATTTCATTAAAACAATAAACCTACATTTATTGTGATCATACACAATAAATAACAAGAGTTTCTCAAAAAATTTCACATTGGCATAATTCTATTTTGATTTTGATTAAAACTAAACTTTAAAACCATCAATAAACAGAAAAAATTGTTCGCTTTTTTTTAAGTAGGTAGGTATATTATATATTTTTAATGTCTTCATACTGATATTTGATTTTCAGGATGACGAAAGATTTGATATTTCAATAATCTCCATGGTAGCACATGACACCTGACCACATAAAGTTGCCACCCTTTACCCATTCTCCCAATTTTTGTCAGTCACAAGATGATTATAGGTCGAGGAGTATACCAGAACACATAGGGTTACTGACCCATTTGAATATCCCCTACGATAAACGCTTAACAATGATAATAGCCTCGTGTGCGCTTCTAGTGCCTTCTGTTTTAAGCACGTGATTTTAAAACAAACAGGACACCTCACGTCCATGAGCTGTGCGCCCAAAGCATCAACTTCTTCCTCCAGGGTAATTTGGAATTGTGTAGTAGAATTATGTAGATCATTTAGAAATGTTTAATCTCCAGGACTAGGCCGCTAGGCGATATACCAACTGAACGTAAAAAATCAGTAACAGAGAAACTTTATGAAAGTTCAATTGATTTTTTTTTCAGAAATCCTTAGATGGTTTTGAAATAACCAGTAAATGGAAACATCTATAATGCCAATAATTCATGAGAAATGTAGTAAAAGTCGTTTGGACCTTATTATAGGTGACCTGTAGAATCAGCAGAATTATTAACAAGATGGATTGAAAAAATAATATAGAAACCTTGAGACAGAAGAACAAGTTGGTTTCAGAGTCGTTCGATCCATAATAGATCATCTATACAGTGTAACCCAAGTGATGAAAAGATTGTCAACGTAATCAAGAAATACAATCAACACAGAAATGGATTTAAAATCTGCATATGATAGCATGGTATTTAACAAACTTTAGCCTGTCTTAGAGCAAACCAACATTAAAATAGCTGGATTAACTCAATCAAAAGACTAAATGATAATAGCGTCACAAAAATCTAAGTTGAGAGGAGGCTTTCCAAAATTTCAAGGTAAGGATTTAAAAAAGAAAGCTGCCTCTCGCCAACACTTTTAAAAAATTTATTCCGAACAGGCTCTTAAAGTGTAGAACAGGGAATGTAGGGAAATAGGTATTATGCTTGATGGCAACTTGACATACTTCACCTTGTGCGGTGATCAGTTTTGGGTCACACAGGGCCTATGATGATTCAAGATACTTGACAAGAAAACTGAACGAAGACTATGAAAAAAAAGAAGTCGAGAGGTAAATGTAGGTAAGATAGAATATTTGTTTATAGGTGGACCCTCACAGCATATGACTCTGGACACTGGGGGATAATCTAGCTCTGTGACAATTATAGAGACCTAATATTGAAAATTGCATGGAACGGAATCATATATACAGACATGCGTGACAGGAATATACTGGTTAAGAAAGTTATATCAGAAATGAATGAAATACTGTGAGACCAAACCATATCGAAAGTTAATAAACAGCTGATATATGATACTATACTTATAATGGTATTTACATAACACATGCCCAATGAAACGGAGTACTGAATAGTCGCTATTAACCATCAAGAGAGATTTTTGAAGACGGCCAGCAGATAAATCTAAAAGGGACAGAGTGCAAAATTATGAGATTTCAGAAACTATTATCAATGACGAAAATACAAGCAACTATTTGAAGAGATAAAATCGAGGAGGAACTACAGAGAAGAGAAATCCCAGAAATCTATGGCGGGATAGAGACGATTGGTGGTTAGAGATCTGTAGTAAAAGTAAAGTATGTCTTGAAAATGTGTTCTTAGAAATGTTAGTTTGAGGTCTTCTGAGCTCCAAAAAGGGTTTTTGTTATCATATCCCCTATTAAGGGAAATGAGTGAACAGTCTGTAATAAAAGTTGATATGTAAATATTTTAACCATAATTACAAGCGATTTCGTTAATTTTTTTCTAGACCTATAAATTTGGGGGGAAGACTAAAATACAAAATTTCATTTTTCATAAAATGAACTCTAACGATTTTCATTGTTATTTTTCTAATGTACTCTCTAAGACAATTATACCAATTTGAGATTTCTTTGTTTTTTTTTAAACGAAGAATAAAAACGAATTGCACAGTTTCTGGATGCACATTTTTAAAATGTTTATCAAATAACTAGTCTAATGAGGTAATAACAACCTTTAAAAATGATTTTCAATCCAAAAAAGCAAAACACTGTAACAAAACTCTACTTAATATACTCTGCTGTACCCCTGTTTAGTTTCATTAGTCCAATGTTGTACGTTCTTTATTCAGCTGATTTCCCACCAAATCTTAATGCTAAAATCGCTGCATTCGTTGATTAAATCTCCATACTGGTCACTAATGATAATCCATTAGTGGCATCACAGCATATTCAAACATATCTGCGTGTTTTACAAAACTGGCTTACAAAATGGAGGATTATATCAATGGAGTGAATCAAAAAGCAGTCAAGTGAGATTTTCTCTATAAAGAGAAACCTTTTCCAAGTTGTTTCTAAATGATAACACAATACCACAAGTAGTGAAGGTAAATATTTGAGGATGCATCTTGATCGACTGCTAAACTGGAAAAATTACACATTGATAAACTTAAATAAATCTAAAGTTAATCAAATCTATTGGTTGCTTGGACAGAGGTCAAAATTATCACCGGTATTGCAAAATTAAGCAAAGTATTCTGTCTAAAAATCTATTCTCAATCCATTGTGGACTTATGGCAAATAACTATAGAATTTTTCCAGGAACTCTAATATTGAAATGCCAGTCAAAATTACTAAGAACAATATACAACATTCCGTATTATGTAAGTAACAAATACACACACACACACACACACACACATATATATATATATATATATATATATATATATATATATATATTATCCTTAGAATGGATATGCTCTATTACTCAATTTCTGTTTCATATTATAATACACCTGTAAAATTTTGTCCTTGGGTATTTCATCTCATTTTATTAATGGTATTTCACTAGTTTCATTTATAAATAGAACGAAAAAAATTTAAATGTAAAAATCAATTTAGTATTTATCAGGCCTATAAAAGTAGATTTGTTTACAATGTATATCTCTCCTTCAGTCAGGCATTTTGTATGTCTCTCATTCCATGAAATGTGATGGAATTGAATACATTAAAGTTTAAATATTTTCGAGATATTATATATTTAGTTTTATAACGATGGATATTATAGTTTTAACTTGAGACTCCTGAAAAAGAACTAGAAAAATTTCACTAAGTTGACACTAATAAAAATGATCTAGATGACGCCAATGATATCCTAAAAGATCAAAATATCTAGAAACATCAGACAATACCAAACCATTGTGGAAACATTTTTATAAACTGTGACCAAAATGACAATAGTTTTTGTAGTTATTAATTGAATCTCCATAACAATACGGTTGTTTTGAGATCATTTTCATTTCTTCACATCTTCATATCATATCAATTCATATATATATATATATATATATATATATATATATATTATTATTATTATTATTATATTATTATTTTGGTATATATTGTATGTATTGTAGCAATATAATAAATGTGCTAAAATCCTTACAAAATCTTAATTTTAAATATTATCTTAATAAAATTTATCTCTTCAAAAATTAATTTTGGAAATGTTTAACCAAATATGAACTAAATAAAGATATTTAATGTCAAATAACACAACATTTTTTAAGTTATACTTAATAACTCAAATGTTGAATAAGTTTTTATTAAAGAAGAGTTGGATAATTCGAAATTCAAAATCGTTGACTAAAATATAAAAAGAGAATTCAACTTCCGTTTATACAATTCTGCATAAACAAAACATGTATTTTTCTACACTGCTTACAAAATATCATATTAACCCTCACGGGTTTATTATAATGAGTACGGGCGTGACAATTTCAAGGGTCTTAGAGAGTTACACCTTATTTCATGTAGTTTTGAGTTATATTCCTTACTAGCATTTCCTTATGAGGTCTCTTTCATCAACTATTGTTTTCGTCCGATCCTGATGTATCTGTAGTATTCAAGGGCATTATTTTATCTTCATTTTTCTTTTTCTTTTTTCATAAGGCAATGATAAACAATGGGTTTATCGCCTTTAAATATCAAGAAAATAAAGAATAAAAAGTGAAATAACATATTAAATATGTATTTCTTTGGTGAACGTAATAATTTGAAATACCTTTTATAATGTCTCTTAATTAAAAACAATTAATAGTTAAAACATTTGTGTAATTTCTCTTTGTAGTACGTATTTTATTGATATACTCGTATATACGAAAACAAAAATATACCACCGTTAGTGACTGTTCAGAACTTAAAGTATACTATGATAAGTTTCTTACGCAGTGTAGTGTTATCTAACGTTAAAGACTATGTTATAAATTACTTAGAAAACTTATGTGAGATTATATGCCCTTGGGTGAAATATTGTAACTATATACATAATAATACTGTTTTCTATAACATTAAAAGACGAAAACTGTGAAGGTAATCGTTTCAACTAAAAAATTTCGTCTATTATATTCTACGTAAAATTGCACAAGTAGAAAAAATAATCACCTTTTTAAATGGAAAATCTTGAAGTGTACCATATTAAACCTACAAATAAAATGTGAGAATTTTTAATAAATTATTAATGAATTGTAAATTTTTATTCTAAAAATCATAAAAAGGAAAACATGGTGTCCATAGTTTTAGTAGAACGTTGTTGAGGTAATGTAAGAAGTTAGTCTAAAGGGTTTTTAATTACGACTTATTTACATGGACTGAATTAATTATACCGAGTGTAAAATAAGGCGTGATACACCTCTATTTAATATAAATGGACTGCTATTACAATGTAAAACCTCTACCATACCTATTATATCACTTTTCTGGTGCTTAAGGGTGGTTGAAATTATTGTACCCATTTCATTTGTACCCTGAAGGGGGTAAAGGGGCAATTTTAAATTTTTACATGACAACCTATATCTTAGGACCTATCATTGGAAAGGTCTATGCAATAGAAAAATAATGGGACCTTAAAAAAGTTTTTAGTACATCCTTGGCAAAATTAGTTATGACTAACTTGCGTATCTCTTACATGTTTTAATGTCACAAGTGCTCGAAATGGTGACCTTCGGTGGTCATTCACATGTAAAAAATAAAAAGTGCCACTTTACCCCCTTTCAAAAAGGGAGCAAAAATGTTAACCCCTTTAAATACACAAAAAAAGTGTTATAATAGGTATAGCAAAGGTTTTACGTTGATATAGCAACCCATTTAAATTATATCTAGGTGTATCACGTCTTATTTTACACTCTTTATATTCTATCAAAGCTATGAAATTGTAACAAATAACTAACAATGTAAAAAATGTAAAAATTAATCGTCTAGTAAATCTCTAAGTAGTTTCGTTTAGTATATTGTGCTAATTTGTAAACAATTAAAGCACAGTTCAAATTTAAAGCTGGAAACCCATAGTGTAATTATTATTTTTTAAATAATTATTTATATATTATTTTGAATGTTTTAAATGTTTGTATAAAATATTCAGTATATAAATACAATCAACTTTTCCATATAGCAGAAAAATGTTCACTATTTATTAACTTTACTAAACTTATATAAAACTTAAATTTACCTCTAAAACAATATAAATGAATATGAAAGATGCACACACAACATCATAAGATGACCACATGCAACATCCATATTGAAAGTTATACAACAATAACCAACACCACAAATCAATACTTTACCCCAAAGATGAGCTTCAACAGGAACGCTTTGATCCCCAGTCCTGCTACAGCTGCTGCTACTTTAGCTCCTACAGCTGTAGCTTTGAGTCCTATGGCACCAGCTGCTACTGCTTTAGCTGCTACTCCAGCTTTCACGACCTTAGCTGTCAACGCTTTAGCACCGACCGCAGCTGCTTTAGCGCCTACACCTATCACTTTAGCGCCTACAGCCTTGGCTGCCTTTATACCAAGAGCACCGAGGCCTAATGCTTTTAATTTTAGAAGTCGCTTATCTCGATCTCCGCGTTCGTCGAGGTTAGGTCCGAATGTGTCTTCGCTGAGGACAACCTGTAAACAAAAACAACAAATTAAAAATGAAATTGATAATTTACTTGTTTAAAATTTATTTACATCTTGCCGTAAATTTATCGTATTAAGAATAGAATTCGGAATTGTTAGTCTATCCATAAATATATTAATAGAAATGGAAATTAGATGTATTTAATTGGAACAGTAGAATTAATAATTAGATTTTTATATACAACTTGAATACAACGGGAAAATAATAAATTTTTAAAAAATCGTTGCGTCGAACGAATTTTAATATTTATATTCTTTCGCTATGATACTTGTTTTTAATGTTTTTGACTAATGTCTGAGCATAATTGACCATTTTATTAACATCGGAATAAAAATATCACAGTCTACTAAATTGTATAAAATATCCTGAACATGTCTTTTATAATTTTTAATAACTAGAAACTTATTATTTGATTATTTTATCACTGAGATTAGCGATATTATCGTTGAAAGGCGTTTGATAATTAAACGATATTTTGTGATAATCTGTATTATGTTGTTTATTTTTAGAATATATTCCTTATCATAAATCTAGTCCTATTTTTATGTATACGAAACTATAAATACGACCTTAGAAAAGATGTACTTAATCTCGATGATATTATATTAAAGGTATACATGATTAGTTTCTCTGATGATAAATAATTTTATGTTGCGCTAAAATGTCAACCACTTTATTGCTGTCAGAGAAGAAGTGATTACATAAGAGTAAATAACCTTATTCTATAAGGCCTCATCAGCAATGGCAATATAGCAGGTGAGGCATGTCTAAGTTATTAAATTAAAATGCCAAGTAAAAGTCTCGACACCGGTATTAGTTTATTTTCATAATAATATTTAAATTTACCTTA
This sequence comes from Aphrophora alni, assembly GCA_963513935.1. Lineage (NCBI taxonomy): Eukaryota > Metazoa > Arthropoda > Insecta > Hemiptera > Aphrophoridae > Aphrophora > Aphrophora alni. The sequence continues at coordinate 121,496,115 of OY740769.1, read as the reverse complement.
TTCTATTATTATTTTTATTTCTTATATTTGTGTTTCTTTAGCATTGTAATTACAGCTTTATGTGTGTATCAGAACGTGGGGAGAAACTAAATTAATTTACCTAGAATGTAAATTCTCCATTTCAGATTTTCATTATTAAAGGCAGAAGTGGAACTGGGAAATTCATTTCATGTTTTGGTGTTTATTAAACGTAGCATTATTAAACCTACAGTTAGAGATCAATAATTTTACACAACCGCTATATATTTGACTGAAAGCCAGAATAAAGAGGTAATAAAAGTGTCAATCGTGTGATAAAACCACACGATTTAGGCTCCGTAGGCATATGGGAACAGTTATTTTTAGAAAGTAAAAATCTTTTAAGCTGTCTCACACCAACATATTAATTTCTTTTCATCAAATGAACGTATCTATTCGTAATCAGAATCGCTTCTATTTTTATTTAATACGACAGGCGTAATATTTAAAAAATATATATTCTTCAACCCTATAATAATGGTGTTTCTCCCTTAACCATTTTTGTTTGTTTTGTTTTTGTTATCACTATATTTTCCAGAATTCAAAAAGAAGTTGCTCATCGAATATACATTTCAAAGTTTGACGTATACCCATTATTTTATTTGTTTAGCTGTAACTACGTTTAAATAATGATTTAATCAATGAATACACTATTTTTATTATAAGTATAATCTTTTTTTTTTATTATTTGAAACATTATGGGCTAAATTACAACTACAGTTGTTCTTTAATTAATGTGTAATGTTCTACCAAAAAATCCATACAATCATGTTACTATAAATATTTGCTTACTTACTTTCAAAGCTCTACAGGCCGTTGTGGCCTTGGCTTCCTTCACTATTCATCTATATTTCTGTCTGTCTGTAACTCCTCTCTACGCCCTTAACTCCATATTCTTCAAGTCTCCTACCACATTGTGATTCAAAAGTCTCCCTTTCCCTTTATCCTTGCAGAAGTATTTGATTTTCCCAAGTGTTCTTCACACATACCACAACCAACTTATTTTTCTTGACTTTATAAAGCGTACGATATCCTCTTACCACTTAATATATAATTAATTTCTCTGTTCATTGAAACTCTACACTCCCTTCTATCAAACACTGCCCCATAAATAAATGTTCATAATTTACTTTTGTTGAAATACATTCCTGGTATTTAAATTACCGATGTAAGCGTTGGTATCTTATGACAGGTATCTTTATGTATTTTTTTATTTTGTTGACTGAGTAAGGAGTTTTAACTTCATCAATTTTAAGTCAGTATATTATGTCAAGTTTCCTTTCAATCATACTCCTTATGTCAATATCCTGTACTATTGATTATCATTATTCAGGTCGGTCCCAATATATGAATATCTAATCACACTCTAAAAATCATACCACCACAAAAATAATCTATCACCAGATTTCCAAAATATCATCTCACCAGACCTACTGTCACTGTCGGATTCTTTGCAACTAGGTTTATTCCAAGGACTGTCATGACTTTTTCTCTCCTTTCAAACAAGTTTTCTCTCCTTTCATCTTGACAAGAACTGTCGCATTCCTGGCCATTAATGCTATGTTTTGAACCTGTCTCAATGTGTACATGATGTTATCCTATGTTCAGTCTTGTGCAGAGTCTAGCTCAACAGCAAGAATGTTAGCGTCATCTTGACTTACACCCCTTAACAATGGCACACTCTTTATTTTCCTCCTACTAAATCTATGTCAATACTACGCCGAAGTGTATTATATGAACAATGTTTATTATTTTCTTTTGTGTGTCATAACTCTCCAACGCCTTCATAATTTTATCCTTGGTACAGATTGTTTTACCGCTGTGATGATGTCATTAGTTGGTATTAATGGAACACAAAAACAACAGCAATACAAAGATCCCTTAAACAATATTCACTCAAATGTTAACGGATAAATGACAATAAAAACAAAAGGTAACAAATTATCTAGTTTTAAGACAAGAAAACAACTTTCACCAGTATAAACTTTAACATAAATCCACAAAAACAAACATGTGCAACAAATACAACACATAAACAAACCCATACATGCAAATTCACAAAACCCTTACTCACACGATGAAATGGTTGCACTCCAAAAACCAATGAAATGGACAAAATAAATAAAAAAATAAATTTTAAAAATAGCTTAATAAGGAGCTCCATCTATTACAATATAAATCTTAAACATACATTTAATAAATGTTATTAAAAAATATAATGCAATATTCAGTTACAGTTTTAATAAAAAAATGTGTCCCTTGTCAGTTCAATAATTAACAATCGAACTAAATCCAAAACTTTTGTTGTAGATAGTACTATTTGAAAGAATAACAATAATTTTTAAAATGAAGTTGTTAAATTACTATTATGCGGTTTAAGAGACCAACACTTACTTTCAGTCACTTAATGAATATAATTTTAATCATTTAATAAAATTTATTATTCTAATTCTCTCAATTAATTGAAATTGGTATAAATCTATGATTTGATCCACAAATTTCTAAAATAATTTCTGAAATAAAAAAAAATTCCAGGTATCCGCAAAATTCAATTACATGGTATAAATAATAATATTTATGGAAACATTATTATACTTTCTTTTTTCTTGTTTTTATTGCCTATAAAGTTTAATATACGTGTATAAACTCTCGTATATACGACACAATGTTTAACATTCACTTAGTGACCGCAAATAAAAATAAATATAATAGATAGTGAAAAAAATTTCCATATTGCAATCGGCAACATGTCTTCCAGTTTACCGACCATAGATTTTATGAACATTAATTATATTTATTCGTATCGAACTCTATCACATATATTTACGACACATTCATTTAAGTAATTGCCGTTTAGTACTTTCGTATTTGTTACTGTAATTAAATAATCTTGAACAGTTGTAACTAGTAAAATTACTGGGTTGTGGACTGACGGGTAACTTAATGCTTTACTTTAAAGATAAGAGAGATTTGCCCCTACAATGCCATACTTGGCACACAACTTTACCTCGGCGTCAAGGAATTGACATCTACCATTGTGGACTCTATTTGCTCTGCAGTTTAGCTTTCACCAATCTCTTTTCCTTATATGAAAAGGTAATTCGTTGTATAGACTGCTGCATCACATTCATTGCAGATAGTTAAGTGCTTTAATTAAAACACATTTTGTGATGTTATTTGAGTCTGTACTTTCTCTTTTATCAATGTCAAGGACTCTAAATGTATTAGTTATTCAATGGAAGGTTACTTTTATAGAATTCCGCTAAAGCAATGGCTCGCCATATTTTTATGAAGCTAGTTTAATTCAATTTTTATTGAATTTTGAACATAACATATTTTAAATATTTTCAAGTGTCATATTACTTGAGTTTTATTTATTTCAATTGTTTGAAATATAAATATAATATATTTTTAATATTTTCAAGTGTCATATTAATTGAGTTTTATTTATTTCAATTGTTTGAAATATAAATATAATATATTTTAAATAATTTCAAGTGTCATATTACTTGAGTTTTATTTATTTCAATTGTTTGAAATATAAATAAAGTAAACTGTTAATTTTAGTCTTTTAATATCAAATTTTACTTATTTTTATTAAAGTTGTTTTTTTTCCAAATTCGTTTAATATTTGCAATTACATTTAGTTTATTCCTTCCCTTATTATTTGATTAAAATTAGTAAAATAATTAGTGAATAACTTATAAGAATAACATTCAATATAAAATTTCTTGGTAGAACATTGTTTTAGGTACAATTGGTAGAAAATTTGGCGTTGCATTCTAATAGCTGATATAAATTTAAAAGACTATGATATGTTTACTCCTTCATTTTGGCTCTTGTAATGATGTTTATATTATTTTATTACTATTATTTGTATGCGTATTACTTTCACTTGACAAGAATTATTTTCGATGGACTTTTATATAAACTAAATATTATTATGAAATTGGAAATTGGTGTAAATACATAATAAAAAGTTGTTACTAGATTTAGTATATTTTATCTGTTAACAACAAAGGAGTTTAAGGTTAGAATTTATATGTTTAAACTAAATTAGTAAGACAGACCAAAATGGAAAAAAATAACAATAAAAACTAATCCTCTGCTTTGCTACTTGTTCATTGACACATGTTCATTCAGCAACTTTTTTCGTCTTACATTTTCTACATTTAAGGTGCGCAAAAGTTTAGCTACACATTAAGACTATTGTTTTTTTGACTGACTGGCAGTAGCCAGTCTCCTGTGTTTCACTTGTACAATATTCTATATAACAAAATATTATAGTTCAACTATCTATTATACCAAAAAGATAATTTACATAGTGAGATTTTAAAGTAACCATTTTATTATAATGAACTGAAATATGAGTTTTAATCAATTTATATATATATATATATATATATATATATAAAACTAGAAGATACTTTATATTTCTCTTTACTAAAACTTTTGTTAAAATATTAATCTAATAATTTAAAAAGTACAATTTAATTAAATGATAAATCCTGTCATTTCAAGTAAACTTCTAATAACTAAATTGAGGGGTAGCGCCTTCACTAGATACTCAACAATATTACCTTCAGTACAGATTATTTTAACTTAAATTAATTCATTCAAATTCACATTTTTAATACTTTAAAAATTATTTCATTTTAAGTTAATGTTTGTTTGTCTCTTTAAGTTGCATGGCAAATTTTTAACAACAAATTTCACAATGCAAAATGTTTCCATTATTATTACGATCAGCTGAAGAAATTTTGTTTGAGTTTGGAAGGGCTAGTCTTAAAGTATCTCAATACTCCTAATAAAATACTAAAAGAATTGTAATACATATGAGTATATTATGAAATAATTAGATGTTTTAAGATCTTTTCAGAGCAAGAAATGATATGCTAAAAAATCCTTTAATCATGATATGCGTTACTGCAAGAATCTTGTGTGATAACAACTCCTATAACCAGATCACAGAAAGCCACTTTTAAGACGATAGGGACACGGAATGAACTATTTTCATTCTGCTAAAGCGATAATCGTCAAGAAGTAGCTATAAACGAATCTAGTTTATTTCTATAGTTTACCACTTGTATAGTTTCTTTAGTTTACATAAACGTTTAAGACATCATATTTAACATTCTTTTCATGGATGTTTCTGTCAAACACATATAATATCATGAGTTTTGTTGAATTTGGACTTCAAAATTTAAAATATATTTCTATGGTGATGACACCTATATATCAGGGGGTTAAATATGAAGAAGATATCACTTTATCTCTGTACGTTAAAGAATGTAGCCGAATCGTTTGTAGCAGAGAATCGACATTTTAAATTCAGAAGAGAAGTAAGCTTATGACTAGCATACCGACAAAATATTAAATGATTGTATAATAAATATCGTCGGAATCAATTAATTTACATGATTTCTCCAAACAAATAAATAATGTTTATTTATAATTTCATTGTGGGTTGAAATCTATCTTGACTATTAGGAACCAAAATATAAAACAAATCTGCCTCACTTCCACCAAAGTTTGCCCTCATATATAACAATACCAAGCAATCACTTAGGTTGATGTTTGGTTGAATAGGGACTTGAGTACGTGTACAAGTAAAATATTACTACATGGCCTCCTCCCAACAAATTTAAAAAAAGAAATACACTGACTTTAAACAACAGGCGATAGAAATATACTTTTCGCACACACACATTACTGTACAGTGCATTTCGAAATGTAACCTTAGTCAGCTATAGTTCAAAACTATCTCATAAATGTATTAAATATTAGGTCCAATTTATCATGACCATCATTTTTGGATGACCTGGGCATTGAATCGGATACAGAAGTGATTGGAAAGTTAGCCATGAAATACCAACACAGGCTGGACCAGCATAAGTAGTCGGTGATCGTGGAAATGTTGTACAACAGTGACTACTTCACTACAAGGAGGCTGAAGAGGACGAAGCCAAGAGACCTCTCCAGCTAGTATGACATTACTAGTGAGACCGGCCATTGGACTGCACCCCCATAAAAAAAGAACTATTTGAAATTAGAATTGCTAGAGAAGTCCTCAGTTGCAACATTGAAAAAAAAATTTTTTTTTTAAATCCTTTTTGGCATTACTATGAAAATTTTTAATTTTCCATTTCGTGAACTGAATAACAATTCTCTATATTGTTAATTTTGTGGGTTTTCTATAATACATTAATTTCGTTTTATTTGTATATATTGAATTCACAAGATTTCTAAAATAAATGGTAAGAGTATGTATTAAGAATATTATGTTCCTTTATAAACAGAAAGAGGAAAAAAAGTTGGATTATTTTGATTTTTTCAGCCCACATGGAAAACATAAAATGCACAAGAATCATATTTATTGAAATAGCTATTGCAAACATCTCTTCATGGCAACATACAAATGAATTAAACACATTTTTTCAGAAAAAAAAATTATCTCTGCAACTAACTGTCAGTGTGGAGGTTTGTGTGTATGTAGCAGGTGAGGATGATGACTTGGTCATTGAAACGTCGTCTTGTATTTGTCTTGCTCAAAAAAAGAGATTTTTTTGTTGAACAATGTGTTTTATTCATTTCTTTATTGAAGTGTGGTTCATTACAGTTGATTCTTTGCGGCACACTAAAATTAATTTTAGATTTTTTTACATTTAATTAATTTATAAAAAAATGGTGTTTAGCTAAAATGTTTAAAAAAATCTTCGAGCAAGTCGCATAGGAGATTTTTAATATTTCCCTTGGATTTTAAAAACTAGAAGTCACTTAATACATTTTACTCTTTAGAGTGCCACGTTTTTAGTAATACGCTTTCTATGAATCACGAAATTCGATATACAGTGCAGTAAATTGTCAATCATAATTCACATATCATTATCAAAATAATACTCCATTTCTATGTTCTTGTCACCAAAAAACAAACACTTTACTTACCGGTTTAACCTCAGATAAGGAACTCTGAATGTCTTCAACTTGTGTTAACATCTGCACGACATCCCGTTTTACTACGGGCGACGCTAACATTGTGTGGAATAGAATAACACCTAGCAAAAACCGGCATCGCCATCTTATCGCACGTGACATTGTGAACCTGTAAAAAACAAAAGAAATTATATTAGACCTTACAAGTAGTATACATAAACTTGTGTATTTATACAAGTAGCTCATGTTTATGAAAGTAGTTCTCGCATAAATGTGTGCACCTTCATCTTATGCGATCTGTCAAATACTTAAAACAATAAACTTGGTATAATTCAATATAAAAAACTGTTTTTACTTTATGGTCATAAGTTTTATTATTATATTTGCAAACTGAGCTTTATCTTACTTCGCTAGTAATACAGATTCATATTTTATAATTTTATACACATTATGTTAAAGCTTGCATACGTTAATCATGTTTGTTTTGTGTGAGTATTTAGGTGTTTTGTTAATGTATGACATTACATTTAAGAAACCTATTTACTTTACACGATACGCTCCGGTGTTGCAAAGAGACCGCAAATATGGAAGTGTCATAATTGCATAATTTAATCCATGAGAACAAATTTGTGGCACAAGGTAAACCACGAGCGTTACTCCATGTTTAAAACTATAATTAATATCATAATCTGTTATTTGTACTGTTTTCCCTTTAAGGTTTCTCTTTTGCTGCTTTTCGATGCTATAGTAATAAACAATGTAGTTCATTTAGGAGGGAAAACATCAGGTTTTTCCTGCTACTGCTACTGCTACTGTCATAACATGCTACTGTTTTCAATTATATCACACGAGACTACATAAATTGCATACACTACATAAAGAAGATGAAAACCAACACTAGAATATGATTCTCTCTCTGAATAAATTATTGTACAAAATGCATAGGTCGGGAGACTAGGATCATGCCATATGAGATCAAGGGCAAGGATCATCGTACATTGTTCCTAAACTAGGTTTCACTAGCTTTAAATTTGTCGTCGACGGGAAACGATTTAACGATTTGCATATATATAATTGCATTTCAAGCTTTCTTAACTGTTCTCTGAATGGCATCCTCAGTGCATACTGACACAATATATATATATATATATATATATATATATATATATACATACATACATACATACATACAATATAAATATTATAATATATGTTTGTAGTCTGTACGAACAAAGTTTAGTTTAACAAGTTTTCATCTCGTATTAAAAATATATTTTTAATGTTTACGTTATTACATATAAATTTTTGTCATCATTAATAGTTTGAATTTACAATTATTTTTATATATTTTAAAATATTCCTTAAAATAATTGTCGTTTTCATATACAATTTTAGTTTCATAAATTTTAATAGTATGGTTAGTGTTATTATTATTTTATTTTTATTTGGAAATAATTAAGGATCTAAAATGAAAGATGTATTTATGACAACAATGAATACTACGAATTGTATTTTACAAATATATTAAAACTAACTGCTTTATTATTCACGAATGTTACATGATATATCAATTTGCTTAGAAAGTTTGAAGTTATCAACATGATTAAAATATTTTCGGCTATAGCGTACTAATTAAGTCTAATTTCTATTAAAATTATTTGTGCACTAAGCCATGTCTGATTTTCGTCGGTATTAAGCAACAGCTGTTTTTCATGTTTGTTACATATCTGACCTCCCACAATCCAACAGTGAAAGCTAGTAAGAAACTGGTACTAAGCCGCTATTCTGGTACATGATAGGTGTGGTGACCGAACCACTTATTGCATAATCTTTAACTTTCTTTTGCAACCAATCACTGGAAAGTAAACAGCAAAACCTTGGTCATGAGATTTTTTATACTTTTTTTAAAATAATTTTGTGCCTGATGACTTCATGGTTTGTTTTATTAGAACAAAGATAAACAAAAGAAAATAAATATAAATGAAATCAATAGAGGAATAAAAAAAGCATTTAGTTGATATAACAAATGAGTGAATGGTCATTATATCTTTTACATACTTTTTATTTATTATTTTACTTTTTTTGTTGCAAAGATCTTAAGCATGTAAAATGAATGTATTACAGGCAATTATAATTTAGCAATATAAAGTAAAAAGATGGAAATTTAGTTTGCATTCAATAGATGATATTGGTGAAGCTCGTCAAATCATTCTATAACTTCAACATAAATAATATTGCCTTTGACTTTACAAGTTTATAACAATACAATTAACTGAATATTATTTGCAGATATGACAAAATACCATTTATTTATTTATTTTTTGTTGTAAGATCAAAATATAAATAAAGCGCGTTTAAATAATTTAATTAGCTAAAATCATTGAAATAAATATTTTTTAACTCTGTAAACCAAGTCCCATTCTTTTGACTGGTGTTATATGCATTTACGGTTGTTGTTTTTTTTTCATTGTATTTATTTGTAGATTCATTTGTTTACTGCACACGACCGCATTGCATAAATTATCATTTAAATGACATAATGCACAATAGTGTGTATCACTACCGGCATAATAATGATTCTTTAGAGATAATGACAGTCCTCAAATCCAATTTAATTCACCGCATGTCATAACATAAAATTACATCATTACTAACTCCTTTTAAGTAATCACATATTAAGGGAAGAATTTTTTGTTCTGTAAAAAAGCAAATTTGATTCAAAATTCAATCAATTTCAATAAATTATTTTGTATATCTTATTTAAAAAAAAATTATTACAACTTACACCGAGCCTTAAAAGTTTGTGGAGTTTCTTCTTTACTGTAACCCATAAAATAATAGGCCTACATATTAGGTAAAGACTCTTCTCTTTCCTGACATTTGTAAAGAGACATTATTTCGTTTGTTCGTGATAAACACAATGATTCTATTCCTCTTTGAAAAATAGTTTTAATTGAAACGCTTTCTAAACATCATTCAATGATGTTCTTTTTACTATTATTATATCAACGTTATCTTTGCCCACATTTCAAGACCACTTTAGTAGTCTTTGAAAATACTTTATTGTTAATAACAAACGACTTCACACTTTTCATGCATGAACCCTCTAACTTGCCATTAAAAATTTCCCCATTGTACACTTTTAAAATGTGTAAAAAAGTCACTGAAGGTTAACAACAAGTAGATGAATTGTTGTCAACTTTATATAACAAGCCCTATTGGCAATGTCATACACCTTTCTATCTCCATGACATTGCTATAATCCTGTCCAATAAGCATTTTTTTTTTTAACTCAGAAACAACGAATTTTTCTCTGATCGGAAATTATTTTTGTGTGTCTAATTATCTACGTTTATAAACTTAAAATAAAATTTTATATATTTACATATAATAATAAAATTCTATTTGTTTTATTCTTTAATTGTGAATCACTTTAATTTAATGAAATTTTTAATACATTTTATCCAATAGTCCCACGCTACGTAATTGTATGAATAAGAACTTATTGTGTTTATGATGGTTAAGAAACAATATTTTGACATGGTTTTACATATTAAAATTTTTTGAACAAAACAGTATCCAGAACAGTTCTTAACCTACTATCTGGACAAGACTAATAACAAATTGAAACAATAAGTAAAAAATTAGGGAGAATTTATATTTTAATCTAAAAGTTATAAAAATAGCTCAGATTTAAGTAAAAAAAACCCCCATTCGTATCCTAATAGTGAAAATCATGTACAAGTTTAACAAGTTTTTGGTCCAATTATTAAATAAAATTATACTTAATTTACAAGTAATGTTCAAATATGTATGTAGTTGCTTGTAAATGTGTGGATGTGTGGTTTTTTATGTGGTTGTGTACAAATTCAATTTATTAAAACACGCTATAAAAAATTGTAAACAAGCTAAATTATTTTAAAATAAATTTTTAAAAGAACACAAAAATGATAAGTATTTATTAAATAATTATATTACTATATTACTGTATATTTTGTTCATCAACCTATTACACAATTCGCATCTGTCCTTCTACTAAAAAAATACAATTTGTATTTTAAAAAAAAAAAGAAGAATATTAACACAACATTGCACTTCACTTTCAATAACACTTTTCAAAATCCAGTTTGAACTCTTATTTATTCCTAAAATAGAACTTCCGGATGTGGTCCGAGCCCTTGCAGTGCTTGATGGTGAATGCAAGGAATATGATAGTGGAAGGTGCTTTAACCGGTCATTATCTGGGTCAAAACATCTGCAGTAAGTTACTTGTTACTTTCTGGTGGCTTTCATAACTCCAGGATGACTAGGCTATTATCTTTACATCACCTTATATCTAACAATCATTCACAATTATTTGTCTACACAGCTTGTCTAAATTATGACTTGTTCTCAGATTAAATAATAGAAATAAGTGACTAGAAACCTGTTCAAAGTAAATTTAAAATTCTTACTATTTAGTTTTTACGACTCTTTATTACATAAGAACATTTTATACATTTAAATTTAGGATAAATAAGTTTCAATTGAGGAAAATTTTTATACCTGTTGTTATAGACTTATCCTTTTATTAATTCTAATAAATAATATATTACCGAAAATCTTACTAAACTGAATTTCAAATAAATAAATTACTTTCCACTTCCAATTCTATAAACTTCTTCAGCGAAATGGAACTGGTTTTCCAACACACTTCACATGGTTTAAGTGTATAACTAGAAAATATATTTCTTCTTGTAACACAAACATTTCACTTTAAGAGTTTATGATACTTGACAACATATAGCGACCACTGTGGCTGTCGTTTTACCCTTCTTCGTAATTTCAAAGATTAATGCTTAATTCATATTATAAAGATCTAAGTAAATGTCGTAAATAAATACTACGAAACAAATATCCAAAAACAAGAAGAATATTAAATGAGTTATAACTTTGTATTTTATTATAAAGATCTTCAACGACTAAATATTAAAATCCTGCATTGACACTATTCCTTGCTCCTTCACCTAAACACCGTAGTTTCATGATTACAATATTAATTACATCCACATGTTAAGTGCAGTCTTCATATAATTATTCATTAAATTCACTCAGGCGCTGTTCCTCATTTTAAAAACAAAATGTAACCTTACATAAAATTTAAATGTAATATCATAATATTTTACATAACAGTTTAAGTCCATAACTCCAATTTCTTCATTTAATATATACTTCTCATTATAGATATAATACACTAACTTTTATAAGATTTACCAATCAAATTGGGAGATATCAAATTTGATAAATAAAGGAGGAAAGACAGTTTATTTTTAAAACGATGGCGTAAATGGAATTCACAAATCGTTTACAGATTCCAAAATATTTTAATATTTCTGTATATTTGAACTAGTTTTTTTCATGTACAGGTGTTATTAATTTTTGACTGGTTTATGATTGTAAAGCGGATGGTATAAACATAATTAAACTCATTTATATTTATTTCAAGACACAAATGATTTTATATTTTGAGGATGTATGTAGTTATCTTTTATTGCAATTGAAAATGTATATATAAAATACATAAAATTTAATTACAGTCGCACTATCGGTGTTAATATCAAAAGCAATCTTAAACGTGAAAAAATATTTAGTTAACCTTTATATTTGAAATTATCAAGTTAAACCCCTTTTCCCACCCAATTTAGAGGGGTGGAACCTATCATCTCAGAAGTAAGTGTTTTAAGTAAGGAAGAGGGGAGAAACTAAGGAGGATAACTATAGGTTTACTTACACACACATATATTTAAAAATATATATATATATATATATATATATATATATATATATATATATATATAATATGTAGACCAAAAATACGAAGGGGAATTGGACTTTAAAATCACCAGGTATATTCATTTCAACAAACTGTGCGAAGTTCTCTCAACCACGCTACATAAGGCTTAAACAAAATAAAAATATCTTCTTGGAAATTCAAAAAAGCAAATATTTTGTAGTCCCAGTTATGTAATTTGGTAGTTCTACGTTCTTCCTTGGGATTTTTTTTAATATTGTGTAAACATATATAAAATAACCAGAGCCAACCATAATAACAAATAGAGAAATATACTGTTTTAGTAAAGCCAAAGAAATTTTTGAAATTTAAATGGGATGACCATTTATGTTTATTTCACTTCTCTTCCATTGTGTAAATGCAACACAGTAAGTAAGTTCTTGTTCATACCGAACGTCAGAAATAAAAATATATTCTTCTATTGTTAGTTCCATCGTTCTATTTATATTTTGATAACGAGGATGCTTTTGGAACATTGTACAAGTTTAGTAATACCGAAGGATTTTGGCTTTGAATTACACTACTTCAGTCTACAAAGTACAGACAGACAAAATAATAGTAGAAAGGGTGAAGTATTTAGGAAAGGGACTCACTTACGTAACATAATTAGTTCCATTTAATGTTAAAACACAAAAGTTAATCTTTGCTACGATACAAAACAGTAGTTACAAAAATAGTCCTTATTTTTCTGAATTGAACAGTTTTATTTTACAACTTTTGATGTATTTTTATTTGAATTTTTATTTGAATTTGTGGCTAGTTTATAAAACCGTTCACATTAAAGTTGTAAGTTGCCTCTGAATATTTTAATGTGATTTTATACCGTTAAAGTTTGAAGAGTGGGGGGGGTATAAATAACAGATTAGAATAGAGATTCTGACCTTTACATCAATAGTAAATTAAATTAAACGTTCTTCCTAATTGTAATTTATGCAATGCAACTTATGAACCTGAGTTGCAATGGAAATTATTTGCAATTAAAACTTTCAACCGTTAATATTTCCTTGCTAAGTCATTTGGAAGACATTATCATTGCAAAAATCATTGAACTTACAACATTATAATTGTAAGACTTTCCACTCGGACGATTCTTATCGATCCTAATTAGGAATAACTTCATTATCGTTGCTCATTTCTTAAATAAAAGGAAAAGTCTTTCTTAATAAGGCAGGTAATTTATTCTGATGTGAAGAAAACGGTTAATTTTAATTTGATGTTAATCCCATTACATTCTATAAGTATTTAAGTTGATTATTAATTATGAATTCAAATGAAATGAAACGGAAAATACAATTAAACTTATTAAAGAAATATAATTTTATATATAATTATTATTTCATATTTTAGCTATACTTGTTAATAAAATGTTACTGAAATTAAATCAAAGAATGTGAGATATTAGAACACAGATGTGTTTATTGTTACATAGCGTATTTAGTCAGTTTAACTAATGTGGTGTTTTAAAACAATTAGAATACATTAAAAATGGTAACTTATCTTTAAAAAAATTCAATGTTAACTTTATTATAATAAAATTTAATATTTATATAATACAAAAATACCTTAATAAAATTATACTAATAATAAACATTTGCATGAATAAAATTGTACTTTTGTACTTTTTTCTCTACAATTTAATTTAATGTTTAGTTTTTTAATAAACTCAATAGTCATTAAAGTTATAAAATGACAAAAATACATCTAATAACGTCACTTTTCAAAAATAACTTTTGTTTGTTTTGTGATATTTTTGGAGAGTATTCACTATTAAAGTAATAAACAGATTTACTAAAATACCTTTTGGGCATATTAAATAATTAGAGTTCCTTGTTTATGAATAATAAATTTCACAATAGTTGTTTTCTTGTACATATTGCAAACTAATTATTCTGTATCAAGGCGTCTCAATACCGAGACAACCAGAAATAAATTTAACCTTGCTTTTCGTGTTTAATTTGACTTTTCAAATATAGTAAATAAATCTTAGTATTTATAGACTAATTACTTTAACCTCTAGCAAAAATACAGTGTAAACTTTTTAAATCGTTTCATAATCGAATAATATAAACTGGGACGATGAAACTGCCCCGATATTTTAGGTACGTTTGAAATGATGAAACTGTCCCGCTCATTAAAGAGGATCAAGAAAGGTCGCCTCGCAAGCCCAGAAATGCTGAACTTGCCCCGAGTGCCCGAGCCAGTAAGTTTGACTGACTATTTACTTTAGAAAATAATATTGAAAACATGTTAAGGATGTTACCGCATGTTAATGGGTGTGACATATCGTTCAACTATAGAGACGTTATTTTTTTGTACTATTTATGTAATTTTTCAATGGAGACAGGAGAAATTTAAAGACATTTTATTCAATGTAGTTTTTTATTTAAATTTCTCTAAAAGATTATTTTATTTCGATACTATGTGTTTAAATTTAACCTCAATCAAACATATAAGCCTGTTAGTTTAGGTTAGGTTAGGTTAGGTTAGGTTAGGTTAGGTCCTGTAGCATACCATGTTTTCAATATTATTTTCTAAAGTAAATAGCCAGTCATAGAAAATGACTACCTAGCCGGGCGCTCGGGGGATTTCAGCATGTTTAGTCTTCCGAGGCGACCCATCCTAATTCTCTTTAATAAGCAGGGCAGTTTCATTGTTTCAAAAGT
This sequence comes from Aphrophora alni, assembly GCA_963513935.1. NCBI lineage: Eukaryota > Metazoa > Arthropoda > Insecta > Hemiptera > Aphrophoridae > Aphrophora > Aphrophora alni. The sequence continues at coordinate 121,480,671 of OY740769.1, read as the reverse complement.
ACCCAAAATGTCGGGGCAGTTTCACTACACCCATATAAACTGATAACAATTTCTTGATACAACTATACGTTTACTTCTGTCTTTTCTGCTTTTATAATTTCAGGCACTTTTTGGTTTAATTTGGATTTAAAATAAGTTTAACTGAATTAATTGGACTGTACAACGTACCTAATAAATTCGTAGCTTAAGAATCAAACTTTGAAGAGAATCTAAGTTGAAAAACAACATTGCATAAAAAAATACATTGGAAGTTTAATCACTTAAGAGGCGGGCTGTACACAATATACACTTTGAAAAGACTAAAAGATAACATATTAAAAATTTGAAGATATTTCTTTGAATGGAAAACTAATATTTTTTGCACCACAAGCACAGCTGAAACTTTAAATTAAAAAATTGCATATCTCCATAACAGCTCCTTTACAAGAACAATTTTCTCCGCACAGTCTACGTATCAAATTTGAATAACTTTTAACTAAATTACTAGAGCTAATAATACACTTTTTGTCAAATGTTGAGGTTATTCAATTGAAAATTAAAGTTTCTTGTTTTCTTTTCATTAACTCTATTATTTTTTTATAGTAATAAACAAATCTGAGGAGTTTTAACACTGAACACAATAAAATATTGTTACTTTTCCAGTCACTTAAAGATGAACACTTCAGAGGTAACGATGTGGTTATTCCGTAGTACCCTAACTATATCTGCACGTTTCTTCATGTCGTCTTAGATTAGAGCACTCTGTCAGGTCTTTAGTAGAACTCTTGTTCTCTTCGGACCCTGAGGCCATTAAAATAGTTGAGGGCTAGGGGTCATTATATTGAAGTTTTTTATAAATTGATAAAAACCGAGAGGGTTTTTTTTGCTTTTAAACAGCAAGAACAAAATACTTAGAGGTGAGACGTTATTACCAAACAACCATTAAGAAATAAGCAACCGAGATTTCAGCCATCGAAGTTTTGATAAACGGTTTATATGTGAAAAATGGGAATACAATCTAATAAGCATGTGTTCTTTATATCTGAAAAAAAAAAAATAAATAAAAACCTTTTTTCTTCTTTTTTTAGAACCACGAGGTCACGTTTAGTTATTCATTTTTGTAAAGCATTAACTATTATTATACCTCTGCCTCCCTTCCATTTACACAGTGGTGGTTACATGCAGCCTGGGACGCCGCTTCAGGTATTACTGGAGCCAGTATCCTAGCAATCGCAACAAGAGATTTACCACTTCTAAATTCTACTCTGTAATGAAATATCGCTTTATTTAGTTTTAGAATGATATTTAATCTTTATGTTCTTCTTATATACTCTAAGATGAGTTCATCAAAGGTATCTTTCTCTTTCTAACAAATGTATCCTGTCTTTCTTTTAATAGTGACTAACCATACTAATTTATTACTTACACCGCAATTTTTTTTTACACGCCTCAAAAAAAAAACAGGTCTCTTTTCTACCGCTATCCGAAATAGATCTATGTAAAAAACCATTAAATGAATCTTCCATTTTTAACAAAGAGCTAAAACATAAGCATTGTAGGTAAACAACTTTACAAATTACATAGTTGATTTGCTTCACTCAAAACAGAAACAACCCTAACTTAATATATTACCTGATCTAGTCGTCTCTGATTAACTATCAAATCAAATTGATACTGTATTAAACAAAATGTTTCACTAACAAGTTGACGTTGGTATGCAACCTTATAGTTTACATTGCTTAGTTAATGTTATATTAGCAAAGTCCGCAGAGAAAGTAAGAAAAGCATCATTTAAGAGAGAAGAAAGTTTCAAAACTAATACGCCTAATTCAGAGTTACTAACAATAGTAAATTAAAATGAAATTATAAATATTTATCGTCAGAAATTGAGCTCTACAGTATAAAATTTAAAAAATAATACAATTAAATCCCTGCAAAGGCCAATTTATATATTTGAGCTTATCGAATGAATGTCACATTCAAAGATGTATAAGAAAATATTCACAAATAAAAATATGAAAATGTTAGTTTGTTCAAAATAATTAACTACGGTTTCAAAAGGTCACTAAATTTAAACTTCTTGGTAGGTTCCTCAGTTCAATAGCCACACCAATCTATGTTGTGTTCGAATATATATTTACTAGGGATTCTGTGATCGAAATCCTTGATTGTTTTAAAATATTCGTTATTCTCGTAATCAAAATGTGGCTACTGCCTAGCGCCCTATGTAAACACACAACAATACTTACAGACCAGAAGTAGCAATAAGTACTTCACCGATCACGTTAAGATGCGCGTTAATTTCTTGTTTCAGTGTCAGTGTTATGTGTATGTATAATTTATTTTATTGCACGATGACCTCTTAGAAGTGAAGAAGACCAGATGATGGAGTTACGTCTCCGAAACATGTCCTCATCAAGAAGACACAAGACGAACTTCGTTAAGGTCAGTTTATTATTAGTAATAAATCATGCAATTATCATTAAGGTAACACAATCATTCAATACAAAATTCTCAGTAGTATTATCAGATTTTTTTAATGTCACCCCGGTTATTATTCAATTTCTATAAACGATGCTGGCTATTTTATTACTTTCTATTTGTTATCCTTAATTTTATTTGTAAATAATAATGCATCGAGTCCATTTTAGTCAACAACAGAGACATTATAAATTTGTATCAACTAATATTACTGACAACACCGACAGCAGTAAGCTCTGTCGCTGTTTATAATGCCATACGCGGTAACTCCTGCGATTCATGCTTACATAATATGGTTTCAAAATGCAATCCGTCTTTGCAAACCTTGACCGAGTATGCAGTAACGTCGCTAGATTGCAGATTTTCTTATTATTTTCTTTTGTATCAGATTGCTGTGAACAAATTATTTCCAGCAGAACTATTGACAACAAATTACATCACATGTTACTGAATAAAGGAAAAGAAGAAATTAATAAGAAGACTCAAAAGATTAGAGATTAATACCAAAACAACTAAATATTAAAATTTTATAATAATGTTTAAAAACAGTATAGTTTCCACTGGAATCAATGCCGGAATATTGTTGGAAATTGTTTTTCTTGGAAATGTTATTTATCCCATGATAATGGAACCTGTACTAATCAAAATGTATAGACGGAGGTACCTGTCCCTCAGTAATAAATGCTAGTGTAGATTTTATCAATAAGTATTTATAGTTGATAATGTTTGTCAAGTGCGTAGTCAGTTAATTCGTCCATCCAGCAGGGCTTGAATTAAAATTGCGACCCCGTAATTATGTCAATTACATTGAATTATTGGCAACTGATATTAAATTTACTTTATAATGAAAAATTAATGAACCTAGCAAGTTTATTGCACGTGTTCCATTTTTACGAGGCTCTTTCTTATTAACCTCGAATGTGCTCACATCCACATTTTAAAAATTAAGGAATCACTATGCAGTAGCTATGTTGACTGATCAATATGATAATTGGCTGGCTACGAGCATTTTCTTATTTCTCTGAAGTGTTATAGTCACCGGTTACAGGATTTGTTGAATGACCGAGACTGAGAAGGAAGCCAAATTATGATGTACCAAAACGGTTAGGGACCATGTTTCCCATTATTTAAAGAAAATTAATTTATTAATTACGGCGCAAAATATAATCCCAAACCTTGTATATAGCTCGAAATCTTATTTTCGAGTCTTCTGCCAAATTGGATTGAATAGAAGGAAATTAAAAACCCAACAACAAATACTTTTTTATTAGGGTTTAAATTATTTTACCTCAATGTTTAGTTTATAGCTAATAAAGCCCAAATTTATTAAATGATGTAAAATTAGTTTTATAGTAACGAGACTTCAAGATAAAAGTGTACCACTCGGAGTTACTAGGAATTATAAGTTGGTCGATAGTGCAATTACGCGCCACCAGACCCACTCTAAAATATACGAAATAAATGTGTGTCCTTACAATGCACAATAATTATTTCTGAACGTATTAAATGATTACAAACAGGTTAAGTCACTACTTTCAGGCCCCATTTCGTCTCAAATACCACACATTTTTAGATGTCCTTTTCCAAACTAACGACATAATTTTAGCCATGCCCATACTTTGCTGGAGAGAACCGTCCTTTTTGTTAAAGAGGGATAATTTATCATTTTACCCAATTAAAACTAACATTTCAAAGCTGAACATGCGTTTTTTCCATGTTTACGTTTGTGTAACTCAAAAACACCTGGGTAAATTCATTTACTGAATAAAAAAAAAGATAAGATTAAGAATACGTGTTAAAGTGTTCACATATTGAAGATAATTACAAACACATCAAATATCGCATTTTAAAATAATTTTTAGCAACAGTTCATTGGAATCAGTTATGATATATTACTGCCAAAATATATAACTATTAAATTACATATTAACATTGCTTATACTAAGACCTAGGCCACCGTATTAAGGCCCACTCAGCCAAACATGAGTCATAACTAAAACACAGTAATTAAGAAAATTGCAGTGAATTATTTCTACCCGAGAAAAATCACCAACTTTATTGAAAAATAAACTAATGACAGCTAATGGTACACATATATCTTATTCAGGATATTGAAAAATTACCGAATCAGGTCTATGGGAATACATTATGTGAAATATACTTATAACCTTTTAATACCTTAAAAAAGAATTTAAAGAATCACTAAAACTACAAAAGCTTAGGGGGTTCTTGTCTAATGATAGACTGGTCACGGCTGTGGATAAGAAGAAAGCACGAGGCTGTGGTATGTGGAACCAGAACCCTCCCTACTCACCTCGCAAAAAAAGAAGAGAATCCCATCTGATATATTTGAAGTGAAAGTATTTTCAGTCGAAACACCTTTCAAGTTATTAAATAATCACAATATTAATACCTGCCAGACCAAATTCTACTATCCTAACTTATTAAAATATAAAATAATACGCTTGTTTTATAACCTAGGACCGTACATCTAACAGTGCCTGAAAATAAATCTCACTTCCAACCACTGATCAAATAACAATCGTCAACAATAAATAAAATAGAAAAGACTTGTTAAAGTCAGATTAAAATTATTATGTACAAGGAGTATAAACCAAGCTCTTATTTCTCTTCCCTTTTTTGCTGGAATAATTAATCTGTTACCCGTTTTACAAAACTATAAAACTGATATTAATTTATTGATTTTAAACGCTTATGTATAAATTTCTTACCAAGCTAGTATTATCGATTAAATAAATATTTCAAGCGAAAAATATACGACCTAGACATTTGGCGCGTAAAGCCAACGGTCCTGGGTTCAATTACCGTTCTAGGTGGTATATTTTTCACTTGAAATAATTATTTAATTATAAAAATGTACCGAAAAATAAAAAATTAATATTCTTTGAATAGTTAGTTATGTTTAAGCTATCGTAATAAAAATATGGTGTTTTTATATAATACAGAAGTTTTATAAATATTTACAATGTCCATTGTTACATTTGACATCATATGTGTATTTATATAACCACTACACTAGAAATAAATATTCGAAACAATATTTTCGTGGCAGGAATTACTGAATATTTAGTTCTGTATAATCAATGTGTTGAATTTTTCTTTGCATACTTTAACACTTTACACGTATGTGTAAATTGTTTTTAACTTAAGCAACTTCGCCGAGATCAGTTAGCGCCAGAACAACATTTTTTGAGTACGAGTCCTCAATAATCATCCCTGAGTAAATCTGTAAAAACAATACATTATAAAAATCATTATGAGTTGTTTTTTTTTTTTTTTTTTTTTTTTTTTTTTTTTTTTTTTTTTTAATAATAAACCGTATTCTGATGGGGTTTAGAATGTTACAGTTGGGACTAAATATAGCGACCACTTCTTCTGCTACGTACATCATATTTATTTATTATTTTTTTCTATGAAGTTCCCGAAGTACTGATTTAGATACAATAAATTGAAAATAAACATCTTTATTTCTCTTTCGTCACGACGTCCGCTCTTGGTAACTAGACTACATTACTCATCAGGCTTTGATTAGAAACATTAGCACTTACTGAGATTGTTAAAAGTTAAAAAAACTAACTTAGCAATTTGCTAATAATTTATAAATTAGTTTCAATATATGACATTTTTTTCATCTTAAAATAAAATGTAATTTAAAACCGTCTTCATCAAACAACTCTTGTAAAATTGATCCCGTGATCAGATTTACATCGATCTATCAGATCATTCATCAATCCAATGGATGTAGTCAAGGTTGTTCAAGGACTTCTGCCATAGGATGTTGTGAATATGTCTTGACCTTTAATTTAATACTAAAGATGGCCATATTTTCGATTTAAATATATTTTTAATGGATTAGGAATTATCACTCTCTTTCTTTGGGGATTTAAAACTCACTTTTCTTACAACTAAGAAATTCTTTTATAATAACCACTTTTGACTATTATTATCATATAATATTTGTATTTTCCCGTTTTTTTGTTACTCTAAATACAAAGTTCGCTTATTTATAGGTGAGTTGAAGTATAACATTTTTATTTATAATAATGCATTCTTATTAAACATTTATTCAGAAATACTTTATATATTCCATAGTTATTTTACTTTAAACCAAAATGCATTATTTCTCCCCCTCCCCTCCAATGACTGAACTATAAAAACCAGATTTTTCTGAATGTTTAAATGTTAGATAAAAGTTCTTATTTCAAAGAGGAAGTAAATACATTTTTATTTAACCATTACAAAGCATAATTTAGTTTGAAAATTTAGACTGTAGATCCATCTGATGATGTAGAACCAGAATTTTAAAGTTTTTAATTCTCAATATGATATTCTTTTCTTTCACTTAAGCCACCCTTTTGTGTTGCTAGACAAAATAAATCAATTTATAAAGACGGAGGAAAGTACCAAAGGCGTAAAACCAGAACTTTACATAACATCTAACATTGTTTACATCTATTTAGATTGACATGGAATAAAATAGCCGACGTTTGTTGACGAATTTCGAATTTTTTTTACAGAGTAAAAGCCGTTTATTCCAGAATAATTTTGCAAACTTCTTCGCGTTTCTAAATCCTGCTATGATAACTGGCTTGAATACAGAAATCATTCCCTTCAGATTGATGGCGGAATGAGAACTGCTCAAAGTAAGAGATATCATAAAACAGACAAACAAGGCTGAGTATTTCCATTACGGTCACAAACGTAGATTAATGGCTAAAAATAGGTGTAAATAGACCTTGAATTATGAGAGGGTCTGTAATTTTTTATTTTTTTTATTTTTTAGAGAGGTTACACTTTTACAGAAAATATGAGTGAAATAACTAAACTCTATACAAAGAGTTTCGGATAAAGGCTACAATTACAGAGCTTCTTCAGATTATAGTACTACATTCAAGATAGTGGTTATTAATAAAAGTTTGGGATATTTAAATTCATAATTTAAAGTAATTTTTTTATCAGTTAGAGTGAATTTAAAAGCAAACTCTATTCAATGAATATATATTTCTTTCTTTTTCAAAACAGTCCCTCAAATTAGCTAACAGTTAACAAATAATTGTTTGAAATATATAAACCTGATATTTGCGATTATTTGTGTATATAAAAATACACGACGTTTCGAAAATATAAATCAACTTTCGTAATCTAAGTGTTAAACATAGAGCATAAGAGAGAAAAACAACAACATAGCCCAGTAGCCATTATTTTAGGTTTATTTACAGAAGATTTTTTATCTCTGATTTTTATTTCAGTTGTATTAACAAAATCCTTAATTATTTTTTTCTAAACTGGTATGGCTGATAGGATTGTTCGAAAGCTTTATATATGGGGCTACAGTTAAGTTTCGTTGATATAAATTTCCCCCGCTTTTTTTCCTTCCAAATTAAATTTGTGATTTATGGAACAAATATATTCGACTATTTTCGATTTATCGCTTAGGGCTAATCTCGTGTTCTTTTTATGTTCCTTAATATTTTAGAGGTCTTCATGTCTCGCCAATATATTCCCCATCACATTTAATACTTTAAATACAGTTTTTAGTATTCTGAGTGCCCTATTTAAGTTTGGTTTTGACGAGATGTTGCCTAACAGTGTTCTCATTATTAAAAGCTGTACATATTTTATATTCCTAGCAACACACCTAACGTTTTCCGATAGTCCTAGCACATCAGGGTCATGTATGATAGAGTTTATGATTGTCTTTAGACTCTTTATTTTCCTTAGACCGTTTTCTTAAATTAAGAAATTATGAAATATAGGTATCTATTGGTATCTAGGTCATCCCTAAAACTATTTCGTTCTCGACTTTTTTAAGAACATATATTAGCTCTGTTCAGTAAGGAATATTTCTTCCTTGACAGTATTATGATTGTGGGGGAAATAATTTAAGTACCAATCATTAAGAAGAATCAATGTCCTTCTTCTCCAATTCGTCTATAGAGATATTGGTAAAAATTTGACTAAATAGACGACCTATTGCCATACCGTCATCCTATGATTATAAGATAATATTTTCTTATATTATAAAACTATAAGATGGAACGCCAAAAAGAAATATAATCTATTATTAGAAATATTTTTGGGGTGGAGTATATTTACCTTATAATGCAAATAAATAAAAAATATATACAAAAAAAGATTTCTAATGTTTTTACCTTTTCAAGGTTAAAAGTATCATAATCGTACTGAGACTTTTTTACACCTGGTACATAATCTCTACTTTGGTGTTAAACACAACCTTCTTCAGAATGTTTGTGGATATAATTGTTTGGAACTATCTTTGAATCCAAAAATAGTAGTTGAGATGGTTTCTCTCCTCTGTCTTTGCACTCTACAGTAAACTAAAAATACTTAAACCATTATTATTATAAAAAGGAGATACTTTAAATTATAAGGAGGAGGAGACTGTTACAAGACCACATTTTAATTTAAAACCGTGGCTAAAATACATAAACAAATTTGGTCGAAATATTCAAAACATTTTGCTCCAAGAGTTATCAATCAATTTGTTTAAATGAATCATATTAGCAGTCTTTCAAGAAGTAATATCTCAAAATGATCCAAAATAGCAATTTTTCAAGAAGTAATATCTCAAAATGAACCATAATAGCAATCTTCCAAGAAGTAATATCTCAAAATGAACCATAATAGCAGCCATTCAAGATGTAATATCTCAAAATGAACCATAATAGCAATCTTTCAAGAAGTAATATCTCAAAATGAACCATAATAGCAGCCATTCAAGATGTAATATCTCAAAATGAACCATAATAGCAGCCATTCAAGATGTAATATCTCAAAATGAACTATAATAGCAATCTTCCAAGAAGTAATATCTCAAAATGAACCATAATAGCAGCCATTCAAGAAGTAATATCTCAAAATGAACCATAATAGCAATCTTCCAAGAAGTAATATCTCAAAATGAACCATAATAGCAGCCATTCAAGATGTAATATCTCAAAATTAACTATAATAGCAGTCTCTCAAGAAATAATATCTCAAAATGTACCAAATATTTTAGGATATGTTGAGGATTATAACCCAAACCAACTTGCCAGACCACATCGCAAGTATTTTAAAATAACAAACCCCAAAATTAATCTTGATTGTCGGTAACTAAAATTTTATGTTTGGGTGTGTGTCAAAATTAGTACAATATTTTATAACAGTTTATTTAGAAACTTTTTATTGCTCACAATTACCTAATATGATAAATACAAAACAAAAAAATAAATGAAGTTTTTTCACTCAATCCAAAAATATGGTTTTTAGAATCATGTCTTCCTTTAATATTTGTACGCTCCATCAAAAACGGTGGCCGGATTTTGATGAAATTTGGTGTATTAATATACGTATCGCAATTCCAGACGTTTATTTTTTAATTTAAACTCAAAATTTAAGACTACATATTATCAAAAGACGTCGACATTGACCGTCATCAGCTCGCAAATACTATTCATGAGTTACAAATCATAAGATGATAATATGCTAGGAAACATATCTTGGCAGGAATAATTTATTGAAAATTTTAAAGCAATTAAAATTAAATTGTATAAATAGTGAAAATGAATGATCCAAAAAAAAAATATGTCAAACCGCATCTAAATAAACTGCGGTTTAGAGTAGAAGGGAAATTACTGTAATTAACGTCGACCACCAAGTATTGTTCTTGTCCAAATTACTTTCTTTTACGTAAACTTTGCCACTTTTGTTTAGGCCATAAAACTTCATATTTTATAAAATTTTATGGAATATATATATCTTTCCCTTGGTTTTTAATAGTCGACCTACGAAGATAACATCCCACTCTTAAGCAGTAACTCCCTAACCAAGGAAGATGACAATAAATACTTTTTATACATTTAAGCTTTTGTTTTGTGTGTAATTACAAATAATAAAAATAATCAATTTCAATTCAACTTTTTTTTTTGCTGTACAAACATAAACTAGGGATTATTGAATGCATATTTTGAAGCCACTTCACTGAACGTCTGAGGTACTCTACAACTTACGAAATAAATTAGGACAAATTTTAACGGATTTTTAATCTTGAAAAAGGTGTTATTTTAATTTGTCTACATTTTATTATATCACCATTACTTACCGTTCCACAATTTTTATGAAGGAGAGTAAAATATATGTTCACTTTTCCTTACGTTGAGTACATTAAAGTGGTTTTGTAATGATTTCAGTCTGTCCTGTCTGTATTCCCTTTACTGCAAGCCGCATTAAATTTGGTAAATGGGCAAACTTTTATTAATTTTACTTGTTTGTTTTTCTTTCATTTAGTTTGTTAATTAAAAAAAAACAAAAAAAAAACAATCAAACTACCATTTATGGAGCTGTTATAAAAATGCCTAATTTTCAAAATAAGCTCTACTAGCCTAAATTCTTTAAACTTTTGTGACATCTAAAGTTTTATGAATCATTGTTTTGTGCCAAAAAGCAAGTAATATAAATTATGGTTGATGCATAATTGGCAAAAAATAAAAATAAACTTGGCAGCGGTCATTGTTACAATAATAACCAAAACAAGATTTAGACTTTAGGACGATTTACTAGCACAAGTTAAAGAATCCTATATTATATATTTTATAAAAACTTTACAGTACGTTGAAAAGTAGGAAAACTATTCTATACTAACTTCGCTCTCTTAATAATTACGTGGGAAACAATGAATAGAATTACCTTTTTTCTTCACGTATAGAATACGTAGTATAGAGTTATTTATGTGGGAGGAGGGGAGATGGTGAACACTATATATTATATTTTTGTAGCATTTGTTTTTTTAATGGGTATATAAGAAAGTTAATGCAATTTTTGCGCAGTTCCCCCTATATTGTTCACAGAATACGTCATATCGATATCGGACTGAATTAAATTTGTGTGTAAATAGTTATAATACGTTTTTGGGTGTGTTCAATTTTCGTCCGCCATTTTGTTTCCACCATATTGGACTTAAGTCGGTTTTTTTAAAATAGCAATATGGTATTTTGATAAATGATTTATTATCTTTATTGAACCATGAATTCAATTACATAAATATTTCTTGGTCATCTCTCATCTATCGATAGTTAATCAATATAAAACACAGGAAATATACGAAATTTGACTTTTTTGAGATATTGTAAATTTAACGTATGAATTGTATGAGACTGGTGACACTGCATTAGTCTTCCAATGAAATTAATTTTTGTGAGATCTTGCGTTCGGATTTTTTTAAAAATCAATGAAATATTGTGAAACTCACTTTAAAATGCTTATAAACTACTTTTTATATAGGAATCCAAGACACTTATTAGTAATTATAAATCAAGTAGTACAATTATACTGACCTATATCTGTAGATGTCCATTGAGGTGAAAATTAAAGTCTAGTGCAGTAACATGAGTTAAATTAAAGCAATAAAATTGCAGTTATATTTCCTATCGTTTTTCCTAAATAACTAGAGCGATACCAAAATAATATTTATACCACTGAACTTAGGATTGAATACAATGTTCCATCATGTACCAAAACAGTATGCTGCTACATAGAAATATGAGTTAAACCCATTTTTTGGATTCAAGATGGCGGTCGAAAATTATGACACTTCACAAAACGCTGTACAATTAGTAATTATACATAAGCTAAAGTCCGAAATCGATAATACAAAAACTGTGGAAAAAGTAGGGAGTTGAGTAGGAGATAATATTTCCACTCTGAGTGGTCGATTTATCATAATTAATTTTGTCAACAGATTTCGTAATCTAAGGTAACAGAGATTCCAATCGATAGATATAAGAATGAATACATTTTTATATACGTGTTATCAATAATAATTGCTCTATAGAAGTTGTGAATTATAAAATAAATACTCTATGAAGTGCAAGTAATAAGTGAAAGACGCGCTATGAATGTCAGATTAGAAATAATGTACATTAAAAACCAATCAATCTATAATCGAAAGTGAGTGACAAAGTTGTGTCTCGAAGCACGCACGCCTAAGGGAAAGTTCAATCAGTCACGTTTTTAATCTCACTACACATTAATAAAATTAATTGGAAAAGTAGTAGTAGGGTTCTATTATTAATACAATATATTAAAAGGATTTGTTTGTGTATAACTATTGAATATATGCGAGACAGCTCTTGTCATCGTGAGTTTAAGTTGATGACAAAACAATATGATAATCTGTTTAAAATCTTTCTCTTACAGCAAAATAATACTTCTCGTCCTACCAGAAGAGATCTAACCTGTCTAGTTAGTATGTTTAATCGCCACTAGGTAGCAGTGAGATCCAGTGAACCACACAAGAGTAAGAGTGAAAGATTAAAGAATATTATATATTATAAAAAATATATTATATTTTATAATATATTATATATTATTAAGAAAGTACAGATATTATATATATCTAGAACAGCTTAATAAGAAAAAATTCTGAGAACTATGGGACTATGCTTACGTATTTAAATCACATTCCATGAAAGTTATATATATATATATATATATATATATATATATATATATATATATATATATATATTATTTTTTATTTTTTTTTAATTGTAATTGATAGAATGACAGAGGAGGGGTTTATGTGGTTTTTAACAAATATATTGAATAAATTATATTTAGAGAAATATATCGTAAAATTGTGAAACTTTTTTTTACTGTACAGTACCATAAAAATCGAGCCGTGATAGAATTCGTTTCAATAATTTACTTGTTTTCTCCCCTAGAACTGTCTCTCATTTTTGTAAAAAAGTACTACATTAATAATAATTATAAGGTTATTTAGTTCTCTTTATTATTAATTATCTATTTTCTTTTATATTATTAAGTAACAACAAGATGACTAACTTGTTTACAAAAATTGTTGGAAAGTATATTTTAATGAAGAATAGCCTAAATTTGATTCAACTCTTCTGCAAAGTTAATTAGAGTATTATTCAAGTATTAAGTATTAAGGTATTAAGTGTATATTCAACTTAATTTTAGAGGAAGGGGCTGTTCTTTATGAAGCTATAACTTGAATTTTTTTAAAAAAGGTTTATTTTTTAATTTTTATTGTATTTTGGCAACTTGTCACTTTATTCCGAGTCGTCTTAAAAAAATATATTAAAAAAAACACTGAAATTTTGGCAATTTCTTTGCCTTGCAATTAAACACTAGTGAAATTTTGTGTGGCAAACTTTTATTTTAAAATTGTTACCGTAATGAAAAACTAACAGTAGTAAATTTTTTTCAAAAAGGTTTTAATAAATTATGTTGACAAAGTCTTATTTTTCGAACTTATAATAGTTTTTAATAAATACTGAAACCAAGATTACACACACACACACACACACACACACACACACACACACACACACACACACACACACACACACACACACACATATATATATATATATATATATATATAAATCTGTGTGGGTTAAATAAATGTTAAGTGGGTTAAATAAATCTGGTTAAATATGCTATCAAAAACCTTAAATATCTTTCTTATCTCAATATTTTAAATCTTTTTATGTCTACTTATTTATTAGAATGACCATTTCAAAAACATGGTTTGAAATGACCATGTTTTCAAACACATGACTATTTATTTTATATGGGTTAAATAAATCTGGTTAAATATGCTATAAAAACCTTAAATATCTTTTTTATCTCAATATTTTTAATCTTTTTATGTCTACCTATTTATTAGAATGAAAATTTCAAACACTGTACTATTGATGAAAAGATGAAATTTGGGTTATTTGAAAGCGTAGTTATTAACCTTAAAATTGTATTAAGCATTTGTAGTTATGTATTTGTTCAAATAATATTTATTTGTTTACCATATTCGTGAAAACAGGAATATTTTCGTAAACAAAGTTATCGCGAAGAATTAAACAACCTTCAACGTATGCTTCATAACTTTCGACATTGAACATTTTGAATACAAAATATTGAACTAGGAAGTGAGTATTTTTTTATATGCGTACTAAAAGAATTTAATTTATAAACGTTGTTAGTTAATTTTATCAGTTGTAAATTGTTAATTTATATCAATTTAAAAAAATAATAAAATTTGTAGTTGATATTTTTATTACAAATTTTTATCACAAATCCTCATAATGTGATATTTTTCAAAATAAGTACAAAAATATTTTAACCAAAATGTCACCTCCTCTAGTAGATAAAATAGTTAATGCACTTTTTCCCCACATAGCGTTCCCATTTTTTAATTGAACAAATACAAAGTTCAAGACTCCCGAATATTTTCACTTGTATTTTTCTATACTATAATGCAAGGAAACAACTAGAGGAGTATAGAATTTATGCCACTTACAAGCAAAATAAATTCAGATTTTAGATTTAAATTTGAACATGAATACGTTATTTTATAAGATACCAAAGGGCAATAAGTTTATACATGTACAGGATGTTAAAATAAACAAAAACTTTACGATATACCAATACCCTAAAATATGTTTTTTATCAGTCTCTGTTCTGTGTGCATTTTAAAAATTGTAAAATAAAGGGTAGTGATATAAAGTTCAAATTTTGCATCGATATACATAAAAGTTTACAGGTTTTTACTAAACAACAATATTACAACAAATTTTTTACAACAAATTTAAAATAGCAATAAAAAATATGTTGGAGTAATAGGAGGAGTGGCTAGTAACCGAACACGAACCTATACAAATCTGACCAAGATACTCCACATCACTCCTTAACACACAAATACGTACACAGTCACCTGACACACGTACACACATTAATACTCTTTACTTTTAAACAAATCGGTTAACTATAAAAATATAACTTTAATTGTCCAAACATTCGTTGAATGCTGGAATAGTAAAATCTTATTACTCTTACCAACGGTTTACGATTAACCTCCCTAACCTCCCATTGGTGCTCGGTTATTGCGTATTTTGATATCTCTACATTTGGACGTAGATTCCATAAGAAAAACAAACAAAATTACGATATTCAATTTTGTGAAAATTAGATCTAACAATTATGATCTCTTTTTGCTCAAGTGCAGCCTCTAAGAACCCAAATAAAAGTATTGGTACATATCTTTAAAATTTCCAGTTCAAGAATTCTCGATTAAAAACACAAAATCTATTACGGTTGGTTATAAAAAAACGTACTTTCTAAAAATCCAATTTCTGTAAAAGTAGAGTGAAATGTATAATATATATTAATGATTCAAAACAATGTACAAAATATGACAGCTCAAGAATGATTTGCAAAAATAAACCTTCATAATAACCTCAATTTTAGTCAAATAATTGTGCAACGATTTTGCACCATTTAATTATTTGTAAGTTTCTTATTTTGTATCATATAAAACGTATTTTGGTTATTACTTGATGGATATTTTCACATATTTTGGGATGTAACAAGAAGTATAGCTCAAAAAATAACTTCGACAATCTTTTTTTTTCTTTTTAATTAGAAAATATATCGCCATATTAACATCATCTGGTTAACAGATTTGTAAACAGAGCATAGATTCACAAAATCTAAGATCTCTGGCTAAGAGGTACCGGGTTTGTCTATACTTTTACAATTTTTAGGTAACATATACATACATTGAGGCTTAAACGGTGATAAATTACTCAAATGCGTGGAGTCAGTTGATAAGTCATATTTTTAAATTCAACTTATCGCAAGAGTCATAACGCCTGTATTAGAAATTTGCTACGAATCAAATCTAGATGAAAGAAAACAAATGTGTCTCAATGAATTCAAGAACAATAATACAACAATTGTAACTTATCCTTGAAAATAATCTATAAAGTTTACTTTTACCAGTGAGACCTTACAAGGTTTGCCGAACGTATAATTACGTGCAACAACTTAAATGTTGCCCACTTTTGTGAAAGTTGTAAATTACATAGCATTTAACCACCAAGTTATTTGACCGTCTAGCTGAACCTGTCATCAAAAGGAAATAATATATAAACTGTCGGCGAAGTTGTTAGTAATCAAATATAATTTTATATTAGAGTGTAATGACATAATAAATACCATGATCGATTGCATTTCTTGGTATTTTCATTTTCGATAGAAACTACATAAATTATATTTTTTATTATTTAAAGTAGTTTTTGACTCGATTGTTTTAGTTTTACTGAAGCGATTACATAATTGTGTTTCCGGGAAGAATACTCTTCACTACGTCTTTAGCCAGTAACAGGATATTTTCCAGGATATAATTGGAAAATTTGAAAAGAGACAAAACAAAATAAAAATCTTCAAAATCTGTCGAGATATCGAAAATAAATTGATGTAAAATGATCAAGAAAAAAGGTCGGTGTTCTACTCCTGCAATGGTGATAACGGATCCACAATACAAACTGCTGATCGGATTTTAGTGTGAATTATATAAAATATCTCTGACCACTGAGATCTAATTTAAACCGTAGAAACAATTTATACTATATGGGCATTTGTTGTTCGTATCCTCAGGAATTTATTTCTTTTATTTATTGAAACACATTTTTTTCGGCAAAATTTTAATGAACTACGACGATTAATATAAATCAATTTACAATGTTTTTAATACATATAAAAATAAGATTCCAGTTACACTCCTAAACTCCGTAGAAGGTTGAATATTTTAATGTTTGTTCAATTTGTTTTCATTGTTATTTACACAAAATTTTCATTGTTATTTGTATATCAAAACACTTCCCTGTCATCATTGCCTTATATAAAAAGGGGGGAAAGGGCGTAAAATAAAGACCCCTTTACCTGGAATACGCTAATAGGGTCAGCGTCGGAAAAGAACAACCTCCGGAGAGACCTGATGGAAAGATGTAGGTCCAGCTAAGATTGCTCTGGTTCGAAAACACCGTACACACTAAAGCTAATCCTGAGGGATTTTATTATTTTAAATCTAATTTTTAGAAATGTAAAGATATAAGACGAAAACTATCTTAAAATTAAATTATATTTGGAGAGTAATTAGTAGTATATCAAAGTCGTCCAAGCTTCATTACGGTACTTTATTTTCAGTAAATTCTCTAACAATCGTTTTCTTTTTCTATATGAAATTTAGTAAGTTGGATTATATCATAATCCAACTTATGCATTTTGCATTTCATCAAAATTTGAAGCGAATAAAGGAGAATGTTTTGAAATATTGGACCAGTACGTTGTGTTTCAATCCTGATAATTTACAGTTGAGAAGGTTTAGATCCATTGGAAAAGCTTTTAAGAAATTTGATGTTTTGGTTTTATGGTAGGTAAACCCAAAATAAAAAATATAAAAGTGTACCAAAATTAGTCCATTTAGTTTACATCTAATTGCACGGACAGGCGATAGATCACAGAAATAGTTAAAAACCACACTTTTTGGACTATTAAAAAGGAAATATTCATTTATTTGTCGACATTTATTTTATCCAATTTATTTTTATAAATGACCAAGTAAAATGATATGATATAAACCTTCATAAGAGATATTTCATATTGTTATGTAATTATTTGCATGCTTATATTATAAAACAAATTTGAAAGTTATATTCGATGTTTTGCCTTAGAATTAAATAAGGTGTTAATGGTGTAAGCTGGCCTGATAATGCTGCCTATGGCAGCGAAATAAGTAGCCATTTCTCTAATATAAAGAACTACTATTAACTGGAAATAAGGTATGTTAATTGAAAGTTATTTTTTCCAAGTTAAAATATCTATGGCTTTACTGAACTTGTTTTGTATTCTTTACCTTGTTTCGGAACTTCTGTATTTGACAAAGTCCTATTTTGTCATTTAATAATAATTATTCTGTGAAACCCAGAGTTACTTTTTATCAGTGCATTGACGTGATAAGTATTCCTTATTATTTTTGGAAATCAAATATCAATTACCACGCTGTATTTTAATAGTAAATTGTAGTGCTTTAGAGATTTTAAAAAGAATTTGACATGAAATAATTTTTAATCTGTTTGAAAAAATATATAATTTGATTAAATTTAGTATATAATTATAACAAAAAATAGTCCTAACAATGTATATATGAATGTTAACTAACTATTATTAATAATTCAATGACATTTTTATTCTCTAAAACAAATTTATATTAATTTATAAATGTCACAAATGTATGCTAATAATCATAATGTTTTTTATAAATGTATTCTTAGGTCAAGAAGTATATAGATGACTTGAGGCTTTTAAAGATGATTAGTTTCCCCAGCTATTCAGAGAAAGTGACATACCGAAACAATGACGTCATTTTCTGAAAAGTTATGGATTAAAATACCTTTTATGATCAATATATTGGCAGGATTATTGATATATATATATATATATATATATATATATATATAGATATATATATTTAATGAAATAGGATGGTTATCTATTGACTGCTAAATAACTTCATTACTCTTAACGATGACACTTAATCCCGACATTGTCACAATAGCTCAACAAATGCAATAATTACCATGAAACAGACACTGCTTCATCAAGCCCTATTGTCTCAGCTGTGGCATGTGAAAGTTGTCTAAGAATTTCCCTGCACGATTTATAATTCCCATTTCACGTTTCTGACATGTTTATTGTCACGTTTTAAAGAATGACAGTTATAAAAGACATATTAAAATAAATTACAATTTGGTGAAAAATTAAAAAAAAAAAAATTAATATTAACATTTCATGTATAAAATTAGTCACCACACGCATTCATATATTCAACAACAAGCTAAGGAAAATATATGTTAACAATCGTACTTTAAAAAAATACTATTTGTGACATGCATCATTACGAAAAGTTAATTATCCTCATGTATGATCACATTCACTACAAATAAATATATATTTCTTCACATAAGTAATTAATACGTTCAAAGCCAACGCGTCGAACAACATTCACTTTCCATGCTCTATAATATTATTGACTTATTTTATGAAATGTCTTTACTCCTGGAGATAATCGTTTTCTTAAGGTCGTAAAAATTGTGTATCTGGAGCTCAGAATCCACTCACTTCATTCTTATTGATACCTAGGCTTAAAGGACTCGTTATTCTTTACATTTATAAACTATTTCCACTCACTTTGTTTGTCCAAATATCCGGGCACTAGACAATCCTCAAATGTAAAGATATCTACGTAGCCTACATCCTAAACTCAGTTATGTTGGGTATTTTCCTCGGCATTCACTATACTTACATTTAAATTTTCGTTATTGTCTCTGCATTCTTATCGGCTGTAACGAATTTGTTATCCATGGTTTTTTTAGCTCATGGTTAAAAAAACTCAAAATTAATGTAGCAGTCTCCAAAATTAATGAAACACAAAAATATTATTTTTATTTATTGTGATTTAAATGAAGCATTTAGGGAAGAGTAAAACAAAAAATTTGAATTACCATGTAAATAGTAGTTTAAAAGAATAAACTACATGTAGACTTCGTCCATGAAAACAGAAAACTAAACGGAGTGATAGATGTGTTTAAAATTTAGTACAAAGGGGTTTATTAAAGTCTGGAAATGTAGTTAGTTCTATCATGTCATTACAAAATTTTTTAAAAATAGAAAATTCTGTAATTTAAAAAAAAGCACGAAATATAGAATTCTTTAAACCTAGTTGTAATATTTTTATTAAATTAGGTTGTAATTTAGGTCGTAAGTAGAACTAAACTTCCTAAACTAGACTGCAAACATTTTGCACCAGGAAATTTATATAATGAATATAATTCGTATATCTGCAAACTATAAAAAAATATAGAGGAAAAACCAACCTACCGAATGTTTTTAAATTTGATGTCTATACGTTTTTTGGCGTGGCAGAATGTCAAAGATACGTTTTATTATTATTAATAGTAAAAATTGAGGATCAACAACAATAACGAAAAATATCTTACAATAATATGCACAAAATCGGCGGTACTAATTGGTATCAAATTTTTGTCAAAATATAGTTATTAACAATGACAATACAACTTATTTCCCATAATGCAGCGAAAATAAGGCAAAAATCTGACATATGGAATGACAGTCTTCAAAATATAGCTAAAAAAAATAAAATTAATAATATCAAGCCATAATAGCCATAACTTCAAATAGTGCTTAATTTTTGTATACACTTCTCCTAATATTTATAGTTTTGGTAAATATTTGGGTTTTGCTAATATTTTTTGGGTTACATTAAACAGTTTCTTATGTCAATCTTACGAGTCTGTCAATTTATTATATAATCACAATGTAATAATACATTCGCATTACACCCTTTTTTTGTTCCATAATTAAAAAATATTATCATTTTTCCGTTCATGATCTTACCTATAACTGTATTTATTGTTACTTCATATAATCTCAATATTATAACCGTTGATAATAGATAGGAATATTATTGATAATAATTGTTATTAAATCATAATAATTATCCTAATCCTTGTTGTTATTAGATGGTAATTATTGCTTTTACATGTGTAGGTTAACACCATAAAACACCAATACCAAATGAGATTAACATTCCATGTTATGCAATCAACTGGTCCGGCCTAATTCAGTTATATGACCAATGCTGTAAATTTAGTATAACGTGGGTCCTCAGAGTGAAAGTGGTTTGTTGCCACCGCTTTGAGCCGATACCAGAGTTGTGTTATTCACCAAAATTAGACCTTGGCATAGAATGCTGAGTATGGCACATAATAGTGTTTCTTATTTTTAATTATTTTTTAATGAAATTATTTAATATTTGAAATTACAAACTCCAATTACATATTTCAACTTGGAGAGTCACGAATAGGAAGTTAAAAATTATAAATGTAGAGTATGTAGTGTAAAGTGTAACTTATAACTTTCCAAGAGGATGATTTTTCATTATTTTTATATGAGAACAATTTTTTTGTTTATAAAAATGATAATAATTCCAACGATGAAATGTTTCTTTTAGAATCATGAGTAGACATAATTACTAAGCTACTGAAGATTTACTAGTGATTGGATTGTATTCGTTTGTTTTTTATTAAAGTTTTTATTTACTTAAAAACTTCTAAACAATGAACAAAATAAAAATACATTTTTTTAAAGATATTAAATAATTTAGTGTTGCGAATATATTGTGAATAAAAATTACAAAATATATCCATCCAAAAAGTCTAGGGTCTTACAATAATGAAAGTCCAGTTCGGTTGATCAAAATTTAAATAGTTATTTTCCATTCAGACACTTAAATAGGCAGTGAAATATTGTAATTTGATTAAGCAATAAGACATATATATATATATATATATATATATATATAGAGTCATTTTATTTATTTATTTATTAAAGTTTTGTTTCGATAATTTCGAAAAACAATACTTCATGTAACGCCCTCGAACGGTTTCAGGATAAACAGTGACGTCTCTTAAAACATCACCAACTCGGACGTAGTGATGGGTAGCACCAAGTAGTGCTCCTGAACGGCGGTCGTAGAACGTTCCCAGCCTGCTTCCTGTTCTGTAGGGCTGCCAGTACCCCTACATCTTTTCTACGTTCTCCTGACAAGGCTTTGATTGGTGTTTGAAACCCTCTGCAACATGAACTTGACGTATTCCTGCTCGAAGCATCCCCACAGCCCGATTCACTTCATCTAGGGAGTGATGTTGACTCTTCATATCGAGACAAAAACCACGAGATAATGTGATACAAAACTAATGACAGTGATAACTGCCATCGCAAATGCCCTCAATTGATTATTTGTGAGGTAAAGTGACACTGAAGGGAGGGATTGACGAGAACTTATAAAGAGTGCAAGTTTAGAAATCTATTCCAAACCAATAGCTATAAACAATATACAAGATAAGAAAGAGAAAATTTTATTTTTACCATTTCCAAAGAAAAATAACTCTCAAATTAAAAAATATCGCTAGACTTTTTTGATCTGTGCCCATTACTACAAATCCTAGTGATCGTTTTTTTTACTTTTCTAACACTAACCAATAACTGAACGTGAACTGAGAACATGCATTTCATTAAAATTGGTCATTTATAAAAGAATACAAAAAGTCCCGGTATTGCAAGAGAAAAAAAATGGTATGCATACATAAATATTTCTTATTTTAATGAAATAATTATTACCATGAAGACAGAACAACAAGCCTGTTCATATGTCTGTCTATTCACTAATTGCCCTACAATAATAATAAAAGGTTGATATTATTAGTTATGATTCAAATTTTAAGTCTTCTTATGACAGCATGTGAGTAAACATTACCTTTTAAAACGATACATAAGCTACTCAATATGTGATTTAAAAAAAATGATTTTATATATGTTTTACTATATTTTGTTCAAATGGTACAAAAGGTTCAGAAAAAATAAATAAATATTTGAGTAACATCAAAGTTCAATTAACTTAAAATTGGCTGAAAAGACTCTGAACACTTAAAGAAGTACGAATATCTAAAAGATAATAAGATCAAATAATCATTTTAAAACATTATTTTTAAAGGTAAAAATGTTTGTTAGTTGCAGCTTTTTTGTTTGTGTCTATACACTAACAAGATTGTGTACTAAACCAGAACATGACTACCCAAGTTGCATTGCTTTTATTATTGTGTCAACTACGATGACTCGTAAACTTGAGCAGAAGTTTGATGTTAATCCTTAATCCTTGAGCTCAGATACAAAAAATGTGACCTTAACTGCTTAATCAAAGAAAGTGTAAAACAACAATGACAAGTAATAACTAGTATGACGAGGTGTAGGCCTTCTGCCAACTTACAAATTATAGGTTATTCGTTCCGTAAATGGCGGATTCTTGAACAATAGGCTACCTTCGAAACAGTCAAATACAGTATTGTGAAATCTCAAGTACTTGTAGTATCCATCTGTTACTACAGTATATAACTAAATTATACATGTCTAAATACTTATCTTTTTCTTTTTTTTTCCTTCTGGGCTGTGAAAGCCTCCTTCAGAGGCCTCACCGGCGTCGACCTAGCGATCTTTTGCCGCTGTCTAAATACTTAAAATTAACAGAAAAATTTAAACACTTAAAAATGAACCGAACTAACTACAAAGAATTTTTGTCACTCACATGTATAAATCCGAAAATATATTTATTCACTAAAACTGTCGAATTCCAAAATAATGATTTGTATTACGTTTAGTTTGTTAAATTTCATTTTCATTTTTTTTATTAAATACTTTGAAAATATTAGTCCTGTACTATAGTATCTTACACATTGATATGAATCATTAACTCTTTATGTAGTAACCTATACTTTCTTTTTAGTACCGTAGTGACTATTATTAACTGAGTTTATTTTAACTGAGATTGAAAAAAGTTATTATGATAATTATCTTGTGACACGTTTTATTTTATTTTTTTATTTTCATATACATTAAATCAAGAAACTCTTACTAATCAAGTATTTACAACAATAACTGTAAACAGTTTTCTGGGAAATGCATACGAATATATACATACAGATTATTATCCACTTATTTTCCTCAAAAATAGTTATAGCATATAAGATTTACAAGAAAATAAAACGATTTAACTAACCAAAAACTCCTCTCTAAACAATACGTTTTTCAACTAGACTGCTTTGTATATTTGAGTTGTTTTTTGCCCACATTATTTTTCGTAATTTGTCAATTTCTTTATTCCAAACATTGTACTTAAAAGTCCGTTAAACCAATAACCTTACTTTAGAAAGTTGCACGTATAAATATTTATACAGACGATGCCGTCCGGAAGTGAAAGTTTACAGATATTATAGTCGAGTGTAAATAAAAACTGGCGAACGTGTTTCAAAGACAACATAAAACCTCAACTTTTTTATACTGCTTTCAGAAATTATCGAAATAGTTGTTTTATTTTTTTGTATCGTGTGTTGGAAATATAACAAAAAATATCTTAATATAGGGGCCTATTGGTTATTTTTCTAGTCAAAAGGGTATTTAAATAATTTGTCAAATTTCTTGTTTTTAATTTTATTTATTATGTAAAACTAACAATATTAAGATTCGTGGCATGGTATTTGTTAATTATTTGTGTTGCCTCAATTTGTAAAGTATAAAATAAAACAATACGAAAATAAATACTAAAATTGCAGGATGTATCAAGTGATGTATAACACGGCTATCAAAATAATGGAAACAACAATCTTACTAATTAGGAAAATGGAACATGTAACAAAGAAAGCTGTAGGCTGTCAGCATTTTTGTTTCGTGATTCATTTAGATTCGTGCTAAATAATTTTCTCATTCCATTTCACAAAACTACTCCTCGTGGAGGCCTTAGGCAATTATTTTGCTTTTATGACCCTAAGGCTCTCCACAAAACGTCTACCTTTGAGTTTATACCTGCACATCAATTACTCGATGTAAGACAAGAGTTAGTGGCTAAGTTCGTATTTATCAAAATTTGACCATTGTGGTCAGACACTTAGTCATTGCCATTAAAGAGATATGAATGTAGATTTATTTAACAGATCTTGAATTTTATTGAATTACAGACCTTCTTTTAAATTTTATATATTCACTTAAAAACCAACTGACTTTTAAAGTCTTACATTTTGTAAATATACAGTTAAAGTTAAATAATTTCTAACAATCAATTAAAACAAAACATGATTATGATAAACGTAAATTTCTTGAAAGTACCCATTAGGAATGCCGTTAATGAAAACAACTTTCTAGGATTCTAAACGACGATTAACAAAGTTGACAAACTAGTGTTTGCAGCGAAATGTTGTGAACAATAACCATTCAACGGTATCTTTTTCAAGATGACTAATAATTATCAGTTAATAGTGGTTTATATTGACTGTAGTCATTTTTATAATGACAGAGTACGCCTAAACAAACACTTATTTTAAAGAATTTCATTTGTGTAAAGATTATATAAAACAAATTAAGTTTGACATAATCAAGGTTCAAAATGATTTTTTACCTATTAAATGGGTGTGTAGCCCTCAGCTGTACTACCCAGACTATTCACCGGAGACAAACATTTACCCTAAAGAGTATTTTGCGTATAATTATAGTATTATAAATTATAGTAATTTTCAGTACTTTTAAATTCGAATTTTGTGTTTCAGGATACCTGTTAACTCGTGATCCTACCATTTAGACCAATAAAGGATCTCCAGGTCCTTTAGTAACATAAAACATTTGATTTTTAACTCAGATTTACTTTTAAGGGATACATTTCTTTATCAAATAATTCAATAAAAAATTAATCATACCCGATTTTGGAGAAAGAAGTTTCTATCTGGGAGAATTACGAATTCTATAATTTTAAAAATTCTGTGTCTTTCCGTATATATTTCCTTTTATATCTTTATGGTTAATTTTCTCAGAAATATTATAATCTATAGAAACATTATCTCAGTACAATATCTATGACCAATGACATAAATAAAAATGAAATTTTCCAACTGATTTCAAATGACAGAAGTTAAAAATTTTGAAAAATGAGAAACATTTAGTCTGTTAATTGAATATGATATTGTGACACTTCATTATAACAAACAACTAGTCCCCACTTCAAAAAATGATTAATTTATCTTTAATAAAATAATTAATATAATGTTTAAAGATTTTGATATGCTATTAGCTGTTAACATTGTGGAAACATATTTATGTAGTGGGACTATTAAATAAATTAACCAACTATGTTGCGAAGTATGACATTTCTTGGAACCAGCATTCAGAACGTGTGAATATTGTTAAAGAATGTTGACTCTTTTCACAATGCAACTTATTAACATGAGAAGAGAATTTTGTTTATTTGATTTTGCAGCGTAAAACGTTATCAAAATGAAACTACACCTTTATTTGAACCATCTTATGAAAAGAAATAAATTTTTAGTTATTGTTAAATGTTTTAAATTGCATTCCATACTGTAAACTCAGTTCCGACTTATTGAAATCTTAGTCATCGAGTAAAAGTTTCAATTGTTGTTTTACTTTACTTACTTCTGTTTATATTAAACAAAAAAACTTTATTACGATATTGAGCTTAAAAATCTCAAGGACTATTGAAATACGCAAATAGATCAAAATTCCTTGAAAAATGACCCCCAACAAAGTTTAGTGTTTTCTTTAAGATGTATGGCAACACATTTCATATTATAATAACAGAAAGAGGTTTGTTTTATCCATTTTGTTATTAATAAAATATCTTATTTTATTTGAATACTACATAGATGGTAATAGAATTAAATTCCCAAGAAAATTAAATCCGAACAACGTAATAGGTTTTTTATAGATATTTTTACACAGTGTCTAGTTTTACTAAAATTGGTTTATCTAACCATTTTTGATTAAATTATTTTCTTACAAGAAAATAAATAGAAAAAAATATCTTTAAAATAAACACCATAAACCTTAAGACACGTGTTTTTTTAAACTTTTACTTAAGTTTGGTTTTCTTTAAAATTCAGAGAATTACAGATATTGAAAACGTAATACAATTTGTGCATTGAAAAGTATGACTAAATTAAACCTTTTTCGCTTCATAGGATAAGATAAAAATAACCGAAAGATGAACAGAAAAATGTCAACAGATCGTGGCAATCACGACGTAGGATTTGTATGATGTCGAATTGGTGAGTAACAGCACAAAAAAATGCATTTTTTTTTTTGAAGTTTTCATATTTAAAAAATGATTGTATGCTGAAAATTGGATACTGTTTTTTTGGAAATATTAACTATTGTTAATTTTTGCTTTTTACAAGAAAAGTCTTTCCTTTCAAGTTGTTAGCATAAATATAATAACTAATTGGTCCAAAATAATTTAATATAAGCTTAATAAAATAATTAAAGTTATGATTTCATAAAATTTAAAAGTTTTTTGAATTGGATAGAACAGAAGGAATTTCTGGATTAACGCCCATCGTAAAAAATGTATCCTTAAATAACTAATTTGAAAATAGCTTTAGAAACAAAATATTCAAACGGTTAAAGATAACATTTAACGAGTTTTTTATTTAAAAGCTTTATTATTTTTAAGTCCAGAATCTTTAAAATAAATGGTAACACTATTTTTTTTTCATTTTTAGACCCTTCTCTCTCTCTCTCTCTCTCTCACACACACACACACACACACTCTCTCTCTTTATATATATATTGCTTTGTATGTAGTGAATTATGTGGAATTTCAACTAAACAGGTTTAACAGTTACAGTTAAGTTACTGACAACCAAAACATATATTTTTTAGTTTGCTTACGAACACTAAAAACCATTTCAAGAAATGTATTAAAAGAGTTTTTAAATATCATCAACATTACCATTGTAATAATACTCGTAACTGGCAAAGTTATTAATTAATTAACCTAAATGTCCAGGAAATGTTTGATAACTCTGAAACTAAGACATAGATGAAACTGAAATCTTAAGAATGTTTTCGGGATAAATAGAACTTCTTCGGTACTGATTTTTGTGACTTATATATATTCTTTACTCAAAATTCGAAAATTTGTAAAATGTGATACCTCATTTAAAAATGCTTGTAGAACAAAACTGTAAAGATTAAAAGATGCTATTTTACTTCAATAAAAAATGGCATCCATTCAAATGTAAAAAAAAGGCCAACGTACGGTTGCAAAGTCAAGGAAATTTATTATTTTTCATCTTTTGGTACATTTTGAAAAATTTTAAATATTAATTTTTGTGAATAAATTTCATAAATATAAACTAATGAAATTGATGTGTATTTTGTCTCGTTTATATTATTCTAAAGTAAAAACTTAAGTAATGCGGACATATTGTGTATTTTACTAACTGCAATTTTTATTTAAACAAGATTTACCTTCTAATTTATGCATCCCCCCCCCCTACTAAACAACGCCTTTAAAATGATGTACCAATCGAGGGGAGGGGGTTATATAATATTTCATTTGCTTCCTAAAACCCTATTTTGAGGGAAGGTGAATTAACATAATTAACATATTAAGGTGAATTAATATATATATATATATATATATATATATATATATATATATATATATATATATATATATATATATATATATATATAAGAAAATAATAATATATAATAAATGTAGAGTTTTAGGTTTTAAATAATTAAATAACCAAGAATATGAATCAAATCATTACCGAACGTTCTTGCCATCGAGTGGTAGATACAAATCTTCCTCACTTATAAAGCTTTTTAGTAGTAACAAAATAAATGAAGATCAATAGATAGTAATAACGTGTTTTTACGTATAGCAAATTAAAATAATACGTTTATATTATTTGTTGTGTATTAGGCTAAACGTTGTGTATTTGGTTTGGTGTTATTATTTCTTTCATTCTCGGTAATATAGTATACCGCACTTCTAAACAATGATGTTGTAATAAAATAAGAATAACATCTGAAATTATATAAACTAAGTTATCTAAATTACTCAGATAACAGTTGGGATTATATAAAAGTGTAAAAGTTTACAATCTGGGTTAACTCATTAATAGTTAGTTCTGACAGAAGCACCACGTTATCTGCTCACCTAATGCGTTTCGCATGTAACTAAGTGAAGTGTTTTGTTCACATTAAGAAAACACTTGTCGACTCATTAACTAGGCTTCCGTGCAATCGAATTAAACAATTAGGTTGATACAATAGTTGACACAACAATGTCTGTTTAGTGAAAACTTTCTTTTCCTTAGTTGTTGGTGGGTCAACTGTTCAAAAGATACATGTACGCTATTACGAATTCCGGGTACTTAGGGGTGTACATTACCACAAGGATATAACCATTTAGCCACTCCATGTAAACGTGTTTAAAAAATGGCTTGCAAGAACTTGGGATCTTGTTAGTTTTAATTATTTATACATATAAGAAAATGGAACATAATTACGAGGAATAACTACTAAAAATACATGTGTTTATCCGAAGTATTCCAGTTCTATTTGTGTACAGTATTAGGTATTATTGACATAAAATTAATTTGTTTACGTTACAGTAAGTTATTGCCGAAAGATGTTTAGAAACTTCCGCGAATTAATGACAGAAATAAGTTATTATTGCAACTTATTATTATTATTACACGATTAGCCATCTTGTAAAATTAGTTCATGTAATTAGCTTGAAGCTGTTATTGGACTTCTTATTTTCCCTATGTAATTCCAAAACAATATTGAGTTATTTTGGAAATGTACTGTTGAAGTCAGTTGAACTCCGTTTTCCACTTCCAATGTTAAAAAATCACTTGGTTATACCCTTAAGGAGAGGAATTTGATTAATCAAAAAATTTTAAAATATGTAATTTTTTTGTGTAATGGAACGCTATTCCTTCATGGCTGTTCGAGCCTGAGTTTTAGTTTGATTACTACCAGGTTAATATTTAAAAAATAATATATATTATTTCATTGTTAGTTACTTATAGAACGATTCAACAATGAATTTAAAACTTATTTATGTGAATTGATTGATTCCTTGTAAAGAAGACTGATTGTTAAAGAATATTAAATAATCTTTATTGGCTAATGTCTCGAATTATTTTCCTGTAAAAATCTTTACAAATAGGAATCTTAATTATTATCCAAACATATTAAGAAAAAACGTTTATTATTTCATGAATATCAAACAACAATACATTTTATTAGTTATTAAATGAATTTTTACTCCATTATATGTAAAAATAATAATATATTTATATATAATAAATTTTATTATCTTAATAAAAATAATAATAAATTAAAAATTTAATCATGGAGGCAAATTTAGGATCACTGTATTCTGTCTTCTACTCATCATCAATACAAAACAAATTTTTTAACGCTTTACATAATTTAAATTACTTGATACAAAAATAAAAATAAAACAGAAAGAGGCAACGAAAGCAGGTCTGAGATTAATTTTGAAAAACCAAAGAAGATGAAAATGAACGTTCACTGTCAAGAGAATTTCCTTATTACAATATATTTAGAATTGACTGTAACATGATTACACAGTGCTAATGAAACTGATGAAGATGTACTAATAAAGATCCGAAAACCAGAGGAAGCCCTTCTTACAACTTTGGATAATATGAAAGTTAAAGAAAATGCAGACAAAAAATTAAGATGACTGCAAAATTTACAATGTTAACTTGGAAGGTTAAAACACTGATCAAATGGATTCTAACAATGTATCTTACATCCTTAGGATATGGTACCTGGATACTAAACCAATAACGTTTCAACGTTACGTAGTGTTGTAATTAATAAAGAGTTGAAAGTTTAATTATTTGGGCGACATTTTCGTTAGATATCAAGAGAATCTAGCAAGGCCATGTCTCGATGAGAATCCATAAACTAATAAAGAAGAAGTCGGCACGACGAAGTCCAAACAGCTGGCTGAATACCAAATTATATAATAATTGTAAAGAAGTATGTATATTGTTCAAATAGTGCTATTTTTTTGTACCTAAATGTACTTTTTTTATTGCAGGCCTATGTTATATGGTACATTATAACTTAAAAATTAAATCAAATTAAATATTATGTAATAGAAACACACACATATATATGTGTGTGTGTGTGTGTGTGTGTGTGTGTGTGTGTGTGTTTCTTGTTGTTTAAAGGCAAAACACCTGTCGGCCATCATCACCTTATAAAAAACTCTTGCCCTAGAATACTCAAATCTCGTCAGGGACGGAAGTGTACACAATTTTGTCAATGGAGACCTGAGAATAAAGATAAAAAAGAGAAATCTAAACCATTATTACATGAAAACAGTGTAAATCCAGCTAAATTCCTAAGGTTTGTCACGTCCGACATCACTATTTGTGAGTTCTTGAGAGTTATATATATATATATATATATATATATATATATATATATATATATATGTTGCGTAAATATTACGTCTTTTTTATTAACCCTTTTGTTTTGATTAAAAACAAGATAAAAATAATGTATTCAATTCCAACTAACAAAACGTATAAATGATATTTCTAAAAAAACCTTCAATTCGCATAGCGACGATTGGTCTTCCTGTCTGTTTCGTTCAATGTAATAATATAAGACAATAACGCACATCGTTGTCAGACTTTCATTATGACAAAGCTTCCTCTTTCGTCAAGGTGTGAAATATTGGCTGTCCAAAGTTTGGCAACAACGCTCTAATTTGCCTGCATCTTATAACACCTGTGAACTGTCACGTACACCATGTTACGTCATCACATCACCCCATGTATCATCCGATATTGTCCTTCAGAAATCGAAATCTGATTGGTTCTTGAAAGGCGTCATTTTCTACCCTTGTCGAGGCCTCGGCTTCATTACAGTCAGTTTGGCTCCAGATTCCTACTCCGTAACTCATCAACGTCAACGATGAATTTCACCAGCAACTAACAAGTGTTTTTTTATATTGGTCCAGTTCCAATTTATCATCATATTTTTCTATCAGTGCAGTTCTAGTTTTCTGTGTGTGGATTGTGGGGTATGTGAGAAATTGTGATTTGTGCGTCTAATGAACGTTAAATTGTGGTATAAAACTAATATACATTTTGAGTGTTTTTACAGCGTGCACATCTAACAACGCGTCGTAGAGCTGACATTTACGATTATTCACGTAAGTACAAATTACAATTACATCAATCATATATTGTCATTTTCTATATGCAGAATTTTTGTTGAATTGTTACTGATTGGTCTTCCGGAAAAAATCCACAACTTTTCACATAGAAATACATAAACCTAAATCCCGTACATTATCGTACAATATATATATATATATATATATATATATATATATATATATATATATATAAATGTGGGAGAATCTGTAGCTTGATCTTCCTTCTCTAGCATCTAAGTGGGTCTTTGCAGTATTTCTCAGCGATGTCTATTGTATGGGAGAATCTGTAGCCTATGGTACAATCTGTCGCTTGATCTTCCTTCTCTAGCTCTCGATTGGGACTTTGAGGTATGTCAAGTGTATGGGAGAATCTGTAGGAACTAAGTGATTGAAATCAAGAAGATCGGTTGATTATTGATCATTCTATTTACAATTACAATCAATGATACCATACAATTTATATACATTAGAAATACTGCAAAGACCCACTCGGCAGCTAGGGAAGATCAGGTTACTATCGTCGAGAAATACTACCGAATACCCACTCGGAAGCTAGAGAAGGAAGATCAAGCTACAGATTCTCCCATACACTAGACATCGCCGAGAAATACTGCAAAGACCAACTTGAAAGCTAAAGTAGGAAGATAAAGCTACAGATTCTCCCATACAATAGACATCGGCGAGAAATACTACACAGAACCACTGGGAAGCTACATAAGGATGATCAAACTACAGATTCTCTCATACAATAGACATCGGCCAGAAATACTGCAGAGACCAACTTGAAAGCTAAAGTAGGAAGATAAAGCTACAGATTCTCCCATACAATAGACATCGGCGAGAAATACTGCAAAGACCAACTTGAAAGCTAAAGTAGGAAGATAAAGCTACAGAATCTCCCATACAATAGACATCGGCGAGAAATACTACACAGAACCACTGGGAAGCTACATAAGGATGATCAAACTACAGATTCTCTCATACAATAGACATCGGCCAGAAATACTGCAGAGACCAACTTGAAAGCTAAAGTAGGAAGATAAAGCTACAGAATCTCCCATACAATAGACATCGGCGAGAAATACTACACAGAACCACTGGGAAGCTACATAAGGATGATCAAACTACAGATTCTCTCATACAATAGACATCGGCCAGAAATACTGCAGAGACCAACTTGAAAGCTAAAGTAGGAAGATAAAGCTACAGATTCTCCCATACAATAGACATCGGCGAGAAATACTACACAGAACCACTGGGAAGCTACATAAGGATGATCAAACTACAGATTCTCTCATACAATAGACATCGGCCAGAAATACTGCAAAGACCAACTTGAAAGCTAATGTAGGAAGATAAAGCTACAGATTCTCCCATACAATAGACATCGGCGAGAAATACTACACAGAACCACTGGGAAGCTACATAAGGATGATCAAACTACAGATTCTCTCATACACTAGACATCGCTGAGAAATACTGCAAAGACCAACTTGAAAGCTAAAGTAGGAAGATAAAGCTACAGATTCTCCCATACAATAGACATCGGCGAGAAATACTACACAGAACCACTGGGAAGCTACATAAGGATGATCAAACTACAGATTCTCTCATACAATAGACATTGGCCAGAAATACTGCAAAGACCAACTTGAAAGCTAAAGTAGGAAGATAAAGCTACAGATTCTCCCATACAATAGACATCGGCGAGAAATACTACACAGAACCACTGGGAAGCTACATAAGGATGATCAAACTACAGATTCTCTCATACAATAGACATTGGCCAGAAATACTGCAAAGACCAACTTGAAAGCTAAAGTAGGAAGATAAAGCTACAGATTCTCCCATACAATAGACATCGGCGAGAAATACTACACAGAACCACTGGGAAGCTACATAAGGATGATCAAACTACAGATTCTCTCATACAATAGACATCGGCCAGAAATACTGCAAAGACCAACTTGAAAGCTAAAGTAGGAAGATAAAGCTACAGATTCTCCCATACAATAGACATCGGCGAGAAATACTACACAGAACCACTGGGAAGCTACATAAGGATGATCAAACTACAGATTCTCTCATACAATAGACATCGGCCAGAAATACTGCAAAGACCAACTTGAAAGCTAAAGTAGGAAGATAAAGCTACAGATTCTCCCATACAATAGACATCGGCGAGAAATACTACACAGAACCACTGGGAAGCTACATAAGGATGATCAAACTACAGATTCTCTCATACAATAGACATCGGCCAGAAATACTGCAAAGACCAACTTGAAAGCTAAAGTAGGAAGATAAAGCTACAGATTCTCCCATACAATAGACATCGGCGAGAAATACTACACAGAACCACTGGGAAGCTACATAAGGAAGATCAAGCTACAGATTCTCCCATACACTAGACATCGCTGAGAAATACTGCAAAGACCAACTTGAAAGCTAAAGTAGGAAGATAAAGCTACAGATTCTCCCATACAATAGACATCGGCGAGAAATACTACACAGAACCACTGGGAAGATACATAAGGAAGATCAAACTACAGATTCTCTCATACAATAGACATCGCTGAGAAATACTGCAAACACCAACTTGAAAGCTAAAGTAGGAAGATAAAGCTACAGATTCTCCCATACAATAGACATCGGCGAGAAATACTACACAGAACCACTGGGAAGCTACATAAGTATGATCAAAGTACAGATTCTCTCATACACTAGACATCGCTGAGAAATACTGCAAAGACCAACTTGAAAGCTAAAGTAGGAAGATAAAGCTACAGATTCTCCCATACAATAGACATCGGCGAGAAATACTACACAGAACCACTGGGAAGCTACATAAGGAAGATCAAGCTACAGATTCTCCCATACACTAGACATCGCTGAGAAATACTACACAGAACCACTGGGAAGCTACATAAGGAAGATCAAGCTACAGATTCTCCCATACAATAGACATCGGCGAGAAATACTACACAGAACCACTGGGAAGCTACATAAGGAAGATCAAGCTACAGATTCTCCCATACAATAGACATCGGCGAGAAATACTACACAGAACCACTGGGAAGCTACATAAGGAAGATCAAGCTACAGATTCTCCCATACACTAGACATCGCTGAGAAATACTACACAGAACCACTGGGAAGCTACATAAGGAAGATAAAGCTACAGATTCTCCCATACAATAGACATCGGCGAGAAATACTACACAGAACCACTGGGAAGCTACATAAGGAAGATCAAGCTACAGATTCTCCCATACAATAGACATCGGCGAGAAATACTACACAGAACCACTGGGAAGCTACATAAGGAAGATCAAGCTACAGATTCTCCCATACACTAGACATCGCTGAGAAATACTGCAAAGACCAACTTGAAAGCTAAAGTAGGAAGATAAAGCTACAGATTCTCCCATACAATAGACATTGGCGAGAAATACTACACAGAACCACTGGGAAGATACATAAGGAAGATCAAACTACAGATTCTCCCATACAATAGACATCGCTGAGAAATACTACACAGAACCACTGGGAAGCTACATAAGGAAGATCAAGCTACAGATTCTCCCATACACTAGACATCGCTGAGAAATACTACACAGAACCACTGGGAAGCTACATAAGGAAGATCAAGCTACAGATTCTCCCATACAATAGACATCGGCGAGAAATACTACACAGAACCACTGGGAAGCTACATAAGGAAGATCAAGCTACAGATTCTCCCATACAATAGACATCGGCGAGAAATACTACACAGAACCACTGGGAAGCTACATAAGGAAGATCAAGCTACAGATTCTCCCATACACTAGACATCGCTGAGAAATACTACACAGAACCACTGGGAAGCTACATAAGGAAGATCAAGCTACAGATTCTCCCATACAATAGACATCGGCGAGAAATACTACACAGAACCACTGGGAAGCTACATAAGGAAGATCAAGCTACAGATTCTCCCATACAATAGACATCGGCGAGAAATACTACACAGAACCACTGGGAAGCTACATAAGGAAGATCAAGCTACAGATTCTCCCATACACTAGACATCGCTGAGAAATACTACACAGAACCACTGGGAAGCTACATAAGGAAGATAAAGCTACAGATTCTCCCATACAATAGACATCGGCGAGAAATACTACACAGAACCACTGGGAAGCTACATAAGGAAGATCAAGCTACAGATTCTCCCATACAATAGACATCGGCGAGAAATACTACACAGAACCACTGGGAAGCTACATAAGGAAGATCAAGCTACAGATTCTCCCATACACTAGACATCGCTGAGAAATACTGCAAAGACCAACTTGAAAGCTAAAGTAGGAAGATAAAGCTACAGATTCTCCCATACAATAGACATTGGCGAGAAATACTACACAGAACCACTGGGAAGATACATAAGGAAGATCAAACTACAGATTCTCTCATACACTAGACATCGCTGAGAAATACTGCAAACACCAACTTGAAAGCTAAAGTAGGAAGATAAAGCTACAGATTCTCCCATACAATAGACATTGGCGAGAAATACTACACAGAACCACTGGGAAGCTACATAAGGAAGATCAAGCTACAGATTCTCCCATACACTAGACATCGGCGAGAAATACTGCAAACACCAACTTGAAAGCTAAAGTAGGAAGATAAAGCTACAGATTCCCCCATACAATAGACATCGGCGAGAAATACTACACAGAACCACTGGGAAGATACATAAGGATGATCAAACTACAGATTCTCCCATACACTAGACATCGCTGAGAAATACTGCAAACACCAACTTGAAAGCTAAAATAGGAAGATAAAGCTACAGATTCTCCCATACAATAGACATTGGCGAGAAATACTACACAGAACCACTGGGAAGATACATAAGGAAGATCAAACTACAGATTCTCTCATACACTAGACATCGCTGAGAAATACTGCAAACACCAACTTGAAAGCTAAAATAGGAAGATCAAGCTACAGATTCTCCCATACACTAGACATCGGCGAGAAATACTGCAAACACCAACTTGAAAGCTAAAGTAGGAAGATAAAGCTACAGATTCCCCCATACAATAGACATCGGCGAGAAATACTACACAGAACCACTGGGAAGCTACATAAGGATGATCAAACTACAGATTCTCTCATACACTAGACATCGCTGAGAAATACTGCAAACACCAACTTGAAAGCTAAAATAGGAAGATCAAGCTACAGATTCTCCCATACACTAGACATCGGCGAGAAATACTGCAAACACCAACTTGAAAGCTAAAGTAGGAAGATAAAGCTACAGATTCCCCCATACAATAGACATCGGCGAGAAATACTACACAGAACCACTGGGAAGCTACATAAGGATGATCAAACTACAGATTCTCTCATACACTAGACATCGCTGAGAAATACTGCAAACACCAACTTGAAAGCTAAAATAGGAAGATCAAGCTACAGATTCTCCCATACACTAGACATCGGCGAGAAATACTGCAAACACCAACTTGAAAGCTAAAGTAGGAAGATAAAGCTACAGATTCCCCCATACAATAGACATCGGCGAGAAATACTACACAGAACCACTGGGAAGATACATAAGGATGATCAAACTACAGATTCTCTCATACACTAGACTCGCCGAGAAATACTGCAAAGACTCACTCGGGAGCTAGAGAAGGGAGATCAAGCTACAGAATTTCCCATACACGACACATAGCCGAGAAATACTTCAAACTCTACTCGGAAGGTAGAGAAGAAAGATCAAACTACAGATTAGACGTGAGAAGGAAGTCAGTTTTGCAAGGCGGAGGCCTGAATTCTTGTGGCAAGCGTGGTTGTAGATTCCTGCTCTCAAGTTTTATTTTTATGTTCTATCGAGTCCCTTTGGTCACAATGGAAAGTTAATTATCATGTTAAAGGCAGCTCCAAGTCATTAAATGCCTAATTATCTCAATCGTGTGAAATTTTCCAGCGATTTTATTGTTGGTATAGCTTTAAGGTTAGTTCAAATTCCTCGGTCAAAGTAACTAATTCGGATGTTATTTGCTTGTATATTTATTAAACAAATTACTCTATATTTGCTCAATGGAAAGTATTGTTGTGTGAGCTAATAAATCTTAGGGGCATAGGGTAACTTGCTTCACGCCCTAGTGTAGGTTTCAATAACCACGTTTTGCTGTAAGACTATGCGAGTAAGATAACAGGTACAATCAGTCCAAGAAGGTGTCGATATTTTTAAAACTAATTAAATGTTAAAGAGAATTTTTCGATAAAATACATCCAATCGTGTTAGTACTGAAAGTAATTTTTTTATAACGAATATATTTCTTCCATATTTTGTCCATCACTAGGTCACTTTGGAATGTAAAAAAAAAAATAATAAAAATTAAAAAAAAATAATAATAATAATGTGTGTTTTATTTATTTCATCCTAACTCTATACATTTTCGAACTACATTTTATAGTTCGTTACTACATAAAACATAAAAACGTTTTGCATAAAAAATCGTGGTTCGAAAACACATAAGTTCAAACGCAACACGTCTGTTATTTTTTGTCGTAGTTAAAATAGAAATATACAAATAAAGGATTATTTTATATATTTACCTAAAGTTATTATATATTTTTCAGATAATTGAACAACAATTTGCTATTCTCCAAAAAGTATTCATCCTCCATAACGCCTAAACATTGTTCACACTAAATATCGGAACCCACAAACAATTTCATTTTTAAAAAAATATACATTTCTGTTCACGAAAGTTTAATGACGATAATCAGAATATGGTTTCATGATACTGATAAACGTTTACTTTTAGCATAACAATAATGAATTACCACTAATGTGTGTCCTTGGTTACATGAAATGTCATTAACCTGTTGTATTACTTAATGTTCATTACTATTCATCAATCGTTAACTTTCTATTGACTAAATATGCAAGTTGTCATCTTAAGCTATTATAGTTACGTCATTAGACATAAAACTTAAATTACCATCTTCTGAATTGCCAATTCTTACATTGCTTCACTTAGCGTTCCATAAACTAAATAGGTAATGTTTAGAAGATGACAATGTTTATTTTCATTTGATTGATTCGTTAAGTTTCATTATTTTTTCTTTATATGTTGTAATGTGCTATTTATATATTAATCTAAAACATTAAAAGACTATGATAAAGATATTATTTTAGAGATTAATTATGATGTATAAATAATGTGCATCACGCTCTATATCAACAAGCGATATCGACATCACTGTTTCTTAACTGACTCTGTTCTAATTAGTGATTTTGGCAACAAGATTTCAATCTAACTCAATCTATCCAACCATTTCGGCAAAACAGTTCCGCATGAGTTCACATCATTGGTAATTGTTATATTAGATGAAATATTGTCTTAGGTGGAATATTTAAACATCCTTGAGGTGTATTCACCTTAGATTAACGCAATACTGCTCACTGCTCACACCTTTTTAAACCAATATTCGAACTTTGCTTTTTTTAAACAAGGAAAAACTGAGATTCATTACTATTGGTAAAGAGACAACATTGTAATTTACTCTCTTCATTTTGAATGTTTTTTTATCGCCACTAGCTATCATTGACCAGGCTTTTAACCATTTACAACCATGGACAAACTTTAACTTTGATATAGACGTTTCTAATTTTGGTATAGTTGTTTACAATATGTGAATACAAGTATTGCATCATTAAAAATCGTTCTTAGTGGTGTGTAGATATCCCATAAAGAAAAAATATTTAAAACGAAAAAGTTAACTCCGTTTTTCGAGATATCGAATATTCATTTTCGTCATACTGTTGCCTAAAATATTGTTAGAATACCACTTGTAATTTATACTGGTGGTTATATTCTGATCAAGGTTCAAACCACGTACATTTTCCTATTGGTTTTGGCGGTTTCAAATCCATAATATAATAACAACCACAAAGTAAAAACTTTAAGGGAATAATAATAAATTCCGTCCTATTATAGAAGACACTACGGTAATTAACTTGCAAAATATATCACATTGTAGTCAAATAATTAACGTACAGGTAGAACATTAAACACTATGCACTCTCATCAACCCACCAATCAAGATTTTACAAGGACAAACACACTTGATCAACTTTAGAGTTCAGACTGGAGCTCATTACCTAGACAATGGAAGAAAGGCCGGCCTTGATGGTGTAATGCTTTGTTCCTTGACTTTCTTCCACTATCTGACAATGTTATTCACATTTCCTGATATCTAGAACCATTTGGTTGAAAACATTCTAAACTATATTTCACTTATTTTAACACTAAATATAAACAATATTGGATACTGCCGTTGGCACAAATCAAGTTGTTCCTATAAAGCCATAGTTTTTATAAAATTATTATGAACGTAATTTTTAAATTCCATTGTAATATAGGTTTAGTTCAAATAAGTAAGTATATAACTTGGTCATTCTTGAACTCTCAAAAGAATCAAGAATTGTAATTCTTGTCTACACAAATCAACAATTATGTATAAAATCTATCTTTACATTGTTTTAAATTTCGACCAAGTAGCAAAATATATATTCCAAAACTGTACTATGTTTTAACTATATCAAATCTTTTTTTTTTTGTTTGAACAAAGAAAAACTTTAACAACAAAATTCTTTCACTTATTCTTTTTTTCTTATAAAATGATGCACACTTGGTAGGATTCTACTGTCTCGCGAAGAACTAGAATAATAATAAATCCAAACAGGTAAAATTAAGCTGTTCATATTCTCAAACAAATGATCGTTTTGTGGTACTTGTGTCTTCAAACTAGAAATATAAACGTAATGAACTCTAGAGGCCAGAAAGAAAAAAATTAAGTGTAACGTTGCACCTAAAATGTAACCTGTAGTTATTTGAAACTTCAAAGTAGTAATTATAATAATCCGCAACCATGTTTATAATATCAAACTTAATAGAACGGCTTTATTATAACTATTTAATTTGTAACCAATGAATTCTCAAGAAATATGAGTCTTCTTAAGCATATTTTAAGTCTCTTTAGGTATTATATTTTAAAAGAGATTTATTGAATCTGAAACTTATTATAAAACACTAAATACTTTTTAGTTGAAGACCAGTCTGGTCCAATTAAAACAGACTAATTAGGGGACAAAAATGTCCGTTGTAATAAATGGTCTGACCAGAGGTAAATTTTTTTACTTCAAAAAAATAGAAAACAACAGTAAATTTTTAAACAATTAATCAAGTTGTATCAGATTAAATTCTAGTATTAGAGTTCTACATAAATTTATACAATTTAATCATCAATTCCGAGGGTCCAGTTTGGATCTACACCTATTTCACCTTTCCGACCTTGACGCTATTAGAGTATTCAAGACCTTTAGGATCTTTATTTTAGACATTTTCTTCTTTTTTTATAAGGTGATGATGACCGACAGGTTTATAGCTTTTAAACAACATCAACAAAAAAAATACAACGAAACAAAAAAATATAAATATTATTTTTAAAATATATGTTATTATATTTTAGTAATACAACCTACACGCCTCACTGAAGTTATATAGGAGGGTAGCAACATGAGAGTAAAGATTCCACATATATATTGAATTTACAAAAGGCAGTATAGGGCAGAGGACATTAAGGAGAGAACACGTAAAGTACTGTTATGTAGCCATAGACAGACGCAATTACAGTAGGTTACAACCGAAAGTTAGCAGACGGACTAATTTCAATAACTTCTAACTCAGGGAGGATTGTCCACAACTAAACAAAAATCTAAATTCAAACTTTTTCATCAAAAACGTTGTACTGTGTTAAATTATCCAGGACTTGGTTTCAAAATATAATAAAATATCCAAGTTCTATTTATATATACAAATTACAACTTTGCTTGTTTAAATTACTCTATTCACTTTAGACTTATTTACAAGCTTCTCAATATTGTAAGTAATGCCAGCATGTAGCTAAATAGTGCAAGTAGAGTGTGCGTTTGCATATTTAGAGTTATGTGAGTTTGCAAGCACTTTTCCATCTTCTTTTTATTTGACGCTGCTAAACCCTCCCTATTGTAACACAAATCGTATTTGTATCGTAATGAATTTAAGAAAACACATTTTCTGTGTTTGTGACAAGTATTAGTCAGAACTACTGAAATTTTAATGACTTACTCGTGAATATAGTTTTAACTCCAAGATAAGAATTAAAACTTAATCTGCTCACAATAGTACGAAAGAAAGGAAATGAAATTTATCGTTCATTCACACCCTTATTATAAAGGGAGAAATTTTCGAACAAACTGTTATTAGATTCAAGGAATGCCAAAAATTGAAATCTCAAAAACAACTTTGTTTCAATATTACGATATTTTAATTTCACTTGGTTTAAAATCCAATTAAACCGAATGTGCAACTTAAATACACGATATTAATTTTAATGAGTTGCGATACAAATTTTGTGTCGTGTTTTTGTAAACTAAGCTATTAAAATATGTTTGTACTTGTCAGGAACTGAGTTTACAACAAAAGGCGGTATGAAAACTGTTACATCAAGGCTGTTACACTCTTGAATTTTTTTAAACAATTGAATTTAGCCTAAATTTAACTATATATAGTTCTACTTTATCCCCGAAAAGTTAATGAAGAAACTTTACTGCATTTCAAAACTTATATCTGAAGGATACTATTTTTTCTTTTTCAGTCATCAACTCAATTTGACTTTTACTTCTCGGGTTTAAATGAATTGAAATACATCATGCTTCACCGTAGAAAGTAGTAATGAACCAAACGTATCAGGGACGAATCGGAAGGTCATTGAATTTTTCTGTAACAATAGGTTACTGTTCAGTCCAATATGAATTGTCATACCCATTATTCAATGGTGTAGGCCTACACCTATTGTAAGAATCATGATTTGAGGAGGACAATCACATTTCACTACTACTGTACTACAGACCCAGTTGTTTCTCATGAGCCTCTTAAATATAATAAAATGTAGTCCAGTATTTATTTTACTCCGATATGTTACATTGGATAACTTTATATAGAAAAGATAGAAACCTAACCTCATTAACTGGGTTAATAATTTAACTAAATGGACAGCAGTGGAACGTTGTTTTGAATTGTCTTCAATATATTTCCTATATAATTTCCTACAATAAACGCAACACAATGTATTTATATTTCAGTTTATCAAATAATATTGCTGATTGACGTCCGCAATATCATTTAATAACGTTTAACCTCTTGCCATCGATGTGAAGTAAATACATTCACATTGTGACGACCTTGCCTTTAAAGCTGTCACAACCGTTGATTTATTGTGACATATTTAATTAGTTAACTACTTCTGAAGCATAACAATAGACGTGACCTAATGTCTGTTGTGTGGATTGATTAATGAATGTTTACGTTACAGACGGTCTACTAAAGGAACAACGTTTGACTAATTCTAGAACTTTGTAGTTTTTTTACATTATTCTTTATCCAAATAGACAATAAAAAATTGATTTCAAAAGCGAGAAAATCAATTCACAATATACTTCTCTTCAATTACATTATTTTAAAATGTCACTTTCATTTCCTCTTGGATAGAGTTACTTTCATCAATTTTAGTAAGAACATGAAAACTATTTGTAACTTTATACTTTTAGCCTACTAAATATAGGAACTATTTATTTCACCGGAAATTTGCACGATTCATTATAAAAAAACATTTATTTACAGGAATTAACGACTCATTGAAACAAATGTAAAGTTATTTTTGAGCCAATGAACGTTTACTTGTTAGATTGCAGGCATTTATTCTATTACCTCCTTATCTTTTGTTTCTTCGTT
The DNA here is from genome assembly GCA_963513935.1 of Aphrophora alni. Taxonomy (NCBI): domain Eukaryota; kingdom Metazoa; phylum Arthropoda; class Insecta; order Hemiptera; family Aphrophoridae; genus Aphrophora; species Aphrophora alni. Next base: position 121,436,832 of record OY740769.1, on the reverse strand, counting down.
ATCCTAGCAGGCATAAAAATAAAGTTTGAGTAATAAAATACAATAGTAAAAGATGCATTTCAGACCAAGCTTTAATAGAAATAATTAAAACGTACAGTATATTTAAATACTCTAATTTGTTTGAAGCCATTAAAATAATTCTGTTATCTCATTGGATGAAATAAAATGTACTTAAGAAAACATATTTGTCTGATTACCGTAAGTATTTTGTAATATAGATCAACCTAGACTTTCTAAGAAACTGGTTTCAGAAATCCGGTTTCTGCAATGTTCTGTGACCGTATCAGATACACATCTTGCACGTAAAGGTAGACCTACGTTCACTAAGGTAAGAATTGAGCAATTCTTGACGCCTTGGGTTGTAATTTAGGAATCTAGCGACCATTCAAAGTTCTACATTGTTTGATATTTTCCTGAAGCCAAAGATCTCTTCTAATTAAGGTTTAAGTTAGGAGAATGCTTTGTTAAATATTTGTATTACATATATAGGATTTAACTGTCGAAATAATACTTTTATACGATGTGATTTATTTGGTAAAATATATAAACAATAGAATGTGTATAGTTTAAATGAATGTTTTCATTCATTCTTTTCTAAAAGTATTGCCTCAATTAATAAAAAAGTATAGATCAATAAATTTTGTGAAATTTCTTAAAATATGTCGTTATATAATCATATATTAATATGATATCTCAGTTTAACATCATATATTGCACATTCTTTCTTACACCACACAATTACTGGGTAATTTATAAATTATATTGACGTAAAAATACATGTAAATAAGTAGATAATTTTATGAAACAAATTGTGTTCCAAAGAGATACCGTAAAAACAAATGTGGACTGTCAAAAGTATATATTTAAGGGGTGGCAAATAAATTTAAATATACAACTTCCTCAATGTCTCAATGGTAACTATTTATAAAATAAATATATCACTAATAAATTATGCAAAAGTTTCTCAAACTTTAAACACAACAAACGAAACCAAAGTCTATGGAAACAAGTAGAATTTGTTTCGTCATCCCTCGAAAATTCCGTGGCAAGAAGTTGTAGATAAAAAACTAGAAATATAGACTACGGACGACCTGTAAAAAATTTAATACATCAAAATCTATTGAAGATGTTTAATTAATACTTATGGTCTAAACCAATGTGTTGACTGTCGGATTTATTTTAATATTATCACAATTTACTCACAAGTAGTAATTATATTATTCTCATAAGGTTATCCTTGATCAACATTCAATCAAAATAATTTGAGTAAAGTTTTGCGTACGACTTTTATAATCCAGTCTCACTTTTTGACTGATAACTCCCGGAAGAAATTTGTTTCGTTTTATCAAAATCAAACAAATATAATTGAATTTTAAATCCTCCACATTTTTATTTTCGGTCTTATACGAGTACCGCATAAATTTAAGTCTAACAAAATGAAAAACATTGAGATAAGATATTACAAAAATACCTGAAGCTTTTAAGCTAAAATTCTATTTAGCTCACTTCAAAGGTAGGAATTAGACTACAGGTGAGGGACATTTTCTTTCTTTTTTTAACTGTTTTGTGAAGCCAGGGAAATATAAAACTGACCTATCTACGAACACCTCAATGCCCATTTTTGTTTTGCGATCACAGTACTGTTTACAGTATATCTAACGTAAGTTTATTTCAATACATATAATTTTAACGAATTTCTCTTTTAATTTCAGTAATATTATAGTTTACATAAGTCTAACTGGAGGAAAGCCCTTCCCTATGGATATCAAGAAACAAAATAAAATCAATTGAAAATATTGTACTGTTAATCTATACTCAACTGCATTTTACACTAACGTTTTAACGTCCATTATGTTACCAAAAATACAATTTTGAACATTTAAGAGTGTAAAATTTTACCACATTAAATTACATTTTATCTAGAATACATAAATAACGATTTGTATTACTATATAAATCCAATTCCGTCTCCATCTTTTAAATGTTTTTGCAACATGCAACGTATACACGATACAAACCTAGGTACTTCATTTATAGGAAATAATGTCTACAAGGAGAATGAAGTAACTTGTCTATTTACAAATAAAAATTCAGTTGAGAGAATAGTTTGCCCGCATTTCAAAAACTTATATCATGAGGATTCCCTCAATTTAAATCACGAATGTACCCATCAACCTAGGCTGTCGTACAGCTGAATATTTAGCAAGTTCCTTAGTAGGAATAAATTTCTCCATTGTTAAGAACGTTTACCGGGTAAAGTTGTTGTTACTACTGTTTTGTTCTCTGGGTTATATAAAAGTATCGTGAATCTTCGCGTGTAGCTGCGCATGCGTCTAGGTAATTATGATCACGTGGTACGTCTCTTCAATCTTACATTCTTACATGTAATATAAAATTATATGACAAAACTAATTTAGAGTAAATTCTTGATAATACCAATGTTGAATAAATTTTCAAATAATTCAATAATTATAACATGAATTTCTTAATAATATCAAAATAAACAGAAGGAATAGGGACCCTAGTGGAACTGAGAGAACTAAGAAAATATACAATCTTTACTTGAAAAAAAGATTTCACTTACTTAAACTCATTTGAAATTATTGCAAGTTTGCTTGCAAAAACTATAAAATAAATACAATTATTATAATTATGTAAACATAGATAAAAAATACAATTTGACATCTTTTTCTATTCTATTACTCACAACTTCCAAAAGATCTAATATGAATCGTGTTTTTGAAGAAAATTCCTAGTACAACCATCTATCTGATCATTACTTCTTTCTCTATTAACGAGTATATTTAACTAAGGGAATAAAGCAGCAAGGTAGTTTCTATGAGTACGAAAGTGAAAGGGGTTGTTTTTATTGCAAAAATTTTGTTTTAAAAATACTTGCGCAGTAATTACTTATTGTGAAATTATAATTATTTTTATTTTAACAGCAGTTCTGTAATGAATTGCAATTCTAACGTCAAAATTAATTAACAACGTAATATTTAATGACTAAAACAATCTGAAAGAGGGATCTCCATTGCTTTCGACACAAACCTGTCGAGCAACTTACTGCCTTATTGTCATACAACGTTCTGTCATTAATCAATGTATACCGATGCAATATTGGTAACTCCGTTATCTAGACAGGTACTAATCTTATCTTTGAATTACTTGTAACAAATTGTGGTACTACATACTTCCTCATTTTTAGCCAGAGATCCTTTCAAAGATTGGGAACATAGTGATAAATTAATTAGTGGTTTTAAATTTAGACTGTAATGTAATTTATAGATCTATGCAGTTGGATTAGGTTAGGTTAGGTTAGGTTAGGTTAGGTTAGGTTAGGTTAGGTTAGGTGTATATCTTTTAATACAGGTTACTCTTATTTTTAATCAATCGACTTGATATCGATACGATATCAATCTTATACAAAAATATAAAGTTTACAAGACAGTGAAATGTTAAGAACCAACAATTAAAAGAATTAGTGTTAAAACTATTTATTCACACTGAGACAAAATATAAGCTTCGTGTGCAAAATAAAATTGCAAATAGAAAGATGAGAACGAAAATATGTAAACTACAGAAACAAAATATATGATCTAAGACACACATGACAAGGGAATGAAAGTCTGAAATTAAAGAGGAATATAGAATACAAATAAACAATAAATATCCTTCAGTATCGTTTGATAAGTATCCCTTATAGAAACATGTTATAATTCCTTAGAGATTAAACCTACTTTTTAAATATATGGCAGTTTCTAATGTAAAGTTAGTTATACGTTTATAACATATACTTTTTGGTTTGCTGTAAGCTGTAAAATACATGCTCATACATTTGGAGATTTTCTGTCTGATTAAACAAAAAAAAATGTGTTAAATTGTACTCCTAACAATGTAATTTAGGCGAAAACCCAAAATTAAAAAAAAAATTAAATTAAATAAAAAAGATAAATTTTTGTTACATAAATAGGCCATTTCCTTAAGTCTGGTTATCCACTAACACTATTCCCCTTACATTTGTATTAAATACTGAAGATATGTTAATAACCCCGAAGTCACCAATAGAATACAAGGAACATGATATAGCTTAATTATTATCAAATTTTCTTTCATGAATACCCTTATATCTGTAGTTCTATTTAACAGAATATCTGATTAATTAAAAGCATGACTGTGCAATAAAAGCAACGAGACTGACAGTAGTACAATACACCATATAGATCTTTCATATTTCTCTTTAGAACGAAACTCTTAAGGTTTAAGGTAACAATAGACATATGTGCAACTGAAATTTGAAGCAAATTATAGACCAAGCTGTGCGATGTAGGAAACCATTGAAGCAAAATACCTATAGGCTTCCTCGGCATAGTAGCCTAATAGGACATCACGTTTCTGCATAGTTCTGGTTATAAAGTGTTGCAATTTCCATGAAATTTGTCTTTTATGATAGGTCTAACACGATATACATTACATAAAGTCCTAAAATTCACGCGTTAAATACTGTTGATGCATAATATGACCTAAATTGGTCCGTCAATCTACGCAGAATATTTAGGAAAACTAATATTTACCATAGTGAGACAGATTGTAATTGTTAGTTTATCAGTTTCATTAAGTTACGAATTATAAATATGAAAGTAATAGATTACAGGTTTAAAATTGACATAATAGCCTACCACGCAAGTATAAGAAATCATAGTATAATGCAGTTTAAATAAAGTCTATACTAACTTACTTAATAAATTATCTATGATATAATTTTATAATTTGAATGACTTACCGTAAATTAAACTAAATAAAGCCTTCTGTAGATGAGAGTCACTTTAACAGTTCACAGCATAACTCTATTAAAACACAAGTTCACTTTATTACGGCGATTCGCAACGGTGTTTATAATCCAAGGATCTAGGAAATAAAAGTTTTAAGTATCATTTAACCCAAATTTACGAATAAAGAAGGAATTAATTATTGGGATCTATTAATATTAATAATACTGTTTAGCCACGTGTTATCCAATAAGTAATACCTCCCACCCACCCACCTAAATTTCGAATTAAGAATGAATTAATGGGGTTATATCAATATTAGTAATATTGTTTACACACATCTTATCCAATATGTAATAGCCCCCAACCCAAATTTTCTAATTAAGAAGGAATAATGGAGATCAGTTAATATTAATAATATTGTTAACCCACATCTTCACATCTTATCCAATATGTAATAGCCCCCCAACCCAACTTTTCTAATTAAGAAGGAATAATGGAGATCAGTTAATATTAATAATATTGTTAACCCACATCTTCACACCTTATCCAATATGTAATAGCCCCCCAACCCAAATTTTCTAATTAAGAAGGAATAATGGAGATGAGTTAATAATAATAATATTGTTAACCCACATCGTTACATGTTATCCAATACGTAATACCTCCTCCCCGCCAACCCAAATTTTCGAATTAAGAAGGAATTAATGGGGATCGATTAATATTAATAATTTTGTTTCCCACATGTTATGTAATAAGTCACCCCCTCCCCCCGATAGTTTCACTTATTAATCAGTAAATAAATATTATCCTATTTTCAATGTTTCGTAATTTGACTATTAAATATAAAATTTAATAACCATGAAATTACGACAAAAAATCATGGCTTACAGTTTTAATTAACGAAAGAACCCCTAAGGAAATAAACGTATTGTGAATTAGTAATTGTGATAATAAATGTGAAACGGATTGTGAGGTACATTGTACTTTAGTCTTTTTAACAATTACAATTACATTAATAGTTGTTAGAGAAAGCGGTAATTTTCTAAAGCGTTTTAACAACTATAAATATCATTTTTATGATTACTTTTTGTTATAATTTTAGTATTTTGGAAAGTTGGGGATAAAAGCAGGTTGTAATACGAAAACACCAAAAATATAGTGCTCAAACTTTACAGTATAGCAGTTAGTGAAAATTTCTATTACAAAGAAAAATTAAATTTAAAAAATAAAAAATTTTAACTTTTCAACTGATAATTATTGATTAAGATTTAACAAACAAATTTAAACTGAAAATTTTTAAAAAAAACTAATACAAACATAATGTAGTAATACTCTACTGGATGGTATATTCTCGTTTTAATTTCACAATAAATGATAATTTGAATAGTATCAGATAAGTGATCATTATCAGTATGGATTTGATAATTGAAAGGGGTGGGGGAAGGTTATTATAAAAGTACAACGTAGACAAAAACAATTCATAATGTCTTGACCATGCTAACAAAGATAGGAGGCGTCGAACTATAAACTTTACTTTTACAATACCATGATTTAATCAGAATTCGTGTATTATCCTTGGCTGGTAATGCAGTTAAACTATAACAAAATCTTTAATTATTTTAGAACCATTTAAGGATTAAATTTAGATGTTTGATTGTGATTTTATTTTTAGACGACTGTGAGAATAAAATACTTGGTCAAGTTTCTAAAACCTTTTACTCCAACTAACAACATAAATTGAAGTGGAGATTTACAGTTTAGTTGGTTTCACTTATGTTATACGTACTAGAAAACTAAGATTATAAAACTCATAAAATTGCAATCGTCTTAAAGCCGTTCAAGAAGTAAACAATTCTATTGTATTTGTTTACTACTGATATTATTATCAATACTAAATCTTTAACCTTGATTTATATAGGTCAAAGTAAATATTTTTTTTTTAAATAAGAATTGTATAGCCTACTCCTAATTATTATTTACAACAGGATATCTAAAAAGCAACTGAAGTAGATAAGAACTGAAAACACGAAACTGATTTAAAAACTTCACTCAAATTTCACACACTATTGATAAGAAAGATAAGATAACATGATAACAAGGTCATCCCTCTTATCAAACCCGCTCAACACAATTAAACCTCGTCCAGATTATAAACACCGTACCTTTATCGAGCTGTAACACCGGAAATGAAGACAAATTTACCGGTATTTCCGACAGATAATACCGACCACTAGTATTATCTGTAGGCGAGCACGCGATATACTAACTTAAGACCTTTCATTCATAGATTTTCACTTCACATTGGCTGGGCTGTGGCTTTCTTGATGCCCCTTCCCTCTCTCTATCTCTCTATCTCTCTCTTTCTCACCAGGTTAGGATGGGTTACTCTCACTTTCTTCAGACAAGTGACGCTGTATGTATTTAATAAGCATTTATTACTTCAAATTATAAATGTTTTACTGGAAGAAATTGAATTAACAAATTAAAAGTTTTTATTAGTTACGGTTTTATTTAAGATTGTTCTGTTTGTAGTAAAAGCGTAGGGTACGACCAACGTATTAGAAATATGAGCCTCACACAGTTTTCTTCAAATTTGTATGATATATTTCTAAAACTTAAACTCCGGATTGATTGTTATTAAATATTAAGTTAAATTTATTGAATAAATACCTTATCATTTTGTTAAATAGAATAACAGCTGATTTCAGAGCTTAGTTTCTTTCATATTTAGGTTTAATAAAAAAATGTAAAGAATGTTTAAATTATTTTATCGTTTCAATACACAACTTATCACATTACAAGTACCGAGATAATTTATTTGTATCGTAATTAGTATTACACAAATTTTAAGACAAATTCAAATTCAGTGTCTCTTGTTATTTTACGACCCCGACTCTATTCGAGTATTCGAGGGCCAGAGGTCTTTAATTTATGTTAATTTCTTCTTTTTGTGTGTGTGTGTGTGTGTGTGTGTGTGGGGAGTTGATATTTTTGTAAGCAACAAGCGGATAAACATATTAAACAGGTTTACCAAATACACACATAAAAAATACAAGTAGGTACACAACATAAACTTTATAGTAAAATACAAAACTATATTTAATAATATACCGCCACAAGTGAAACAGGTGTTTTATTGTTTGTAGAAATCATAACAAAACATATTATAGAAATAAACTCTATGGTAAAAAATTTACAAATTCAATAAATGACTAATTTTTGAAATAAATTAACAATGTAAAATTGATTAAACTTTACTTACCTAACAGAATTCTAGGCATTATCTGACGGGTTTTAAAAGAACATTGGCGAAATCAATACTTTTTTTTAAAAAGCATTAAAAAAATCATTTTTACCTAAATTATAAACGATTTTTTTTTTTTTAGGTTGTTTAATTGGTTCACCTTATTTTTATCTGAGGTTCTTCCTTCTTTTTATGTTCTTATTACTAGGTTTTAATCATACAATTTTTTTACTTTGATAACTAGGTCAAAATATTACCGACAAAACAAGTCTCTTAGATGAAAATGAAGGTCATTATAACTAAAGATAAGGAAGAAGAATGATTTTAGTTGATAAAACATTGCATACAAAGATAGTTAAAATTAATAGCTTCGTGATTTATTTAACTGTGCAATATTGTTAAATTTCATACAAAAATCGACACATGTACGCCGGTCGCCATATAATTAGAGGCCTAGTTGTATTTAGCCAAGGTAATCTACTTTCTATGGTCGCCAATCGGTCATTCGTTGTTCCCCACATTACTTCACCTTACGTAATCAAAGTTAAGTGGAATGAATTATAAATCACGGAATATTAGTGATTAACATAAAAGAGTAGATTTACATAATAGGATTTTGCTGAAAGTCGTTGTATATCTATCCACTTCTGACAACTCTGAGTTATGGTCAGCTGTTGTGGAAATACGATGATTAAAATCATCAATGTGGGTGAACCGGAGCAAGGAGAGACATTTGGTCATGGATCCTTGACCCTTAGAACAAATTAAGTAATAATAGTTTTTATTAATAAAAGATTTTCGTCTATAAACAATTATTCCTTTTAACTATATACTTAACTTGAATGCTATCTATTGTACGTTACATTTGGTATTTGTCATTAATAATAACTAATTGCTATGTTTTAAAACAGATAACCTAACTTAACCTAACCTAACCTAACCTAACCTAATCTAATCTAACCTAACCTAACCTAACCTAACCTAACCTAATTGCTATGTTTTAAAACAGATTTTTGCCAACACTATAATTACATGTTTTACATGGAATATTAGGACAACCTTTCAAAATAACTTCTTCAGACACAAAACTGTAAATTGATGATCTTTACACTTTAATTTGTGGTCAATAAATTACGTTTCAAAGTTTCAAAAAATCTCTCAAGGGCTGAACTATACACATCTCATTTGAAGATTAAAATTATAGAAATTAATAAATAAACAAAACAAAAGTGCTGCATTAAAAAAAATTATAAAGTTCGTTCAAAATGTATTTTCACCTTACTCATTTAAATGACACATTTTAAATTTGTAAAATATTATACTTTTTGGTTTTTGTAAAATTTCCTGTCACATTCATCGTAACTCTGTTTATATTTAAAACGTTTTGATTTGCGATTATTTATGTTTACAATTATGTACCATTTTATTTTAAATAAATTTCTTTGTTGTGTGTTGGCAATGAAAAAGTGAAAAATAAATGTATCATATTACTTTAATAATCATAGAGGAACCGTAAATAAAATAAGGATTGATATAGAAAGTATTATTTTTTTTCTTTAGCTACTAGTTTTAATATCAATTAATAACTTGTGTTGATCAGCAATTCCAGAAGAACGAGTTGCTCTCCGTAATAATATAGCAAAGCTACTTATTAGATCAAGTTGTACTACTAAAGGAGCGAATAGAAATAAGTTTTTAATGAGTGAAATTTAGAATCTACCTACTGATCATACCGGAGGTTGGGATTACCACTTGCATAACCACAACTTTATTTTACTTTCTCTCCCTATATTCTAAGAAGTCTGACTTCATCCGATTTTAATGTAAAGTGTTATGGGATGCAAATGTCATGCGACGAAAGGACATAAAGTTGTATAAAAAGATACATTGGCGCTAATGTTTGTACTAATTTGACTTTCTCTTTAATTGTAAATGTTTGTGACTTCTTCCTATTTCTTATATACTAAACTTTTTTTTTATTCTTATATATAGGTCAAGGAAATAATTTTCATTTCAATTTAATATAATTTAGTTATTTAAAATTTTAATACATAAAATCAATAAAATCTATAATAAATGGTTTCATCAAATACAGAGAAACCATAATCATAGTAGAGTATAATACATATTACCATAATCATACAGGCGTTATCATAATCATAGTACTTTAGTTGTTGTGTGATTATACGAGTTAATTATTATGGGTAGAAAAAAAGTTGATATGGCGAGGAAAATAGTTTTTTGTTTTCCTGAATCGAAAATAAATAATGCAAAGTTTGTTTACCTGTATGTGTATAAAAGTTAAATTTAGCATTTAAGAGTTCATTTGTAAAAATGTACCATTACCAACCATAAAACCAAAACAAAATGAAAATTGACAGACTGATTTTTCCTAAAATAACTGAATTAATTTAGTACCAAAGATCCCAAGTACCCAAGTAATTCGTGAGTAGTTTAATAAGGGATACTTAAAGTAGACCTAAACCACTCCTTACAGAACACCATTATCGTTTTTATTTCTGTCAAATAAAAGCTCATTCAGTTTACTACGAAAGAAATATTTTCCTTACTACAGGACATAGCGTGTAACTGTATGTTATATAATTTTATACCAAAATAGTTAATATCATAGTTTTGCTTAGTTAAAATGACGTATGTTACAAAAAAATCAACACAAAAAAGTACTTACCGTACTTTAAAAACAAAAATATCTTATAGTCACCCTACATATATTTGGAGTTATTGTATATAAAGTAGACAGCTTATTACTAGTGACATGATAAAAAATTCAAAATTTTCTGTAGCACAAAGTTAATGATTGTAGTCAATGTAAAGACGTCTCGTTAGAAATACAGTTTTTCCTGTATCAAAATAAGTAATTTATTTCATTTTTTAGTGATTGAAGATTCTACAAGTATTGCTAATTTGTGGATTTAAGGCTATTTACATGTATGAATTGATTTGTTTAGGATAATAATAATATAGATTATCAACTATATATATATATATATATATATATATATATATATATATATATAATATAGATTATCAACTATATATATATCAACAAATATCGACTAATGTCCATTTATCATATGTTACTATTTTAGATAGTTAAAAATTAAAAATATGAGTACTGCGTTTATAAACAGTTAATTTTGTCAGCATACAAAATTTAATCTAGAAAAACGTACAAAAATATTTGTGTCAAGCTAAAGATTAAGTGAAATATTAAACTCTTTTACATTAATACCAATAAAAATATTTATATTTGTAAAAATATGTATAACTACTATGAATATTTATATTATAAGATCAATTATTGTGCTGAAACCGTTAGTCATAATTTAATTTTATCTCTGTTTAATATTATTTGTTAAATTATTTCTTCGGTATAACAATTTAAAACAAAGTTGTGTTGATACTGTGGTGTACATTATGAAATCGATTACATGTCACACTTAGTGATAAAACATTAAAGGTTAGACCACATATTTTAGCATTTTTTACCTGAAATTTAGTAATTTATTGTTTTATATTGACAATATATGTGTTCTAAATTGAATAATAGTTTTAACTCCAATTACATCACGTTCGCGTTTCATTGAAAAATAAGAGAAGTTAAGTTGTACATATGAATTTGTATCAACACTTCTCTTGTTTTAAAATACTTTGTATTGATAATAAATTAACCGAAAGAACGGCTCTCACGTATTTCAAGTTGAGACGTTTTAATTATGTCGACATTATTACTGTGATGATTATTATCTTGAAGTTAAATCGGAAAACAAATGAATGAAATCACCTCATAGCACGACTCCAAAAACGTACTACGCCGAATTGTAAAATAACAACAAAAAAAACGTATTCCTGTAAACCAAATTAAATGCACTTTCCCAAATAACAGAGTTGTTGGACTTGTTTACGTAAATTTAAATTTCTTTGAAGTGAAGTTGCACAAGATGTCACACTGGTTATGATCAACTTGTTGGTGAAAGTTGAAGATGAGCCATAATCGGGTTTTCTTTCTGCTTGCTGGGCAAGGTCAGTATTTTCTACAACTCTCTATATCCTGCAAATCTAATGAATTATATACCATAAGGAAATAACAACCAATATTTAAACGCTAATTAATTAATTTACGTTCAACAGTATAGACATTTAGAATACTTATCGAAAATCTCCTAGTTCTTTATTATGATTACGAAGATATATTTTAAATTACACGGAATGTAATTAATTTTCACGTTTACGTTTATAGTTTAAAATTAAGCAATATTTAAAATGTGAAAATATTTTGGCTCATACATTATGAATAACGTTAATGCTACTCAATTGTACTGTTTATTAATACAATTGTTATTAGCTAATTCAAGACTATTAAATATACTTCAAGGTTTATTTTGCCTTAAATCACTTTATTTACATTAGTAAATACTAACATATGCAATGCAATTATTTTTCAGTTGATAAAAGAACTTAACATAAATAGAATATACAAAAAATACCTGTTTAAGAGTTTACCAAAACTTTGTTTAAGAAATCCGTTTAGTCTGTTACATATACCAATCCATAAAACTGTTGTAGAAATGTCTTTGGAATTTTTGATTTTATCGACCCAATTTCAAACCCAATTCACTCCTTTTAATTTTCATTTATTCTGATTTCTCTCTTTTGTAAATAGCTACCATCATTGAAAACAATAACAATAAAAAATAATAATCAAATATCTTTATCCAAATTGCTAAAATTAAAGCCGTCTAGTCAAGATAAGTAGAAACATAAACTTGCCAAACAGGTGTGTCAATGGCAGCTTACGTGTGGGAGAAAGTTGAAAGTGACTAAACAGTTCGAATGACCATCCAAGGTCACTCACATAACCCAACTGTCCGTTACAAATAGAATTTCCTCATCACCGTTCGATGAATAAGCGAAGTTATCCTAGTCGTTTAAGCTTGTTTATTAGTTATAACAGACAAATCCGTAAACAGATATATTTAGATGGTTTTTAGGAAAGGAAAATTCGTAACAACTAGTCATGAGGTATTTTTTTCGCCTATTTTTAATTGTTATTTGTTATTCCACTATAAAATGACGTGACAGTTAACATTAAGCAAATATTTAACAACTTATTGTGATCAACAAATTCCTTCTCGGATTTAGCTGGTTAAGAATCTCGCAATAAAAGTTTAAAATGTTAATAATTATTTGTTTTCTTAAATATCTCATTTTTCACTCTCGGTAATATTATGGAAAAGTCTGGAATACATTATATACTAACAGTTAATTTAAAAATAAAAAACTAAATACATTATACTTTTTTCGTGCAATAACACTACATTCCCGGTTTTTATAATAACGTCAAATTGTTAAACAAATGTTGATTTTTTTTAAATATTTACTGTAAGAAATTAATCGGTGTCGGAACAGATAATATGTTACAAAAATGCCGTCATCTCTGAAGTTTTTTTTTAAAAAAGAAGACGGATTTTATGAAAATAAAAAGTGTTCGTCGTTTAACATCTTTAATATGCGTTAAGTATACAAATTATGGAATTTCAGTGGCGATACAAACAGTACAAAACTGCTAATTTTCGTCAATTTGTAATAATTCTAAAAGTACCCCGTATGTTCGACTATTTTATACCAATTGGTACGAAACTCAGTTTTCTCGCGATTTTTGCTCACTGAACACCAATTCGTGCAGTAGTTTGTAAAAACCATTAAATTTGTGTAACTTCAGTCTTAATAATAATTTTGAAAATTAATTTCAACGGCTTGCGGGAGACGCGCGGAAGGCCAGTTGTGACAGTACCGTTATGGCTAGTGGTTCCTCCGATAATCCTTTTTTATGTGACGCGTGTGAGAACACGTTACTTAGTTTCACGGTTTTAAGTGAAGATCAAGAAAAGTTAACACGTTTTTTGTACGAACACGGCGTTTTGCAACGTACCAAAGTGTGTCCAACATGTGGCGGGTAGATGACGTTAAATGAAGAAAAACACACGTTTAACTGTTGGAATAGAATCGAGTCTGTGTTAACTTTCATACTCATGACATTCACTTCAATAAACTTACGGAAGGTTTGGCCAGGTGATTATATATATATATATATATATATAGCAACCTGGCTAAAACTTTCGTGAAATATAATAATACAGCCCTACATATTTACAGCAAAGAAAACATTATTTATTCTTATGAAGTAAGGTATGTAGTAGAGGATAAAAAAATAAAACAAGGAAAATACAGCGCCACCTTAACCTCCTAAGACCCAGAGGTGAACTACATTGTCCCGCAAGCCACTGTTATCGCGTGGACTTTGAGTCTTCTTATCGCTCGGCAACCTGTACGATGGCCTTGCGGGCCTTGAATTATATGTTTCTTGCTTTCTGAGAACATCCTTATGACCGTAGTAAAATATGAAAAAGTTTGGGGTTGACCAAGTAATTGCTCAGAATTACCAAATTTAATATCATGCGCCTTCATTTCCAAATGCCAGCTTTATGTAAAGCAGTTCTTTCGGTCAGGGCAGAAAGCCGTAACGAATTTCTAATAATTTTGTGCACTACAAAGTTATAAGTTAGTGAATTTGTATATTATAGGAACTTATCTATACAAAATCAGTAAAATAACTTATGTTTTTAATGGTGGCTAAATAATTTATTTTAAAATCTGGTAACATTACTAAATATCACAAAGTTGAACCGATTTTTTTAAAACATATCCTCTATTTACTTGCATTTAAAAAAAAATACCACTTTCCTAAAATTTAAGTCAATTTTATTCATTTTTATTTTATATTAAACAAAGCACTTTTTTTTTCGTACACTGTTTCTTATAAATTAGCATTCGTTTAAATTATATTTTAATCATTAACATACTTACTATACAAAATAAAAAATTTCAATACGGTAATACAATTTTTGTACTTTATATTTATTTATATAATTACACATTTTTTTTTAATTTCACAAAAAACAAAAATTTAAATCTCAGCAGTCAATTTTAGGACTTTTCAGTAACTTTTGGGAACCTGAACACGGATTTTGTTGTCCAATACAAAATTTAAATTTCAATATGGTGACTTAATTGCAGCAATTTAGATTAGTTATCGATTTGAAAAAAAAATCCTTACGATTTCGAAAACATAAAGTCCTAAATGAACGAAGTGTTTTTGTAGCCGAAACAAATTAACCACAGTCTCTACTACTAAACTCGTTTCATATAATAATTCCAAAGCAAGTGAAGAGAAGTTTACTGTCAACAAGTCTGATTTACAATGTTGTATAATATATTTTCGGCACTACGAAATGTAACCGGTTACACCATATCACTTTCATTACAACTTTCTTCGCAATGTCGATTCAAAACACTCTTAATTTCAAACTAGAAAGGGAGAGTGGTCTACAACTGCAACTGATTTATTAATAATGTTGAGAGGAAAGTTGGCGAGCAACCCACCTTAATAGCCTTTCGAAGAAAGTGCAATAATTATGGAGTTTTACAGTCATGTTGGTTGCAAGTTAGAGAAACATTTCTGGTATAGGAGACAAAATATGCTACTGTATGTACACACTGAATTAAAACCACAGGAAAGAAAATATTGGAATAATGCACGTTGTTGATTTCAACGACTGTTACCATTTCTGGTTAAATTATTTTACTTCAATTTCAATATTATTTCATAAATGAATAATGCATGTATGTTATGAAGGTTTAAGTTGACCATCTATTTCACATTTTTGTTTAAAACTATAACAGTAACATTTTAAATACATACAAATTATTAACTATTAATTTTAAGTGCATCAAAAGTTTAATATTTGTACAGACTTATATTTATCGAATTAGTAAATATATTTTATAAACGATGAAACTATTCTGAAAAATTAATTAAATTTAACATAAAATCATGAAAAATAATAAAATTGTTTGTTTTGTATTTTTAATATGAAAATAATTTATGCAGTGTGTGTGTAAACTACAGGAATTATTGTCATTTAATTCATTCAAAATGGAGTACAAAATATTATATGCAAGTAGTAGTGTCTCTGTAAAGGTTTAATGTGCATATGTAAGCATGAGTTGGTGTTAGGAGTGTGTTAGCAAATGTTATTATATTGCTTGTATTTGTTATTTTGCGTGTGTTGGATTTGCGAGTTAAGAAACATAATATTGAATGTAATGTTTATATCAATTAATTCCATATGAAGTAATAGGAATTAATGTGGTCACACCGTAACAGTGATGTTTACGGTTATAATAATTTCATAATAACATTTGTGCAAATCATCTTCGAAACATTGACCAATCGTTAAGGTAATTAAGGATTGCGTTATGTATAGCTAATAAACACAAGTTAATGAAACCGTTACATCTCGAAATAATTATCGCTCTCCCATGTCTGGTTACAAGTCAGTCGAAGTGTGAGACATCGTTGTCACTAGCTAGTTAGCCTCAAACTATGCATATACCACAAGTGTACAAAATAAAAACAAACAAAAAAACAGACTATATAAACAATGTGGGACAAATGGGTGGATCCAAAATTATACGACGGAAAAATACAGCTGCTCAAATGGTGGCGGTACTAAAGAAATTAATTGCAAATAATACAATAAATATTACATATTTTGGTGTTTAAATGGAACAACTCAATTCACACTCATAAATTCCACTACACAAATAAATTGTAAAATTGTCTAAAGGCACATTTCTTGCTTCACACGAGAACAATTTTGTAACATGTGTAGACTTCATTCACACTTGTAGCGGAAAATAACACTTAATCATCGTCATCAATTTCTGCAAGTGGCCTAGTGATGAATCTGCAACTTCTGCAACCAAAACATTTGCAACGTCATGTCACCTCGACTCTCGGTTTCTATACTCGAATCCCATCCACACATTCATAAATAGCGACAATATGAAGGTACGTCCACCATCCCCATAAGAAATATGTTATGTTACTGTGGGGAAAACCATACTACATTTTTACCTTCAGTTTTTTGAAAAGATTAAAAAATATTATTATTATAAAATATGCTCTCCAATAATTATAGAAGCGGGCTACTAGAATTGCTTTATGATGAAAGGTTTTGCTTTCATAGCGTTTAAAATGGTATTTCGGCAATCAGGTAATTTTTTCCAAGGGTTTTATTTAAAATGACTGATAACATGAAAAGGTTGTGTCAGTATTTCCTATTGAAACAGTTCAACAGTTTCTAAATAAAATCTATAGAAGTTAGGAAAAGTTACAATTTTTTAGCCTCGCATTTAATTTTTTCAACATTTCTTCCTAAATTTCTGAGTTTTATATTTTTTTAACAATACTGTTATTATAAATCAATAGAAAATGTAAGGAATTATTTTGCTTATTACAAATAAAAAAGATTCATAAATCCAGATTTACACAGAACCCTGTCGTAAATATGTCAGTAAAACTACATGTTAAACATTTCCAATCCAATAAAACTCTGGTCTATGATTAATTAACACAACAGCTCGATTTGTTTCCGACTCGTAGATTATTATCGCCTGTATAGCCCCCAACGTTGTCATGTTTCATTACCACACGAATATTTACAGTTGAGTTTAGCATTTGGAAATAGCAGAATCCAGAATCATAGATAGAATAAAACTCGAACATAAGTTCTCACAAAAATTATTTTACTTAATCAAATGATTTTCAACGACAAAGTCACCATCCTCAGTGATATATGAACTATAATAACCAAACTATAATTTATAGTTATTATAAATAATTGTATAATACGTTTGATTAAATAATCGTAATTTCTGTGAGAAATTGTGTTCGAGTTTTTTCTATCTAATATTATCTCACAAGTGAAGCTCGATATTTATTTACATGTCCATGTTTACATTTGCAGCATTTGTCGTATCTAAACCAAAACATTTGTTATTATTGAAATTAACTATGGACATTTTTTCAAGAAGTGTTCCCACTTCTTGTCTTCTCGATCTTTTCCTTGTAACTAAAATCCGCTGTTTTCCTGAAACATATCTATCTCTCAACCAATTGAATAATCATAGTTGATTCAAATTTTGTATATTCCACTTTTTTTTTCTTTGAGAACGTTTGAAAATAAACTGTAACTGTGATACTTCTCCCTGAATGTAACTGTTGATATAACAACATAGAGTTGTGCCTTTTTCATAATCAAAAGTCAATTTTCTGTAAACTGTGTCAGTTCTTAACATACAGTATATACACGGGTGTCACAAAAATGCTTAGCGTGCCATGCAGAACCAGATTCTACATACAAAAATAAGTCAAAAATGTCTAGTAACATTTTTTCGATTTCGGCTTAGTTTAGCCGTAATCCGCCATTTTGTATTTTTTTGAAAATAGTTAATAATCCATCAACCCTTGGAGATATTTTTATGAAACTTGGTATAAACTCTAAGTCTTTTAACATTAACATTTTTCAAAAATATTTTTTATCAAACTTATCAAATTTCAAAATGGCGGCCATTTAAAAATTTCAAAGTCAAATTTCATGAAAAATAGCAGGTAAAAAAAATTTGCATAACATCAAATTTAAAGCACTTTTTAATCCAAATCCAATGACACTAAGATTGTAAAAATCGGTTAATAAATAAAAAGGTTTAGGTAATTGTTAATAATAAATTTAAAAATGGCGGCCATTTAACAATTTCAAAGTCAAATTTCATGAAAAATAGTAAACAAAAATTCCAAGATATGTTATTTTATTATTGTTTAATACAAATCTAAAGACACCTTAACTGTTAATATCGGTTGACAAACAAAAAAGTAATGGCTATTTTAAGAAGTTAACAATTTACAGTTTTACAACAATTTCAAAATTAAAAACAACAACAAAAATTTAGAAAAAAAAAGTTACAATTTTTGAATATTAAGAGTTATGTTGAGAATTTAAAAAATAAATAAACAATAAAACTTACTTTTATCTTTCTACTAATAACTTCTAGCTATTCAACTTTTGCCGTTAAATTAGCTGCTCAATGTGACCTCCGTTGACAAACACGCACTGCTCCGTTAGACCCGATGCCCGATTTCTATTGCATTACAGGGCATCTTCTTCGATAAATCTTACCGGTTCGATTTTTCAGTCGTATCATAAAACGTGTGAAGACTTCCATTTAATCAAATAATAAAACTTTACTACAGTTTGATACCAGGATAGGACATAACGTGAAATGCGTATTACGGGCCTAAGGTAGGCCTATGAGAGAAATTTTTTAATGTGTGATTAATGAAATAGGTTACTTCTTAATTAATCAAGTCTTTTGCAATGCTGGTTTTTGTGGTTAAACCTTTTTAATTACTTGAACGAAAATTAAACATCCGGCATGACTTTGAAAGTGCACTAATATTACATAACGAAATCCCAACATCCCGTATTACATCAAGAGGTCGAAATAAACAAGTTGTACGATCGTGTTTATAATTGACTATAACTAGTTATTGCAACACTTTATATCTGCTAAAGAGCTTTGCTCTTAAAATTTAATTATTACATAAATTACTACACTTTAGGTAATTTGATTTTAGAGGTTATATAATATTAAACTATTTTGTTAGCACTTTTAAACGTCTAGAACTTAGACTTCCTTCAAATGTAACCATGTCTCCTTGTGGTTAATGTCATAATATTTTTAGACAACTACAGCCTCAGCTTAGTATTTTATTGTCTTGTTAAATATTTTTAAGGACTTAGTTCATGAACCGGTTAGTACTGGAGAGTTTGCTAGAGTTTACGTATTTAGAAGTTCAGTTAATTATTTCTTCTTTTCATTCAATTATTCGTCTGGATTTAAACAGGTACTGTCATTCGAAAAAGTCAGGGGAAATAAAAAAACATATATTTGCATTATTGCGGATATTTAAATATAGATAATATTGTTTCTGTCATGTGATTATTGTGTCTGTCATTAAATATAGTTTATTTTCATCAGTTTATCAGTGGCTATGACAAAAATATTCCAAACAGATCCACCCATTTCAAGATTTCGGCTACTCATTAAATTGTAGCTATATTATTTAACATTAAAAATAGAAAGAATCCTCTACTATGCTATATTTTGTTTAAATGGTAAACAGATATCAATACTAAACTTTACATTTCAAAATCAATTGTTAAAGGAACTACTGAAATCGTAATATAGACAAGAATGAATGTTGATGTTGTTGATCCTGTGAATACGACCCTGCTAATGTAACGCTACGGAATAATTTCATGGAAAATATTGGTTAAATTAAATGTCAATAATGAAGGATTTCCATAAAGGATATTGTGTCAGAATTGAGTAGACATTTAACGAGTTTAAAATATTTTGAAATTATAATTATTTTAAAATAGTAACTTCCAAGCTTTACACAGTCGAAAAATTTAATTCATTGTCATATTATGTTTGCCCAGGATTGGACTGAGTAAGTTTCACTCATATACTTCTCCTATTTCAAGATGTCACTAATTAGTTAACTAAATTACATACTTTATATATATAAAAGTATGTAATTTATATATATATATATATATATAAATATATATATATTAATATATATATATTAATATATATATATATATATATATCAAGGTTAATGTTTACTTACAATATTACCAACAAATTATAATTTAATTTGTTTACATAGGTAATGTTTTTTATGCAATTCATTAAAATGAACAAAAAAAGTCCAAAATTAACTTTCAATTCTGACATTTTGTTGATATTTCTTCCACGGCTTAAATTTATTCTCTCGTAATTTTGTAGAGTCGTATCATGGTTTCGAAAGGTGTTGAACAAATTCAGACAAACGAACCAACAATGTTACTTATTTGTAATAGAAACTGAGGGACAGAAGATGATTTCTTTCACAACAGTAATTCCAAACTTCGGTGACCCTTGTACATGTACATACACATGGATTTTGTTTCTAAAGATATGCATAATCCAGCATCGAAGCAAGGAATTGAGTTTGAAATAAAGGCAAGCTAATTGTATGTTAACTAGTATATAAGCCATGAAAATATTTGTGTTTTTGTTTTGTAAGTCAGTAAGTATTTATTAATTCTTTTTGTATTATTTATTTATAATTATTACTATTAGGAACCAGTATGTTATGTTGGTTTTAGTTAAATTGCTACATGAGCTCAAACAATTATTCAACTTGATAGTAAAAGATTATTATAAGAATTAATTAAGATATGTTTGGAGATGCAATGGTGAAAGGAACGTAACACGGTTTAAGCTATTGTTCCAAAGTTAATGTAATTTCTTCAAACGTATGTCTCTCTTTTCGTTTAATTATTTCCACCTCTCTCTCTCTCTCTCTCTCTCTCTCTCTCTCTCTCTCTCTCTCTCTCTCTCTCTCTCTCTCTCTCTCTCTCTCTCTCTCTCTCTCTCTCTCTCTCTCTCTCTCTCTCTCTCTCTCTCTCTCTCTCTCTCTCTCTCTCTCTCTCTCTCTCTCTCTCCTCTAAATTCTCTCTCAATTAGATAAATTCTCTCTAACAGAATATGATTAAATGAACTATCTAGCATAAAACAAATTTTTAATACATGGCTTAAAATACATCCTAAAATTTCAAACTTCCTATAGCATGAAAGAAATATTTTAATTTCAAATAAAAGTAACCTTGAATATACACTTGATGTATATCACCATTTACAATGATGCTTATTTTACAAAAGCATTCAAAAAAACAAGTTTACACGTGTTTATTCAAGAATTCAAAATTAATCAAATATAAACGTACTATGAAAACAATTTAATGAAAAAGAAATATCGTTTTAAACTCTGGTGTCAGTAAACTCTCTCTCAATGCTCAGTCTCTGAGAGGTCATATTGATGACTTTCGGGAGATATTTCAGAATCTAAATTTTAATGTAATACTCGTATCTGAATCTTGGTTGAAACCAAAAGTTATTTCAGCCGATGTTTCATTATATGGGTATACTCTTTTTCGAAATGATCGTATACATAGGAATGGCGGGGGTGGCAATCTATGTCAAGTCAACAATCATGAGTAAGCTCCTTTAATGTTCTGATCAGCAAAACTTAGCCAGACCTGAATTCATGTTTATTGAACTTAAATTGTCGGGGGATAAAATCCTCTTGTGGTTGTACTACAGACCACCAAAAATTGGTTATTTATCTGAATTCGAAACTGTGCTGTTGGATTTCATGTCATCATACACGCATGTTATTGTTGCGGGCGACTTTAATACTGACTTACTGGGACCTGAGACATTCGACTCAACATTTTTGACAAATATGTTCTATACTTGCAATATGCATATTTTACCGTTTAAATCCACACACTTTACGAATACTTCTGCCACTCTTCTGGATATCATGGCTGTAAGTGACTTATCACATTCTGTACATCATGGACAGATTCCTGTCCCAGGACTATCCTCACATGATCTTGTATACTGTGTGTATGCTATAAAAATTGCAAAGTCACCACCTAAATTAATCTCGTATAGAAATTTCAAAAATGTTAAACTAGATGCTTTCTTGACTGATGTTGCTGCTAAGCCTTGGGATGCAATAAATAATTTCAATAATATTGACGAAATGGTAGAAGAATTTATTAAAATGTTATTAGATATTTACAATAAACATGCCCCTATTGTAACTAAACGTATAACTAAGCGTCCGGCTCCCTGGATTTCGAATGCAATTCGACTATTAATGAATCAACGTGATTCTGCTTACCGTAAATCGAAGAAAACAAAAAATATTAATGACATTGAGCACTATCGTGGCCTTAGAAACAAAGTAAAACAGCAACTACGAAATGCTAAAATTATATATTCTTATACTTCTTTTAACAAAAACAAATCCTCTGCTGCTTTATGGCGTGGTATTAAAGGATTAGGTATAGGTAAAGTACAAAGTCACCATCCGGTAAACGTGTCAATTGAAGATTTAAATAATTATTTCGTAACTCCTTTAGCCACAGATAATGGGTCTATAAATGATTATATATTGACCTTACAAGGCCTCCATTGTCTATCAAATAAAGTTTTTAATTTCTCTCCAGTCTCAGAAATTGATGTCATTAAAGCTATACGTAGACTTACTTCTAATGCTGTTGGTGTGGATGGCATTCCTATTGGTTTTATTAAAGGAACTATTGCTTTTACTTTGCCTGTTATTGTAAATTTATTTAACTTATCGCTTACAACTGGTATTTATCCGCTTGTCTGGAAGTCTGCACTTGTCCGTCCTATTGGTAAAATATCCCAACCTTCGTGTTTATCTGATTTTAGACCAATAAGTATATTGCCAGCTTTATCTAAATGTCTAGAACGTATAGTGCAACAGCAATTGACTAGTTTCCTCCAATCAAATAACATACTCAGTCCACTACAATCTGGATTTCGCACTGGAAATAGTACTACCACAGCTTTGCTTCAGGTAACTGATGATGTGAGGTTAGCAATGGATCGTAGAGAACTGACTATCCTAACATTGTTGGATTTTTCTAAAGCTTTTGATTGCGTAAACCACTCATTGCTTTTGGTGAAATTAAGAAATATGGGTTTGGCGCCTATATGCATTGCATGGGTGGAGTCCTATCTTTCTGGCAGAAGTCAGTGCGTTAGTGTTGGTGATGATAGGTCAAGTTGGAGGGATGTCTGTAGTGGAGTTCCACAGGGCTCAGTATTGGGACCTTTGTTGTTTAGTTTGTATATAAATGATATTCATACTGTGCTGAATTATTGTAAATTTCATTTGTATGCTGATGATTTTCAAGTATATATGCATTTTAAAATTGGTGATATTGATAGAGCAGTGGATAATGTAAATTATGATCTGAAAAATGTTTCATTGTGGGTTAAGAAAAATGGACTCTCGATTAACAGAGCTAAGACAAAGCCAATAATCTTGGGTTATTCTCGACTACTAAATAAAATAGATGTAACGACATTTCCTAGAATCCAGTTTGACAATCATTTTTTGGACTACTATGATAGAGTGAAAGGCTTGGGACTAATAATTGACAGTAGAATGACTTGGAATGATTACCTGACTGAGACATGTAACAGGGTCTTTGCTGGGATCCACTCTTTGAAAAAAATGCAAGATTGCTTGCCGCTCCAAATTAGAGCACTCCTAGTAAAGACTTTAATATTTCCTTACTTTTCTTATTGTGACACCGTAGTCAATGACATGTCTGTTGTTCTGGCTAACAGGTTGCAGCGGGCACTGAACTACTTCGTGCGATTTATTTTTGTCTTAAAGCGCGATGCTCATGTAACTCCTTATTATAAAGAGCTTAATTTTCTAAAACTTAACGATTTCCGATCATTTCATATTTTAATTATCTTGCATTCGGTCCTAAAAACTGGAGTGCCGAATTATTTGGCAGAAAAGTTTGTTTTCACCTGTGATATCAGTGCAAGGAGCACTAGAAGAGGTTCCACTTTGCTTATGATACCGCTACATAGAACTGTTATGTTTAATTAATCGTTTACTGTGT
This sequence comes from Aphrophora alni, assembly GCA_963513935.1. NCBI lineage: Eukaryota > Metazoa > Arthropoda > Insecta > Hemiptera > Aphrophoridae > Aphrophora > Aphrophora alni. The sequence continues at coordinate 121,412,317 of OY740769.1, read as the reverse complement.
CCGCTTGCCGCTTGTGGAATTTACTTCCAGAGTCACTTAAATCTGTTGACAGTCGTGTCCAGTTTTCAAAATTACTTAAGACTTTCTTTTTGAATAGAATGGATTTGGTGTCCTCGTCCCTGGGTGTGGCGGAATAGTGTTTTTTAATTTTTTATTTTATTTATTTTTTTTTGTTGTAATAAGTGTGAATGATTGAAATAAGTATTTGTTACTTTCTTTAGCTTTTATGTAGTAATAATAGTGATTTTTAATTATGTGGTGTCTTTTTAAAATGTTATTATGTATGAATGTGCTTGTGTGTATGTGTGATTGTATTTATCTGTATCTACACGTGTAAGCTACAGTATTTCATTTTATTTTATTTTTGTTTCTAAATTCTAAATTTTATTACGTTGTTTAAATTTAAATTTGTTAATTTTTATTTTATTTTAAGTTATAACTTTCATTTTGTCACTTTAAATTTAAGATTGTTACTTTTTTTTATTTTAAATTATTAATTTCATTTTGTAGCTAATTTTAAGTTTGTTAATTTTTTATATTATCTTAGTTATTTTAATTGATTTAAATTTTTGTTATTATCAAGTTATATTTTATATTTTTATATAATATATTGTTATGTTGTATGGGGTTAGGTGGTAGAGAGGACTATACATTCCTAACCTCGCTCCTAAATAAAGGCAAATCAATTCAATTCTCTCTCTCTCTCTCTCTCTCTCTCTCTCTCTCTCTCTCTCTCTCTCTCTCTCTCTCTCTCTCTCTCTCTCTCTCTCTCTCTCTCTCTCTCTCTCTCTCTCTCTCTCTCTCTCTCTCTCTCTCTCTCTCTCTCTCTCTCTCTCTCTCTCTCTCTCTCTCTCTCTCTCTCTCTCTCTCTCTCTCTCTCTCTCTCTCTCTCTCTCTCTCTCTCTCTCTCTCTCTCTCTCTCTCTCTCTCTCTCTCTCTCTCTCTCTCTCTCTCTCTCTCTCTCTCTCTCTCTCTCTCTCTCTCTCTCTCTCTCTCTCTCTCTCTCTCTCTCTCTCACTCAATCGCATAAACACGACTTTACACTATACTACGAACAACAAATTAAAATAATCCTTTTAGTTAGTTAAATAAACATGCTTCAAAAATGTATTTGCGACAGAATTAAGAACCAGCCAATGGAAGGAATATTCGATTCTGGCAGTGAAAGCTCTTCTATTCTTTATAAGTAATTATATCTACCCACAGCGTTACGATGACATGAAATACTCCAAAGTTTTCCATGCGTTACTTCCTCTGCGCGTGTTTACTTCGTTGAACTTTAATTTTCTTTCAATAGTTTTAACCCGATTTATGATTAAACACATGGGTTGTGATTATAACAAATATATTTTAAAGACTTCCATCATTTATAGTACAAACAGATTACATACGTTCCCCCTTCAGTCAACAAATTTATCTTATTTTTAACCTCGAACACAAACCGTTGAATTTGTTGTAGTAGTAAAATACAGTGCAATATATTGTTAAATACTGGTAGGTATCATTTTGAGGAGCGTGTATATATAGTAAATTAACAGATTCTGCAACTTAATCCCAGATTTATGAATACCAGTTGTACTGACAGTTGTACTACATGAATGAAAATCGAACTGATTCGTTATTTGTTAAAAGAGTGACACGAAATAATTGAGAAACTGGCGACAAATAAAATAACTGGCAAAAGGTCATGTGGGAATTGGTGGCAATAAGGAAGCTAATTTATTGGCAAGGGAGAAATACCAACCGGTCTTCAACCGTGTTGTGGGAATTCAAAGAAAGCAGTGAGAACTAAAGTGGATGTTCTGGTTATACTACCTGAGTTTTCGTCCGGAAGTCATTTTGTAAATAACAGTTACTGTCCAGCATTTTGACAAGTACTTACGGTTTTGTCTGCATATTTGTCTTAGCATAATTTTTCTTACTCTGCGGAACTTGAGTTGATGTCTATACAATAGTTTTTGAAGTCAATGCCCTTCTACAAAGAATATACCGGACTCTTAAATTAATTGTAAATGTAGATATTTTATAAATACATTTAAAATATTTTATTTTGTGTTTGTCCGTAAACGTCGTACCAAAATGTTACAGTATAAAACAATCTTACACAAATTAGTCGGTTTTCATATTTATGAAACAACAATGATCACTTAATTTCTCTTTATTATTTCCAAAAAGTCAGTTTATAAAAAATATAAAACATATCTAACTCTTTTAAATCTTATGGATTTATTTTATTTATATATTTACAATCTTATAAAATTGGTAAAACATACAAAATGTAAAAATATCTAAACAGTATTTTTATACAATCGTTATTTCTACAATGTACGGAAATGGTATGAATCTTTCCTCTAATGTTTTATTAATATGAAATTATGCAATATGTAGAAACAGTTTAATATAAGCTGAAAATAATTTGTATTTTGCCCATAATCATTAAAAAAATTAAAAACAGATTAAAATAATTTATTTCTAATAAATACCTTTTTCGTGTAGTCAATTTTAGTCTTTTGTGATAGGTTATAACTTTTGTATTATATTACAAAAAATTTGTATATCTTGAAACACAGTGATAAAAATTTTATTTTGGATGATTCAGGTTTTTCTAAAAAATATTACATTCATTTTTTGATACCTAACAAACTTACTCCAAAACTGTTTCAAAATAAAATTATTACATAGATAAATTCTACGCATCTTTCTGAGAAAAATGATATCTTATAAGTTAGGTTTTGTATAAAAATAATATATTTTATTAATTTTTAAACAAACGAAGAAAATTAACATCTGCGAGATCTAGGGTTAAACGTAGCTACATCCACCTTTGTGCAGCGAGGTAAGTATAATAACAAGTAAAGACTACAATTGACTACACAAAAGATATTTATTTAAATATAAGTAGTTCTAAGGCTAAACAATGAATATAATTTAATTCTAATAAAAAATATTTTATTTACACATCATTAACTAACATATTAACAGGTTTTTTTGATTTTTACCCCCCCCCCCTCCCCTTACACCTTTTACTACAAATATCTCTATTCTTTTTTTATTGTTTCGCCTTCTAATTACTTATAATAATTAGTACGGAATATAAAAAGGAATATTTTACCGAATTTGTTTCTAAAATGTCATGCATGATATCATTACGATGCTGATGAATCTATTTACATGATAATTATGAGTGATTTTATGGTTTTGTGTTTTATTTCAATATGATAACAATTCTTGTATCGTATAGTGTATATTACATATCACATACATATTATTATTTGCAAACATTTTCTTCAAAATCGATAACTCCAGTTATATTAGATTTATTTTGTTATTCCATTTAATTGGTTTTGAAAATTATAAAGTTTTATTTTAATATATTGTATTATTACTAAGGAACTCATTTTAAAGGGCTATAGTATAACATATGTATTTCAAACAAATGTATTATAGAAAAATAGAATGTAAAAAGTGAAGAGTAAACACATATTTTTGGATTAAAAATTGCTAACAATATTTCACGTATTTACAATGAATGAAGAAGCATTCAGTTACAATGACAATAGTCTATTTAAATTGAAGTATATTTTAGCTAGAATTTCACTTTCTCCTTTAACATACCAAGTTTATGATGATTAACAAATATATTAAAAATATGACAGTATTAACTCAATTATATCAGCTCTGAGAAAAAGGGTATTGTTTGAAACAAAATTAATTAGAACTTACATTTTGAAGTAGCTCTTAAAACCTCATGTTGCTCCAGATTATCTAATGGAAAAGTAATAAACACAGAGACACACATAAACAATAGACACACTACTGTGGAAATTAAACTCGGCATTAATGCCTGCGGTTAAAAAGTTTCTCTCTTATATCACTTTGTTATATTGTAATTAATTTAATAAAAAAACATTAAGAGATGAGCTAACAGCGCTATTTATTATTGTGCAAGTTAGAAACCACTAACAATTAATGTTATTAAAAGCCGTTATTTTCCAGATGATTGTAACATTATAAAATGCAGTTGATGATAGTTTGTGCAACAGTTTAGCACGCGGTGGTGAGATTGTAGTCTTTAATAGTTTAGAATACAACTAGTAATAAGTGACAAATACTATATATAATTTATAAGATTAAATTAAATTTATTTTATAAAAATATATTGATAACGACTCAGGTAAGCAACAGCAAATACTAACACAAACAATTCTATAGAAACTTGTCTTCCACAGTTAAATGCACAAAAGTACGTTATTTTAGGTTGATTATAATTCCCAGGTTTCAGTAATTTAAACTACGTAATTGCATTTTTATCTCTAATCTTACGAGACGCGTTATATATTACAAAATTAACTTTTTTCCAGGCATTTTAACTACTGTTGCATGTAATTTATATTAATTCTTCAATGCACTATGATCTATTTTATCCATTTTTTATATTTTTATTGTAAATTGATTCTACTACCAATAACTAACACAAATTTAGAGGTTTATTTAGAATGAATTATTTAAACTTTGAAAAATAATTAGATTGCATTTATCTGAAAGAGATCTTTACACTTTCAGAGAGTGTATTGTATTATACAATAGATCTTTACACGTCATTTAAAACCAAACTTGTAACACAGATAGTACACATTTGTCGTACATCTATACATGTTAAATTTGTTTTGCTGATATTATCAGATTCTATTAGCTATTTAGTGGTCACAATTGACTTAACCTGGTTTGAAACTTTAATTTGTTTTTTTAAATATTTTATAGATCAATTCCTACCATAATTTATTGTTTTATAATAGAACTTGAGAAAGCGATTTTTAATATTTTGGCAATTACTTATTACTCATACTCGTATTATAGTAAACAAAATATTTAAAAAAAAAAGTTCTTAACACATCTAGAAGATTGAAAAGTTATTATTTACGTATGAACATATTGTACTACAAACTTTGTTTTAAATACAAACAACACAAATAAATAAATTTATATGATGCGAAATTTGTTGTGTATTCGTCGAAATTACCGTTTACTTATAAAACACACAGCAAAAAAACAAATACAAGTTTCACTCTTACATTTTGAGAATGTGATATGAGTTCAGCTTCGAAAATTATTTAAAATGTTTAAATCGCATGATACACAGTTTTTGAAATATGTAATAAACAATGACACACGCATCGTAATGAAATGAAATAGGGTTCGAATTTTTATTTACTGCTACTGGCGACGTTATGTTGATGGGTATTGGAGTTCGGAGATCGGCACGTGAGTGCCAGTTGATGACGATGATCCGAGTACGCTGGAGATGGTATTCAACAGTTGAGAGAAAATTCCAAATTTCACCTGAAAGGATAAAATATAAGAGGTGAGTTATTATTTGGCAACAACCTGATTGGTAAAGTAGCGGTTCAATAATTAACAATGAAATTCTTAGTATTGTATTTCACAGTTTGCTTAAGGTTTTAGAAATCATTACGTAAATAAATTTAATATTTCCATGTATCTTTCTATAGATCCTCATACATAATGTAAAAGTTCTAACTATAGATAAACATGTGCTATTAACTATTTGACAATTTTTGTTATTATTATTATTATTATTAATTAATGTATTAATTTATTTTTATCGAGGTTCAAATAAATAAATAGGAGTTATTAGAAATACTTGTAATCCGAACAAGACATATCCCTGTATTTTTATTACGTTCAAAATATTTTGTCACTATAATGAGCAATCTGTTTATGTCTGACACTATTCATAATTATTTATAATATTAGTGTGTAGTACACAAAACAATAATATATACATTTTTTTAATATGTTTGTGATTTTGACGATAGACAAAATATTGATTTGTATAGTTTTTTATAGTTCTTGTAACATTTTATATAATTATAGCTATGTGAAATGTAAATTTGTTTTAAAATGTACTTTTAAATAATTTTATGACTTTTACAAAATGTGTAATTTTAAATAAGTCAGTATAATTAATGTTTAAATGAACAACTAACGATGATGTCATGTTTCAAATCAAGTTTTTTTGAGGAAAATTGTGGCTTTTCTTTCCTTTCTAGTACAATATTGTAAAAGAAGTAATCTAGGTGTTTAGTTTAAATATTACTAGTGATTATTTACAACGTATTATTTATACGATGTTTTATTTACTGATGAAATAAACTCACCCTTAACAAAAGTTGTATTTTCTGCTGCAATAACCCAATCTTGGCACCCTAAAACATGGTGTACTTTAAAATTAGCTATAAAAAGGATTTTAATTGATGTGATGGAAGAAATGAAAAGTACCAAACACCTCCACACAATGAAAATTAGAAAAACAGCAGAAGAGAAAGATGGACGTTTTAAAACTTAAAATCTGTACTTATAGTAAGTATATTGAAGGCTGTTTCCATAGTTTAGCTGTCAATTAATTAGGCATATTGCTTTCTTATTTGCAGTTTTGCAGTTTTATAACAAAATGTATTTAAAAAAAATCAAACTGAAATTGCGGCATATAATATGTAATAACAAAATTACTATTAAAACTCTGTTCTTTTAACATACAGAATATTTCTGCCGTAGAAATCAAATCATGGCATCATTGGTTGCAAAACGTTATGCTGTATAACTCGACCACTGTACGATGTAGATATACAATTTTTTCCTTTGTAAAAAAACTAATTTAATAACCAGTAATTTCAAAGAGGGCTGTAGTAATTTCTTCATTATTTATCTCATATTTTTATTGACTATGGGAATATTTTCCTAAATTTATATTATCATAAATACTTAAGGTGACTTTTGAAAAACAAATGGACGGATAGATTGACAGTAGGACAGATGTTAAGTGTTTTTTTTTTTTTTTAATCTAGGGCTTGTGATTTACCCAGATAAAAACTTGTAGCGATTTTTAAAAGATGGGTTTGTTTACTAAAAAATCTCCTGTCGTGTTATGAAAAATAAAGTGAAAGTATTAGTAACTAAAAAAAAACTAATCTGTTCCAATTGTATGATTATGAAATGCCACACCAGAAGACATAAAGTCTATTAGAGATTAAAATGTATTTTAGTTAATTAGGAGTTTTAAGAGCTAAATTGAATATGAACAAGTTTCGTGGTTTTAATTGAAGCAAACAGAAATAGAAATAAGTTGATTACAATAGAAAAAAGAAATAATAATTAAGAATAGTAGTTAAAACAAAAGAAATCCAATAGAAATGCCCAAATAGATATACTACGACATAATAAGAATACCTACAAAGATGTTTAATTAGTCCTCGTAATCGTTGCCCATAGTTAAGAAAAACAAAAAAAAAATTCTTCGTAATATTCAAAACTCCTTATCCAATCATAAAACTCGTGTAATTATGCAGTTTTGTATTTCCTTTCATCCAAAATCTAAATCATTTGTCAGTTATTTCATATAATATTATAAACTACAAAAGCTTGTGCCACGTTCATTAAAAAGTACATATATTACATAGTCCTATGTAACAGCTACCCGGGCTCTAAACCAGGTAGTGCCAACTGTCACATTTGGGAAGATTAAATATGTTAAACTATTTTGAAAAAAAAAAATCATTATCTTCGTTAATAGTAGTTATAAAATGAAGCATTGGCTTTATTCGAAATTATAAAATAAAATCCGGTTTCAAAAATTGTGTACATCTTCGTGATCTTCACCCATTGATTAAATCCGAACTTCTAAATGGTGTGACCCTAATTATGTCTTGATTTTAGTCAAAATTCTTTCCTAGGTACCACTGTGATTTGTAACTTACACACTGCTGTATAGTTTTAAATAAATTATTTATTTTTAACATACCTGTAAGTATCAAATGATTACGATTTTTTTTTCTTCATTTAGGTAATATTTGATTTGCCTTAAGGAATTATAAAGCTTTTAATTACATATTTATTCTGGTACTAATTAAAATTTAATGGTGCATTAACTTTGCCACCCCAAGATCGATTATTCCAAATATTATAGGGGTCTAAAGACCAGTGTATTTTGTAGTAAGGGAGAACATAGTATAGTAAAGATTTTTACAATTCGATTTTGATATTTGAAACATTTTGTACGACTGTCAGCATTGATTCCTTTAAAATCATTTTACCAATTAGGTTCAAAATTAACCTAGAGTTTACAGGTTTCTAATTAAGGCAGTAAAATATAACTTTTTACGAACAAAGAGAACTTCAATACTAGGCACATGGGCAGTATTTTTTTTTTTTTTTTTTTTTTTGATAAATATTGTTCTAATGTAAACCTTTATTCCAAATGAAACACATTCGTCCCAACCTTACCAAAAACAGATGGGAAAAACCGATGGTGTTATTAAAATTAAAATGATCAACTTCGATTATATTCACACCCATAATTTTTTTAATTTTAAATTTAAATTTCTCTAACTATCCTTCACCTAGTAAAATCGCAAAGAAATATAAATTACACTTCTGTAGCAGCTCGTAAAAACACTAAAATTAACCTTGACAAACACCATTAAAAATTTTATATCAATCGATTACTTCTAACGAGTTTATGGCAGAAGAGAATTAACGGAGATTTATTTTTTAAATTAGCTCAAAACGGTCGCGTTGTCATCACGAGTGAAATGATTGAAATATGGTTTTGTTCTGCCCTGTTTAATAATTCACAAATATTTATTCAATAGTTAACAATTCTTCTATTGGTGACAGGAGAGCGAGTCAAAACTGGATGATTTAACATACCACAGTTAGGTCTACGATAATTAAAACTAAAGTAAAATAAATCTTCTTTTTTTCTTTTTTTTTCTTTTTTTCCATTTGAATTACAAGTGAGAAAGTATGTTCAATGTTTTTACATTATTTTTTTTTATAAATGATACAATTAGATTAACCACAGAAAGGTTGCAAATCCACACATATTAATAAACCAACTTGGACGAAAACCGAAAGATAATTGCGTTAGTGAACTGTTCATAAAACAAATTTTAGGGTATAATTATCATTTTAAACTCTAAAAATATTGTAAAACTTTTCCATTTCTTACAATAATTAAATAGTTGTTCTGCAATTAAATAAACAAGTCCGGTTGTAAATGCCAAAGGTAAAGAGAAACTAAACCTCAAAGTGAATGGCGCCTAAATTACACTAAGCTGTCCAAGGATGTTAGTTGATTTGCATAGCTTTAAGGCACCAACATAGTAACTTGGAAAATTATAACGATATAACTTTCCAATTATTGTGTTTCTTCAGGTGAATGATATCATTGATAAACTGGTAAATGAAGTCATTAGCAATAATTCATTGCATTAATAAGTATTTTATTTACGTCACAAAGAAAGTATGTTTATGTTTATTTATTCACTTTCATACATATTAATTTACTGTGTTGTAAATTAATAAAAAATAATATTTGCATTTATGTGTTTTTTACTTTTTTTTTTTGTTTCAATTTTTGTATATTTCATCTTGTCACGTTTTATGAAACACCTACGTTATATTCGTATTATTTTGATTTTTTTAAACAATCTTTCTCAGTATACGATTTTAAATAATAATTATACAAGGTATTTATAAAAATAGGTAAAATACAGCATGGAAATATGATATAGTTTGCTAGTTGATTCTTTGAAGTAAAAAGATATTACTTTTTTCACAAAAATTTTCAAACTTTCTATGATATAACCATAATTACCTTTCACTGTATGGATAATTCAGTTACTTATAGAGTGAGAGAATTTCCTAACCGATTATCCTAAACGTCAAATATGTAGACTATGAATATTTTATCTGATTATATCTTTGAAAAAATATAAGCAGGGTTAAGATAATCTGGTAGTTTAAAATTCCAAGACAATTCATATAGATTGACTTATAGAACGATACTATTTTTGAAAGAGAAATAGCTTACGAAGAAAGAAACCAATACCAAAATTAAGTCAAACTGACGAAGAGTGACAAGAATAACCACAACATTAGAAAGCAAAAGGAAGAATAGTTTATGAGACTTACAAATTAAATAATATAACATATATTTTAAGAGTCATACTTATTTATTTTCAACAACGTAATGAACATTTATAAGAAAAATATATACATTTTAAAATAAGTAATATAATTAGAATTTATATAATGATATTCATATTTGTTGATAATTTTAATACTTAGGTGGATAAATTTGTCAGTAGAAATTAAAGAAACTGGGAAAGTTTGTGAAAACTTTTTAGTAACTGAGGTTTATCAAAATGGACTAACAAAAATAAGAGTACATATATTTTTTAATGTTTATGCTTTATTTTCCCATAACACATTAAAAAAGAGATTTAATATCAAATATTTTTTCAAAGTTTTAAACTACAAAAGCTTGTGCCACGTTCATTAAAAAGTACATATATTATATAGTCCTATGTAACAGCTTCCGGGCTCATACTATATAAATATTTTGCAATATTTTTTTCAATTGTTTTACACCTAGGTTATACTGGTATTCATCTGGAGAATGTTTAAATTAAATTTTAATATTCTTCACCTTACTGGAGAGCTTTTAAATAATAATATATTTGTTCTACTTACGTCTGCTCATCCAAAATTATTTCAATGCATTACGGCCGTTTCGACTATTTAATCTGCCATGGTCACATGCGTTATTTTCGGTACTATATATATATATATATATATATATATATATATATATATACATATACCTCGTCAACATTGTTATAAAATCATTTAAAATATTAGTAGCCTACGTATTTGACACACATTTATTACACTAACACATTTACACACATTTAATTTCTTTTAAAAAACACTTGTTTACTATATGCTATATATAGTACCAAAAATAACTCATGTGACCATGGCTGAATAAATAGTCGAAACGGTCGTAATGCATTGATATAATTTTGGATGAGCAGACGTAAGTAGAACAAATATATTATTATTTAAAAGCTCTCCAGTAAGGTGAAGAATATTAAAATTTAATTTAAACATTCTCCAGATGAATACCAGTAATAACCTAGGTGTACCAAAATTTTAAAAGGAAAACCAAAATATTGTTTTCAGTTCAAACTCTTCCCGTATATTTTGACGAGAGAAAAAAAAGGTAAAGTTGATTATGAGTCTTGCTTTATCTTTAGTAAAGTTTTACCAAATATTTTGAGAAACTTTTTAAACTTTTGGATTTTAGTGACGAAACCCTTGACACCATCAGATTATTTTATATTTTTTTAAATAATTATGGAAATGTCTGAAATAACAATTAATTATTAATACTTTTCTTATTTTAAAGATCATTTGAAACATTTTCTACTCAACTTTATAAACAACGTACATGAATTTTTATTTTCGAGTTTCTTGCCTAGAACTGAATTATGAAATAACTTTAAGTTATTTAACAGTTTAATATTTCCTTTTTCCATTTTGATTAAGTTTATTGCTTTATTTTTAGATATATTTCTTACCCCAAGTCCACCATCTCCACCTCCACCTCCTCCACTAGAGTTACTGACTCCCAACAATGATGATATGTCGGATCCACCGCCAGCGCTACTGCCATCTCCTGCTGCTCCTCCACCCTGTTAATATTTAATAAATAAACACTGTAAAATATGTATGGTGTCATGTTACTAAGGTTGTATGAATAACCTTAGTAAAATATGTTAAGTCGGACGAATACTAAACACAATGTTTCCTGACTCGAGATTGCATGTCTATACTACATTTTTCTTTACGTCCAACCAATGCAATATAACCTGCTGTGCCAATCTCGTTAGATTAAAAATGTGGATTATTTCCTACAAATTACAACAATTTATTTTCAAATTGGTGAGGATGAAGAGGCGTTATCTCCATTTGTACTACAACGAAAAAACTCAACATTTTTTTATGAGTTAAACTGTACGCTTCCCCTTTATCTTTTAAAATACGCACTAGCCTCAAATCCTGAAATTTTTTCTTTCAAGATCTGTTTCCACAAGAAAATAAATAAGTTATCCAATCAACTGGAAGTTTAGGATTCTTTAATTTATCTAGCCTGGGTTGTATAACTCTTTCAACAGTTTAAGTCACCCCAACCTGGCGGAAACCCCCCCCCCCCCATTATTTGTACAATACTTCCAGTAACTATATTTACTTTAACACTTTTGCTCAGGGAAACAAGATTTTTTTTTTTTTAATCTTTTTTATCCCGTGGGAGCGTATTCTTGAGAATACTTTTCTTAAATACAATATATCTTATATTTTAGATAATAATATTTCCTGTAAGCATAAAACAAGGCTGTGTGGATAATTATAAAAGACAAGTCTTTGTTTTTGATATTTAGAAATTAACACCCATTTATTTATTTTAAATAAAAGAAACTAAATCAAATTTCTTCTGACAATAAAATAACTCAAAACTTTAAACTTATATAATTATTATCAACATAAAAAAAATAAATCTTCTACCAAAACTTATTATTTTTCTAATTTTATTTATTTTGATAGCAGATTTATAAAAAATATAAAAAAATAATAACGTTTTACTTTAATCTTTTATTGAGGAAATTATTTTCTTGAGTCGCTGGACACTACTTTCTCAGAACAATCTAATCAGTTTTTCCAGGTTTACCATACAAATATTTTACTTATTTTACTTACAATATTTTTTTTTTTAAATATCCACACACAGATATAAATTTCTTAGCCTAAACAATTTTCATTAAACTATATTAATTTTTTTTATCCCAGGAAAATCAGTAACTTTATTGAATTGAATTTTACGATGTTACTTTTGCGTTATTTTTGTTTCTAGTGCTTATGATATTTATTTATGAGTTATTAACAATTTTTCTAGTCCTTTAATCCTTTGTTTGAATTATTTTAATTTAATTAATCATTTTCGTTACTGTATCTGTCTGTTGGTAGGCCTACGATAACTCCTCCTACTTCTACGTCACGAAGTCCTGGAGTTTGGAACTCTACAGCTCAAAACTTGCTATTGCAGAAATCTCTATTGTCTTTTCTTTAACCTCTTCTAACAGTTTTCCTGAGATAATTTTCACTTTTTCTTGGTCGGCATTTTGTAGTCCTTCGCGTAAGCTTTCACGAGAATTTCGAGTGATGTTTGTCTGTCCGCCCGTTCTCCCGCAATTCCTTACGCAACGATCGACGTAATTTTCAATTTTTATTTTTCACACCTTTTTATTTATAGTTTTGAAACTTCACTATTTTGTTGAGTGTTCGAAATAAATACACTAGTCGTAACGAAGATGCTGTCTGATCTTCATGTATTACGGAATTTCGCAATCAACTTCACACTTTTTTGTTTATTTAGGGGTTTATTATTTACTAATTACCATGGGACTTACATATTCTTTAGCATATATCATTTTAACCATGTTTTATTATTTTGAAATTTTATCTTTATTTGTTTTCACAAAAGGGTATGAAATCCATAACCTTTCGAATTTATTCAAATTTTGATATTTTACTTTAATTCCTTAATAAATCTTCTCTAAACCTATACAACACATTTTCAAAATTCATGTTTATTCGAGTTTCAAATTATACCATTTATTCTAACTTTTTTTAATATTAATTTTTCCTACAATTATTCAAGAATCTTTTATTCTTATAATTATTTATTTATTACTGAAATATCAAGGGTTTTTTTAATTTGATTAATTTTGAAATTTTTTAATTCTTCATTTAAATTTCCTGTAGCGCATGTTAGTTTATATGAAATAATCGTAATAGATCTGTATTGCGTACAACTTGTACTACAATTGCACATCCTTTAACATTACTATTTCATATTTTCATAATTCATCAAATGTGAATTTTTTATTCAAAATCTACCGACATACGATTTTACTGTCAAAACGAGTAGGTGAAAGTTGACTTTAGACCTAGCCATAGGTCAGTTTCACCAACTGGCCATGAGCAGCAAAGTTGGTTACAATTCAGGCAAACCTTGTATTAGGATTAAATTTGGATTTTTCTCTTTTTTGACCAAAATATAATCCCATACAACGAATTTCCGTTGTAGTACATACATGAAAATATATGTTCATCATTCCAAATCTTGAACTTTTAACTAAGTAAAAATTTTTAAAAGCCTATCTAGTTATCAACATGTGTATCTCATTATTTTTAAGTGTTTGAAGTTTGGCACACAAGTTGAAGTATTTTGATCCATTATAATGGCCTTCAAAATAGCTTAACAAATTTGAGTGGCTAACCACTATTTATAAGTTATCTGGAAACAAAAACTATCCCATAAGAAATTTATACTATTAGGTAACGTCTCTGTCAATAAACAATAAGTGTTGGTAGTTTTTAATGATGTAACTACATTTTATCGTTTCGATGCTTGCGTTACTCTCAATGTAAGTATGATTTCAACATAAAACAACAACAGTAAAACATATTATTTATAGTCAACAGTAAAACCAAAACTGACAGTTAACAGTGACTTCATTGTTTTATACCTTTTATTTCTTACCATATAAGAACTGCAATCTAGTCATTAAAACTCATAACGTCGTGGAAAATTCTCCGTGACTTAATTTACGGCATATTAACCGAAGAGAATTAAAATACAACTATTTCAAACAATTGTGTAGCTACTCAAAATTCCTTACTCATACCATGTCGTGTATATAATAGTACAAAAATACTTGACTTGGTTATTTTTGAATATAAATTTGTTTCTAAAATATCTTCGTTGTGTTTAAAAATGACAGTGATCAAAGCACAACTATTGTCTTTTTTACATTGTTTTTTCTGTTTCTCCTGTTTATAAAGAAGTTTTTCGTTAATTTACTTTTTAATTTAACAAAAATTTGATTAAAATTGACTAAGTGGGTTTAGAAAAATTCTACCTTATATGACGTAGGCTAAAGACTCTTTTTAGAGTTTTATCAATAACACAGGTTTGCAAGTGAAACCATGAGAATCTTTCAAGAATGTAGTGCACAAGTTTTTTGGGAAATACTAAGGACCCTGACTATAAAACCATTGTACAACGCATGCTGGCAACGTATGAAGTTCAATGATGCAAGGTTAGAAGTTAATTTATTACACTCAAATATTGACTATTTCTTTGAACACTTAGGAGCCTACAGTGAAGAATGGATTGGATCAAAGATTTCACCAGAATGTCCGCGATATTGAGAGACGTTAATAAGGAAGATGGAATATCAATTTGTTAGCAGACTATTGTTGGATACTCAATCGAGAAATCAGAGAGTTCAGAGAAGCATCAAACAGAAGACACAGTTTCACGAGAAAAAATAATAAGCCTAAAATTGTATATACATATATATATATATATATATATATATATATATATATATATCAGAAACCATTTTTTGATTAGTTGTAAGAAAATATGTTTAGTTCATTGTAATTAGTTAATTTCAAAGAACCTACACATCCTGGAAGAACCATGCAGCTGGATGTTTTTTTTTTTAAATTTTATTATTATATTTTTTTAAAATTATTTTATTTATTATTTGTTTTGCCTACCTGATGGTATTTATGATCGGAAATATTTGAAACGCTGAATATTACGACTTGTTAAGTCCTTGACACTAAATTTGAGCGAAATGTGCTACAAAAAATGTAGAGTACAATTTGAGAAAATTGTGTGTGTGGGGGGGGGGTGTTCGTGTTATAAGAACACCAATAATAAAGGGCATATAATAGATGTTCCCGCAGGGGTTCAATGTAGTGAGTACGTGTGAGGCAATCCTAAGGAACCCTACCTGAATCCTATGAACCCTTTTTTTATTAACCACTTTTATAGACTCTAAAATATCCAAAACAGATATACGTGACAATTTCATTATCAAATTTGTTTTCAACATCTCTATGTAGCATAAGAGAGAAACGTGTATGGCAGAACGATACTAATAAACTGTTAATAATTTATCATTTGAAACACAGAACTAGTCTATAACAATTAGGTTATTTAACTGATATATACTCACACCACTGCTACTTCCTAAGAGAGGTCCGACAAGACTCAAAATAGTTCCAGAGTTAGATCCCGCATCGTTTCCTTCTCCTCCACCACCGGCCTGAGAATACATTCACAGTAACAAAGATAAGACAACTCCATATTTATTGTCAAAAGTGTGTAAAAATGTGATGGTTCCAAAAAAAAGACATAATTATACTTCTAATACATTAAAATACTCTAATTTTAGGCGAATAAGAATAATGTTTAATCAAAATCAATTAATTAAAAACCAACTTGTAGCCAAGTTTGGCTTTGACGATACGTTTGCTCCGCTCATGTTAGCACGTCAATATGTCACATCACAGTAACAATTATTACTTCTTATGTATCTACTAATTGACGTAATTTACCCGGAAACTTTTGAAACTATATAAAATTTTGTTTTAATTGACTATTAAATTGACTGACATAAATCGATTGTGATCATTGTATCACTACTGTGCTTACGTATCAGAATTTCAATCTAATTTGAAATATAATATACAGAAGAAAAATAATACCACACTGTTATTCATAGTCAGTTATTATTATACACAATTATATCACAGTTGAATTGAAATTAGAGTAGTCATATAAAAATGAAAAGTACTCAAAGCACCCCCTACACCTAGGGTGTAAATTGGTTTATTAACACAAAAAAAAATGTTAAAACATACAACATCGGGAACGGAACCTAACATAAAAATAAAACAATAAATAATTATATGGTTTCATCAAATATTTTACATATATTTTTACTATTTATGTTTATTCAACCTCTAATCACAGTTTTGATATAAAAATATAAATATGACTAAAATTGAAAACCTACCCCTCCTCCTCCACTACTACTGCCAAGAAGAGGTCCAACCAGGCTTAAAATAGATCCTGAGTCAGAACCACCAGCGGATCCGCCATCTGCAGAACCATCCCCTGCACCACCACCCTAACCATCATATAGAAAAACTTTAGATTTATATATTGAATATAAAATTCTACTTTAAAGTATTTCTCTCTAGTGAGATGTTATAGTAACGCAAAATGAAATGTTGACAAAATATCGTTAATTAGTGGTTTAATTTTAATACATTGTTTTATAATAATAATAATAGCACACTAATTCGATTGTTAACACATATTGTTGTTAGATATTTAAAAAATGTTTATTTGAAACAATGTCATATCCATATTAAACGTAATAATAAAGTGATTTTTGATGGAAAATTACTTTATCTTGTTTTAATATGGACTATAACCTCCGTCTAATTGTAATTATTTTTACATATAACATTACTACTAACAATTTCAGATTTAAAAAAATAATAAAAACTATTTTAAAGCGGTAAAAATGCATCGCAAATGATGTAATCTTTTAATTTAGTATTGCTATTAATCAACCTAAATTGATTAACCAAACAAAATAATAATCAACTTATGTCAACAATATTACCTTATCAGTTTATCGTCAAAATGTATTTTGTTTAATAAAAATAGGTTTTGACTTTTTTTACTACTAATATGATTATTTAATATTAGATGTTGATGCACTTACGCCAGATATTATATTGATATAACATCTGACATTATTAAGTTTTAAGACATAGAGCTACTTAATATAAACAGAGTTATATTTTCTACAATACATTTATAAGAAGTATATCTCTACTAAAACAAATAATATTATCTGCAGAAGTAGCGAGGGTTCAAACACTATACAACAGACTAACTTGAGAAAAAAAATCATTAAAAAAATATTTTTGTTGGGATTACACAATCATTTTAATGTGAAATTAATTTGACTAAAACTATAACTTAGAAAACCTCTTATTAAGAAAAGTGTTTACATATAGTATTCAATTGTATAGTGTTAATTTAGAATATAAATAAACGTTTTGAAAAATAGCAACTAAGCAAATGCAATAACGAAAAAGCTTATTATTTACTGAATGTGTTAATGTTTCGCGGTTTTAAAGAAAAAATAGAAAAGATGGAATAAATGTACATTTTTAAAAGATCAACCTAACAATTCTAAAAATTAAATAATCCTTCAAACTATCAAGTATATGTATATAATAGTAATTTAAAATTTTTATTATTGAATAAAATGGATAGAATTTATTTATTTTTTTGACAACAGCTACAAATATCGTGTAGTTATTTAACTCTATGATGTTACATATTTCAATAATCATGATAGAAACACTTTCAAAACAGCGTGATACATATGAATACTGTTATGTAATACAATATTCCAGGAAGTATTAGTCCTGCATTCTGATGCTCCCTTACGTCGTGACAGCTGAGTTCTACAAGACTCTAGTCAGGAATTAAGATGTAGAAAAGATGAACAATTTTCATGGTCGGAACTATCCAAAGTAAAAACTGTATACTTAACAAACATTTTGGTCTAGATGCAGAAAGTATAGTAAGATTTTAAAATTTTAGATACACTCAATATAAACGCCAATATGTACTACAAAGAAATTTCCCTAATCTAATTGGGTAAATAATTAAAAGTTGTTATTTAAAGATTTCAAATATTTTATACCATGTAGATATACTAAGTTTTTGGAGTTACCAGTAAATGATAACAAACATTGCCCTAACTACTAAGTTCTTACATTGTTAGCCTCTTAAAATGGTGAACAAAATCACTCCAATGTTCTTTACTACCTATCAAAACAGTAAGGTTTTTTACTAAATTTAGTGACAGAAAAATATTGATTTACTAGCTGTATATATTAAGTAAATTTTGAAAATATTCATTTATAATATTAATAATACAAATCTGATGTTAGTACTAAGAACACGTGATATTTACTTTTAATTAACTGATTTTCAAATAATTATTATATAGAAACTGCACTCAGTTTAATATTCATCTGTCGAGATATACACTAAAGGCTTTGAAAACTTTGATTTATTTATGTTGAGATAATTTCGACTTTAAAATGATGAACCCAATATTAATTTTAATCCAATTTGAAAAACGATAAATAAACAAAAAAAATTTTTTTTTAATAATTTATATAAAATTTCACAGTATTTGTTATTTTAAGCAATACAAAATCTTCTGCAATTATCATTTATATAATTGTTCTCTAAAATTCATAAAACTTTGTTGATCATTATAATAACACGTTATTAATGAATTATTTCTTTATGATTTTAAACAATCAGTTAATGGTAATTACAAAAATTGCTCCTTAATTTATCTGTTCATAAAACATAGTTACATTTACTTTTATTTTTTTATCATATAAAAAAATTGTTGTTTTAATATCTTTAAAATAGGGTATTGACTTTATATAGTCTAATGTAAGAACACATAGCAAATAGGTCACAATCCACGAATAGATTTTATATTACAATCCTGCACTGTTAAAAGCTAAAAACGTACAATTATAGTTTTCTAAACTATATTATTCAAAATCAAATCATACAAAGAATCTTCTTTCATAAAATTCGAAATATAATATAAATTATTACATTATAATAAAATCTAACCCCATATAAAAAGGGAAGACAAAAATTGTATTTAACATGGATAGAACCAAATTTACTTATCTATAAATATCTACATATTACTTTATATTCAAACAAAACACAAATTTTAGAAGGATAAAACATAACCAAGTTTTAATTTTTCCTTTTTTTTTTTAAGGAACAAAAGCGCTTATTATGGTTTGACTAAAGGCATCAACTCAATGTCCCTCAGGTTTTATTTGACAAAATTTTAATTGACGTAATTACCATTGGATTTTATTACATTTTTGTCTTTTTTAACTCCGAATGTCAAAATAGGGTTACGTAAAAACTTTATATTTCTAAGTTTATACCTCTAAAACAATATTAAGCAAACCTACCCCATTGTCACTGTCTGGTAGATCAGTCGCTTCCAAGCCTGAATATTCCCGAGCACCACTCCCTTCTTCCCCTTCTTCTTCACCATTTCCACTTCCACCTCCACCAACCACTCCCTTTACCATCAAAATTAAAATATAAAAATAGCAAAACTAAAATATGTTTATCCAAAAGCGTTCACAGCATCAATCAAAATCCACACCACAACTTAAATATCATACAATTTATTCCTTGTAAAAATGTACTTAATCACCATGCATACACCATTATGTGTCCCTCTCAGCAGCCAAATCATTATATTATAATAGCCAAAGCAAATTTTTAATTTTATGTACAATACAATTCCAAATTATGGTGAAAAACCTTATTTATAAAATTCCAGCAGTATACCAGCCAACCCAAATGTAGACCTTTGAGAGTAATTTATTAATTTTAACCAATAATATTGTCCGATGCAAAGAAAAAGAAAAATGAAAAATATTCAAAAACATTAATGTCTCTATTATTAGAGGCTAACTTACAAATATCCCTTTACAGTATTAACTCTTCCTATTTTCGATAAAAGGTGGAATCCTTTTATCTTCATACATATTTCATTTTTAAATTTTGTTCGAACTAATTTATTCTCATTATAAATTTTTCTTTTTCATAAAATTTTCAAAATAACCTGAAACTTCATACATCCATAAATACTATCAAAAATTTATTATTAAATTTCCATTTTACTTTTATCGAATTTCCATGTGCAAGATGCCGCTGTTTAAATTACCGTATTTCAAATTTGTGTCGTGTAACAACAATAAAACTGACAAACTGACAAATATCAATGAAATTAAAATAAATATTGATTTTTCTATGACTTAAAAAAATATGGGCTTAACATGAGATCAATAATCAATTTATAACCACACTCCCCATTAATTTTAATTAACATATATTATTACTATTTATTAACGCTTTAATAAATGTAAAACGTTTTTTGTATTATGTTTTATTTAACGTAAATAGCGCCAAAGATTTCGCGCTGAAAGCAATATATAATAATATATTGATAAATGTGTCTCAAGATACATCTTTTTTTCCCCATATAGGTTTTCTTGCTGTCAATATTTTTTTACCAGTTATTAATAATAAAGAAGAGAAGCGCAGCGCACGAAAAAACAAACGTCATCATCTGAGTTCGAACAAAAATACTTTCAAAGTTAGTGGGTCTCACCTTCAGTGAATTACCCCACGTCGCTGACAAGGAAATATCTCTCATAAGAATAAGTTATTTTAAACTCTTTTTCTAGTTGTTTTGCAATCCTTAGTATTTGTTTACGTAAGTATTTTCATTAAGATAGACGCTGTGTACAAAAGAAGAATATCCATAAAAAGACACATGAGTCATTTAAAACATATAACTTTATTTTTTGGTTATGTATAATGTAGATATTTCATTTTTATTTGTACATTATATGTCTTGTACATATAAGGGCAGAAACAAATATAAAGGAGGAATGATAAATATACTGTGTTAACCCACCCCCTGAAAACCCTAATAACAAATATACATAATTTAATCATTGGTGAAATATATTTACTGATTAGGTTACAACCATTGCAATAGTCTACATTATGTATATTTATACAATGTATTTGATTTATTTTACATACTATAACAATGTTACGGAAGAATGTAAAAAGAAATAAAGTTAAACGTTTAGGTCCTTTTTGTTTTACTACACTTCCTGTGAATCTTGAGTTAATTGTTTATATTTCAATTAATATATACAGTAATAATTAAAATATGTGCGAGTTAAATTTATTTACTTATTTTTTCAAAGTATTCATATTTTTTAAATTGTTTGTGACAATATAATAATGATATCTCTGTATTTTATTTGAACCATTACCAAAAGTTCACACACGCACACTCGCCCTTCCAAAGTCAAACATTAGTTGTTATAAATCAATTCTTAAACTAATTAAGAAACTGAAAATTATATATACAATAATGCGTAAGCATTGATCAGCTGAATTGAAATTGAAAATTAAAATATCAAAAAACTGTTTACTGGTGAGGTATTTAATCAATATCACTCGTTTTACATACTATATTAATATGCATTATTTGTTCAATTAATAATACATTTTATATTACCAACACTCCAAAAGCATGTACAACATACCCCACTACTTGATCCAAGAAGCGGTCCTATAAGATTCAAGATGGTTCCAGAATCAGACCCTCCGGCAGAGGCGTCCACGCCACCTTCACCCTACGAAGCATTAATATTAAGAATACTAAGATAAGGCTAAAATACAAATCTACAAAATTATGTTTACACCATGAGAATGCTTAAACATCTACGAATTAATCAGTTATAGCACTTACTACAGACTTCCAACCAATAGCCACATCAAGCAAAGGATATCAGTAATCATTTTATTAATAGAAAAATAAATTTTATATATTGAATTATAAAACTAAAAGTATCGATTGCACGAAATTACTTATGCTTCTCTTCATTATAAATTCTGTTACATTGTATTTACATAAGACATTCTCTTTTAAGCATCGAAACTTTTTTTTAAACAACGGTAATTTATGTACACAATAAAATACTGTAATTTGGAAAATGTGTCTTTAAGATATAGTCCGACGAAACTTGTTCAGTTGTTTTATTCACAACTGTTTAAGAACGTTAAAAAAAATTATTAAGTATTTTAATTAATTCATACATTATAATCACTATCCAATATTTATATTTCTCTTGCGAAGTATTATTAACTATGTAAATATATATATTAAATTTTAAAATCAAAATTAAGCCAATACAAAAGCAATAGAACCACTTCATAAGCACATAATAATTAAGCTAGATTGCGGCAGTGATAATAGAAACGTAACTAAAATACAAACAAAATTAAGATAAATTTGGAAAAAAATTAAAATTTGTATTTAAATTATGTTACATTAAAGCTGTCACCTAACATCCATAAAACGAGCTTTTATCTCAAATGAACTTTAAAGCTTTCTAATTTAAGATTTACTATTAATAACGATTACACAAAACCCTCGTCAAACTTACGCCTCCACCTCCGCCTCCTCCACTACTGCTTCCCAGAAGTCCACTGACAAGGCTCAAGATGTTTGATCCACCACCGCCCCCGGAGCCGTCATCTCCACCCTAGGATAAATGAGAATGCCGATTTAAAAGGCTATCAGGATATAAAATAAATACACTTTCATTTACTCATTTATGTCATTAATATCCATATAAAATTTATTTTTATAAAAACTATACTTATATACGTTATTCATATCCTAATTGAGTTGTCATTTTGTTTTATATGATTTATATAATTCTGTATAACAATTAACTGTATGATATTTTTTAACTTATTCATTTCATAGTTTACTTTGTGTTTATTTGATGGTATTTTTTTTTTTTTTTTGCAATCTGGTGAATATTGTTGTTACTATTTCGTGTTTAAACATTTTCTTTATTTATTTAAATGGGTAAATAGAATAAGTAAACCGTTCTATTGTTAGTTACAGTTAACTTATTATCAATCAATTCCTAAACCATTGATACAATTCTAAGACATTTTTTTATTAGTTTTAACATAAATTTATTTCTTATTTGAATGAAATCAGAGATGTAAATTATTATTTTTATTATATGCTACAGCTATGGAAATAAGAATATGGTTGCGCACAATAGACTACCTCCGTTGTATACACACTCAGAAAAATAGAAAACGAAATTGTTATGTAGTTTAGTTTTTTTTTTGTTTAATTAAACATCGCCCCTTACATAAATTGAGCCTCCACTAGTGTGGGCACCACTCGACACTTGTGGGTCTCTTCGTTGACCATGTTTACATAGAAATTGTTTACTTGCTAGGTTGGAACGCAACCACATTCTTCAATAAGGGTTAGATGTTTACATAGAAAAACACTTGCATCTTGAGATGAATAAACTTACCACAGCGCTTAATTGATTAAAATAAAGTTATACAATGACAGCTGACAAAGATCTTATAGTATTTTGTCGACTACTCTCAAATCATAACTTCAGTAAAACATTATTGATATTTTCACATCGGCATGAGTTCATATTTTTCCAAATTTTATCGAAATCAGTAAAATTGATTTTAAGAAATTAGCCTTCTCAAGACACTAGTATTATTGTTGGCTTCATCAATAACCCTCGAACCGACATTTTCGGATGGATTTTGTATTATCTTAGAGAATATTAAAATTTGGTTAAAATATTTGGTATAATATAATTATTTATTTTTGTTTG
Source organism: Aphrophora alni (assembly GCA_963513935.1). NCBI lineage: Eukaryota > Metazoa > Arthropoda > Insecta > Hemiptera > Aphrophoridae > Aphrophora > Aphrophora alni. Next base: position 121,388,191 of record OY740769.1, on the reverse strand, counting down.
ATTTTTTGTTGTTTACTATATTTATGTTCACTATAAAAGTCCCGAAATTCCCTAGGTACCAAGTTAAACAAAATCGGTCAAAAGGTGTCTGAAAATTTTCGTCAGTCAAAATAATTATTCCAGACGAACAGACAGACTATTGCATTTGAGTAAAAAAAAAATTATGCTGAGTGGCAGTGAAATCATAACACTATATTATATAATTTATTAACATTCTTTCTTAATTTTTGTTGCCATAAGAAAACTTTCCTTAATATATAATATAAGATAGTAAACAAAATAATATTTATAATATTGATATATAAAATGTATTTATAATATAAATTATTCAACTGTTTCGAAAGGTTGTGTTTGGTATACAGTATTCTCGGTGAATATGGAATACAATTTTGTAAAACTTTTTTTAAATAATTTTATATTTACGATTTATTTCTACACAATTTTATTACCAACAGAATGTAATTGAAAGCAACTTTCACTTTTCTCATTTTGTATTGCAAACATAAGATATGCAGAAAAGTGAGTATAACCAAGCTGCATTGTAATTACTTACCGCTCCACCTCCTCCACTGCTGGAGCCTAGCAGAGGTCCAATCAAGCTAAGGATGGATCCTGAATCTGATCCTCCAGAAGCACTAGCACTCGCACCCTAACAAAAACAAAAATATCATCAGACATTGATTTAAAACTTAGAGCTTATATATTATTCTAAAAATAGGAAAATACTCAAAGTAAATATTAAACATTTTCACAAAACTATTTACCTTATTCTGTAGTATAAAAGGACTTATGTCCTCATTCATATGAGAGAAATGGCTCAAAGCAAATTCAAAACTAAGCCTACTCAAGTCTGGAATGTTATTTAAATTCTGTTGTCTCTTTCCTACGCCTAATTTTCCTCCATCTTTCTTCTATATCCTCTGTGATTAATAAGTTTACTTTTTAATTAGTTGTTTAACTGTTATATAGTTGTAATTAACATATAATGTGGGATTAAAGTAATGGGTTTAAAAACTAAATTAAAAAGTACTTCACGTTCACATACGTCTCAAAATTTGTGATTTTTTGTTGTTGTATAACAAACAGCCAAGTAAACCAACTACTTGAACAGACACTTTTGTGTTTCTTATTTTTGCCTTCGTTTCGCCTACAAGAACTGAAAGTTGTTGAACCAGTTTTACCTTACCTTTACCGATTACATGGGTCATTGAGAGACCGGTTTTAATTAGGCCAGAGATTTATTTTTTTCACGAGCAATATTCTGTATGATTAATATGTAGAAATCCATGAACATATAATCCTTTACATTGCAAAGATGGTGTGAGCGACTGGAGTTTACTATCGGTTCATCACGTTGTTTTCATAGACGTAAACAATTTATATTTTTAATTTATTACAAGTAGGCTATACATTTTTATATTCTTTGAACTAATTAATAATGTTTTAAAATGTTATTCGGAAATAATACAACACTTGTTGATAATATGTAGTATGTTACGTAACATTTACAATCTATCTTCACCTTCGATTTCCAATAACAACCAGATCCGTTGATACGACAATACGCCGGAGATTTATCTAAAAAAAGTTGGTTATTATTATTTCGTAATCTCAATTATACGAAACTTGAGCATGGAAAAGCATTCCTAAACCAACTTATTCAAATAAAAGCATTCCGGTAGATTTCCTAAACCAACTTATTCAAATAAAAGAATAATATTCATTAAAAAGTTACCAGAGAAATATTATGTGATGAATAATTCATGAAGCCATAAAAACACGTGGAATATTTCGATTAAGGGTTTTAAATATTCAACAATTAGTCAATAGAGTGGACAAGAAATTTGAAAAATATTAAACTATAGGATACGTGGTATATTTTATCAACAGGAATTTAAGGTTGTGAAATTAGAACAGCTAGAAAAATTAGAAGGGATTTCAAAAGAACATTGATTATAGTAAATGATGATTAGGAAATAATTGACTAAGATGTTTAGATTAAAATGGAAAAAATTGGTACCTTCTTAATTGTATGACACTACTGAAATAAATGCGGAATATGACGTTTTAAGAAAAGTATATACGTTTTTAAGGAGGAGATTGCAGAAATTATCTAATTTAATAATAAATTCCTAGTCGTAGTTGTTACGTATGTTATACTACAAAGGTTGGTTCCATACATCTGGTGTAACATGTAAGTAATACGCAAGAAATAGAGATATGAACACATTTAATCAAGTCAAGGATTATTTCATATTGAGTGCGTTCAGTCAAACAGTCGGAAATACAGCATCAATGATCACGTGCGCAACTTGATGTTTCCTTTACAGGTTTCTTATACGGAAGCTGTAACTTTCCCTGTCATACGTGATGTTCGCTCACCATATCTAAACAGCTGCTTGCATCTTAAGCAAGGCATGTAACGATTACTATATATATATATATATATATATATATATATATATATATATATCGAATTTTAAGGTCTTGTATTCCTTAATTTGTTCTTGTATACACCTTACAACTCGACTCACACAGACAGTACTATTATAGTTGGTTTGTTAAGTTTCATTCCATTTCGTGGTCATCAATAACAATTTTCCTAATGGCTTTGGCACAAATGTTTTATTCTAAAATTTAATAACTTACTTCCTGTCACGTTTTTAATTACATACGTTAACTGCTTACTTAGATAATAAAGATAATTATCTTAAAGTTTAAAAAAGAATACCTCTCAATAACGTGTCACAGTATTTAACCGCATACATATGGATTTATTTTATAATAAAACAAACTGCATTTTACTTTTATTGCTTCAGATTTATCTCCATTGAATTTATTACGAAATTTATTTACCAAATTCTATATTTTACAATATATATATATATATATATATATATATATATATTAGTTTACATACGCTTTCGTATGCCCATTATTGTGGTAGATTATTTATTATATCATTTAAATATTTCCAACGGAATTGAACTTTCACTTTAATGAATGAGAGGATTTAAAAAATGAATGCCTCTTATTAACCTGGCACAGTATTTAAAAGTTTATATTAGTGTTTAATTTTATACTAAAACAAGCTGAACTTTACTTTAATTGCTGCAACTTTATCTTAATTATATTTAATATATTTTTCACAAAATTCAAATTTTACAATACATATTACTTTACATACCCATCATGTAGATTATTTATTACATCGTTTAAAGATTTTCAACCGAATGTAACTTTCTCTCATCAGTTTCTAAACACTTCATTACGTCAACTTTCAGTAAAGAAAATAAAGTACTAAGCCTAATAAACAATAGTCAACAATTATTAATTAGAAAGGTTTAAATTTTAGAGTCGGTGCGACAATAGTGAAAACACCCAAGTATACTGACCAATTTTTTTATTGATTAGAAATAGACATACGCCATACTGTGAAATTGATTAGTGAATGAAAGACTTAGAGTGTTAATTTAACATTAATATCCGTTATATTTAATAGGGTCAAGTAAACAAAAACATGCCTATATATTGTTTGCTACGTTAAATAGTTTTTCCCATGAGTTTCTACACAATATATTTTCTTAAATCTATTTGTGCCCGAAGTAACAAAAAAAATTAATTTCACTGTAAGCCATGAGACCCTGTTTAGGGTTTCCCTGGAAAAGTTCCAATGTTAATAATTTCTTTAAAAAAAGAAGCTTCTTTTTATGAAATCAAACAATTTTTAAGCAAAGTTACTTGTAAAAGTAGAAGTAGAATAAATAACTCTATCTTAAATGTGTATTGATGTTATTAAAGACAAGGGAACTTACGAACTTTCTCGTGCAAGGATCATTATTCGGTTCGAAAGATGTATCACTCAACTAAAATATTTGAATTTAAAAGTTGTCCTACAAAATATTAGTACATTAGCTCTATAACGTTTTAAAATATCGTTATTGTTATTCACTTATTCAAAATTAAAAGGAGGGAGCTTTAAACATACCCGCATATTTTCACGTTTATGAAAAAAATAAAAAAATAAATCTTAGTACTTTAAAAAAATTGATTTACAAATTTGAATGTTACACAAATTTTTGCATATATTTGTAATGTAAACATATAGGCTACTAGAAATACTTAAAGTCAATTATAGGCACCATTGTTAAGTTGTGTGTCTTTACGACTAGAAAATTGAAAATTACAGTTTTTTGAATACTGTACATATATCTGTGGGAGAGAATTCATCAAGTCTTGAGTTAGATCCCATTATCTCTTCTTTCCTATCAAGTTCCTCGTGACCAACTCTTGTTCCCTTCTAACCCTCACGCTACTAGAACATTCGAGAGATAAGAGGACAAAGAGATTTTTAAACAACAGGAGGGGGAGAGAATTCATCAAGTCTTGAGTTAGATCCCATTATCTCTTCTTTCCTATCAAGTTCCTCGTGACTAACTCTTGTTCCCTTCTAACCCTCACGCTACTAGAACATTCGAGAGATAAGAGGACAAAGAGATGTTTAAACAACAGGAGGGGGAGAGAATTCATCAAGTCTTAAGTTAGATCCCATTATCTCTTCTTTCCTATCAAGTTCCTCGTGACCAACTCTTGTTCCCTTCTAACCCTCACGCTACTAGAACATTCGAGAGATAAGAGGACAAAGAGATTTTTTTAAACAACAGGAGGGGGAGAGAATTCATCAAGTCTTGAGTTAGATCCCACTATCTCTTCTTTCCTATCAAGTTCCTCGTGACCAACTCTTGTTCCCTTCTAACCCTCACGCTACTAGAACATTCGAGAGATAAGAGGACAAAGAGATTTTTAAACAACAGGAGGGGGAGAGAATTCATCAAGTCTTGAGTTAGATCCCATTATCTCTTCTTTCCTATCAAGTTCCTCGTGACCAACTCTTGTTCCCTTCTAACCCTCACGCTACTAGAACATTCGAGAGATAAGAGGACAAAGAGATTTTTAAACAACAGGAGGGGGAGAGAATTCATCAAGTCTTGAGTTAGATCCCATTATCTCTTCTTTCCTATCAAGTTCCTCGTGACCAACTCTTGTTCCCTTCTAACCCTCACGCTACAAGAACATTCGAGAGATAAGAGGACAAAGAGATTTTTAAACAACAGGAGGGGGAGAGAATTCATCAAGTCTTGAGTTAGATCCCACTATCTCTTCTTTCCTATCAAGTTCCTCGTGACCAACTCTTGTTCCCTTCTAACCCTCACGCTACTAGAACATTCGAGAGATAAGAGGACAAAGAGATTTTTAAACAACAGGAGGGGGAGAGAATTCATCAAGTCTTGAGTTAGATCCCATTATCTCTTCTTTCCTATCAAGTTCCTCGTGACCAACTCTTGTTCCCTTCTAACCCCCACGCTACTAGAACATTCGAGAGATAAGAGGACAAAGAGATTTTTAAACAACAGGAGGGGGAGAGAATTCATCAAGTCTTGAGTTAGATCTCACTATCTCTTCTTTCTTATCAAGTTCCTCGTGACCAACTCTTGTTCCCTTCTAACCCTCACGCTACTAGAACATTCGAGAGATAAGAGGACAAAGAGATTTTTAAACAACAGGAGGGGGAGAGAATTCATCAAGTCTTGAGTTAGATCGCACTATCTCTTCTTTCCTATCAAGTTCCTCGTGACCAACTCTTGTTCCCTTCTAACCCTGACGCTACTAGAACATTCGAGAGATAAGAGGACAAAGAGATTTTTAAACAACAGGAGGGGGAGAGAATTCATCAAGTCTTGAGTTAGATCCCATTATCTCTTCTTTCCTATCAAGTTCCTCGTGACCAACTCTTGTTCCCTTCTAACCCCCACGCTACTAGAACATTCGAGAGATAAGAGGACAAAGAGATTTTTAAACAACAGGAGGGGGAGAGAAGATTCTGAAGTTGATACTCACCCCACCACTTCCACCTCCTCCACTGCTGGCTCCTAACACTCCACTCAAAAGCTCAACTGCTCTCTTATCCCTTCGATATAAGGCGTTAATGTCTTTCAAGTCTTGTGCTAACTTCACTGGATTTCCTTGATCCTCACTGAGAGTTTCCACTGCCGCTGTCAAAATATCATCCTCTAGCTCCTGTTCTAATTTGATTGCGTGCGCTGTATCGGCAGCAATAGCTGCATTCTCAATATCTGCTTCAAGTTTCTGTAAAATAGAACATTATGCTCTAAAAGTAAAGCAAAGAAAAATCGTTTTAATATCTTTAAAAAAATAAACATTCATTTCACTAAATATACGAGTATACACAATCACTCTTACATATGGCTTTAAAACGTACTGCCTAAATAGAATGATTAATATGTCTTTTTAACATATCTATTTTTTTTTTTAATGTTTGTAGTCGTACACTTGTATGAATATATGCGTGTATATCAGTATGTCCATAGCGACAGCCATAGCGAATAACCACTAAATTAATGTTAAAGAATAAGAAGTAAATAAATCGATTAACAATAAACGAATAGTTCTATATCCATCAATGACTTATCTCTCCGAACATTAAATATATCACTGATGGTAGTAAATTCAAACCATTAAAATTAATTTAAAAGATATTATTTTCGTAACTTTTGTCATTGAAAATTAACTCCATAACAAACACTACGTATGAAATCCTCTTAAATATTGAGAAAATTGTTACTAAATATATAATGAAAAATAATTTCTACTATCATCCTGTGCTGATTGTTGTTCAACTGAGGATGGCGACTTACAAGGTTTCTTGTTTGGAATTCTTTCGTTATGATTCCATATGAATATAAACTAAATTTATGTAGAGTATTTTTATGTTGACTAATAAACTACAAACATAATTTGGGAAATTAAGAAAAGGAAAAATATATTTTTGAATATTTTATTTATAAAGAGAAAGCATTATTGGATATTAAGATGTTTATAGATCTTCTCTTTTGGTTCGGGCTGATTCCAAAATATGACCTTTACAAAATATCACTCTGTATGTCTTGTTAGTAGTGATTTCTCAGAAACAGTTTCATGGAATTTAATAAAAATTGATGTAGAGGTATTTATTGTCTTATAACTACCGGCATTCGTAATAACTCATTTTTTCTCGTTACTATTACAAGATAAAACAGAAATATTGTATTTTCTCAAATTTTGTTTTAACAATTTGTTTGAAATATAACTATTACGGTTTCATACAAACATATTGGTCGCCATTGCCATAATCAACCGATCGGTGAGTTACCGGTGAAACCATCTTAAGAAGGTATAATGATGTTCCTTCATGTTTAAAATAGGTTTATATAAACTTTTTGTGAAATATGAAAGTTCATAACGCAAACCAGAGGCCCAAGTAACCGTTGTTAATCGAAGAAGATTACGGTTATAAAGTAATAACAATAGCCTTATTCAATTAACTACAATGACACGATATAAATGAATGTAGGCTCTATTTAAATATGAACAGAACTACTAGATGCACTAGGGTCAAGTTTCCTATAAGAGCGATGTAGTGTCCTGCAAGTGACAAATACTAGCATAGTTAATTAAAGGATCCATTTAGAAGCACGATATCCGCCTAATATAGATGTGTTTTTAATCTTTCAATATTAAATGGGGTTGAAAATCTGTACACCATATATTTACTTATTGAAAGGGAAATCTAAAATGACCTTATTACTATCTTCGACACATTTAATTATAAAATTGATTGTTTAGAACAATTTAAACATTCTTTCACCAGATAGTGTTTATTTTTCTGGAATAACCTTTCTAAATGTTTGTAAAATTTAAAAAATCTTTTTATGATTTAAAAATTTTAAAATGTTCTTCTAGTATCTGTATTAAACCACGAAAGATAAATTTAGTGACAGCAGCATACAATTCATTAATCCGTTTTGGCTGTAGAAATGGTACATCTGGACATTCTTCGATTTTGAGTTTCGGTCTTAGATAGGTCGGAAAAGAGAAGTAATCGTTGTGAAACATTAAACATTTCAACAAACTCATCAAAGTGGGTGCAGAATTTAGTAGCATGTTGTTTCGCAAATGTGGCATAAAAATAAGAAAATTTAGAGGATATGCTTATAAGATTTAATATTACTGTGTTATCCAACATTTACATCCGTCAACAGGTTACGTAAACACTGGGGTGACATTCCTTTCATTCTCAGTCTTTGTGTGACGCTTCCTAATCACGTGATAGTTTCAAGACTAGTTTTGTTTGTTTCTTTTATTTTTGTAGCTTCTATAAAATCACTGAACTACATCGATACGTAAGCTTGTTGTTAAACAAAGAACAATAAAGTGTTGAAGGAGACACGCACAGGTTTTCGGTAAGTCTGATGAAACTGGTGAAACTGGGAGTCTGAAAAATTGAAACTTTTTATAGAAGCATTAAAAAACGTTTTATCATATAAAACTTATAAGAATGTCAGAAGTAATAAAAGTAAGAGAGAAACCCCACGAAGTCAACAAGACATTCAAGGAATCATGGGTATTACGATAAAATAGAAATAAAGAAGTTACAAATGTAAAAGTTTCCAGTAATTAGATGCAAAAACTTAGCAACTCATATAAAGTAACAAAAAGGGAAAATATAGAAACAAAGAATGTTTGGAATCGCTTCGTTTACTGTATATCTGTTTGAAATACAATATCTACAAAACAGATTTAGACACCAATTTAAAATTTACTCTAGGCTTGGAATCGTGTGATTAAACGCGTCTATAAAAAGCATATAATTGTGTGCACATATATTATTTAGCGATTGATCCCAATTTAATAGTTTTCTCGCGGCTTCTAATATAGATTACACAACATAGCCCATCAAAACAAGAATCCAATCAAAATAAATGTGATTTTTACAATTAACAAGAAATTACGTTTTTTAAAATTGTTATCAACCTACAATAACAAAATTTGTTGTATTTTACACCATTTTGTTTATTTACCAACATTTTCTAACAGTCATACTCCATTTTTAATTGCTGTGATGAAAACAGTACATTTTTCCTTACAATACTAGCTTCACAGCTGAATACCAAATTTCAATAGATTTCCAATATCGATATTTATTATAATTTGAAAACAAATACAATCAATAGATACAAGAAAAAGTGAAATATGTTTCATAGTTTTCTTAAATTTCAAATAACTTTTTTTTATACCTATCAGTACTCTTGTTGTTTTGTAGAAAATTCACTAGAAACATTAAGGTTCTACAGATTTTTAAGTAAAATAATAATGATAAAGTACAACCACAGGGTTGAATGTAATAACCCCATGTCTGAAGAAACGTAATGTATGAGGACGTAGAGTAATATTAGGAGGTTAAGGAAGGACTTTTCGGTAAACGTTAATGAAATTGTTTTTAAAGACTAAGAATAATAAAATAGGAATGGCTATTTGTACTATTGTAATTGAATTGAAAATGTGCAGTGGTGAGTTAAGAATATAGTGCTTTCGTTCAGTTATTTGAAAAGATGTTAGTTTGTTGACATTATCTTAGAGTGATAAAGACGAAGTATCTAGTGTTACTAAATATAAGAAGATATTATATATTAAGGAGTAATATTATTAAAATGAACTTTAATATGGAAAACTAATAATTATTAATCTGATCAAATGTCACAAAGTGCAAAACATATCTTTTTATAATAAATTGGCTAATTAAAGTTGAATTAATGTCATAACTTGAACAAAAGTAAATACCACTTTTCCGTTACATTTATTAGGCTTACATCAACAACTATAATGATATGAATTGAGGCAATAATTAAATTAATATCGAAGTATTTATTAATATAAAGATATTCATATCAAAATATAAATTGTTCTTTTCGGCAAGAAGATAAAATGTAAAGAATTGGAGGAACTTTAAAAAAGCGATAAGTGTAAGAAATAGTAATAAAAGAATAAGAAGCCTAGACTTTTAATTTATTAAGTAAATGTGTTATAGACACGATACTTTATCCAATACTGCTTATTCTAACATAATTAGGTACAAATAACTCGAGTGAGTTTTGAAGACAATTATACCTTCTTATAGAATTTCTAAAATATAATTCTATTTAGGGTGATCTCCCTCATGGAGATGCCATCACCAGATACAATGACACGTCCCACCCTTTGCAGTAAAGTGTCACCACTGTACACATATAACAGTAAACGTTTTGTAATCCGATATTTCTCAAATGTAGGCTCAGATTTACAATCCATTGGACACGTTTTATCCAACAAAATCAATCGGTAAGTTGTAAATTGTCGATATCCAAAATATTAAAAGATAATTTTGTAAGATAATTTATTCATTTTATTTCAAGCCTCTGGATTGTATATATTAAATATATTTTAAATTTACCTTAATTGGTCTGTCTAAAATAATCCTTACTGAAATGTTATTTAGCTAAGTCCGTTTCGTCTGTAAAGTGACATCATCAGGCTTCTCACTTGTCACCATTTTAAAGTTAGACGCAATAAATTACACGACCATGTAAGCACAATATACAATTTAAAATTCATCAAGTTTTTCACTTTATTCTTCATAAATGTAGATTTTGTGAGAGTGTGCATTCTACTTTCTTGTTCTCAACCAGTTAACTAAATAATTTATTATTGCTCAAAGAATTAAGCGTTTCGTATATTGTATTGGAGGCAAAGTTCGATTTGTCATTGCGACAAGTGCAAAGGCTGATAATTTCTCTTTACAGACGAAACGGACATAGCTAAAAAACATTTCAGTAAGGATTATTTTAGACAAAACAATTAAGGTAAAACAAAGAATATATTATTTATTTTTCCAAACGTTGTAGAATATTTCACTTCGGTTTACGTTTGTGAAGCTTTAGAACCTAGGCCCTACATACAAGTACAATGATGACCAAATGTATTTCTATTATAGGTAATTAAGGACTTAATGATAAGTTATAATTTACTAAAACCATTCTACGATTTTTGTTGGGCAATCATTATTACTCTCATGGTGAATATTTAGCAGATAACTTGAACTTTTTAAATATAATATAAGGAGGAGTATGGCCCCTTAGTCATGTAATATTTAATTATTTTATATACAGACTATATATATATATATATATACAGACTATATATATATATATATATATATATATATATATATATATATATATGAAATGAAATGAAATGAAATGAAAAAATGGTTTATTTCGCAACAAAAATATTCCATCACAATATTTGTTAAATTTTATATTACTAAACTTGTTCTACACCATAAACTTAAAATATTTATAATTGCATTTTAAGTTTATGGTGTAGAACAAGTTTAGTGCAGACTATATATATATATATATATATATATATATATATATATATATATATATATATATATATTAGTTTTATTATGTCATGTACTTATTTTTCATCAAATTCTAATTAGTTAGTATTTAAGTTTAAAACTTAAAAGCAATTTTAATATTTATTGTAAAATTGACTATTCACTTATCTGACATGTAATAATATAGAAACATATATTTTGTCTAGTAGTAATAATAAAAAAATTAAGAATGTATTTTACAACAAAATGCTAAAGAATATACCATTTAAATTGGAACAACATTAACTCTATTATCAGAAATTTTGACAAATTTAGGACCGAAACCATATTTCAAAATGGTGGTAGTTTGGAATAGTTTTTCGGCAATATCTAGGAAGTACATGACCCTGTAAAAACTTAATAAGTTGTGCAAGTAGAATTCTACTGAGGTTGGTAAACCATCGTATTCGCAAAACAAAACATGGAATAAACGCTATCTTTATACTATATACAGAAGATTGATTATGAGACGTTATCCTGTGAAGCTCAAATCTATCATAATGAACTTATTAGTAATGTGTTTAAAAAAAGTAAGGATGATAGTCCTTTTAGGCTATTTCTATTTAAGGAGAATAAATTTAAAACACGTTTTAATATATTTCTATTTAAGAAGTATACATCTAAAATAGGTAAAAACGCAATTTTAATGTGTGGTCTATGACTTTTATTATTAATGAAAATAATTTATTAATTATCGTTCCTAATGAACTGTACGTCAGGAAATAATATTATCAATAAGCAATAATTTAGTAAACAATATTTTCAACGTATTTCAGGGGAGTAATTGGGAGTGTTGTAAACAACTGACAAAATCATTTAAACGATTACAAATCAATTGTATTGATATTATATAATTCTACTTTTAATTTGTAGGTTTTCATAAATCAAAATTTTTAATAGGAAGGTGTTTATTTTAATATAATAATTGATAACAGACCTGAAAAAAAATTATTAAAGATTGCAACGTCCAGCGAACACTTATATGTATAAAATAAAAATTTAAGAGATTGGAAATTTAATAAAACCTACCTACCATGAAATTTCCAACAATTAATAAGAGAACAGGAAATTGTAGAGGAAATAGCTAATGAATGCAGAAGTTATGTCTTCTGGTATTTCTGTGATGTAATTTGAAAGGTGGTAATTAATGAAAGTAACCATTTTAACAATTTACAAACTACTTTGGGCTTTTGAATTAACTAGGCTGTAAGAGTTACCTCGACTTATAATCTAGCGTACTTTTTTCAGAGTTAAATTAAAATGTTTCCTAATGTTTTTCCCATTTTTATAAGTTGGTCTAATAAATATAGTTTATAAATTTCTCTTGAAATACTTTAAACTAGTAGATATGTGAACATTAAACCTTGTTTCTTGAAAGTTTAAATACATTTATTAAATCGTTCTTGAAAACTCAATGTCAGTAGCGTGTGACGTGATACACCAATAATCATAATTGCGCACTTTAAACACCCACACACGTAGAAATAGTAAAGCTATATACTTGCTCCTTGCATCGTAATTACGATTAATCAACTTTTGGGATCTCAGTAGCAGTAAATATTATACTACATCAATCGATAAATTCAAGCCCTGGAATGAAAACAAACCTTCACTCTTCAGTGGCTGGTGGCCCCTTTGTTAGAATCGTAAACGACCCGACTACTGTTTATATAATCTGATTCATGTTGATGCAAATATACAAACCATACTAAAGTTAAATGAAGTTTTATAAGAGACGAAACAGAGTTTACTGCTATGTACAAAAAGTATTTATCTTTAGACATGTGTGCAACCAAAACCACTGACACATATTGCACTTATTAAAACTGCTTGATTTGATATTTTTTAACTCGAAAAGGTTTGAAATTAAAAAATACAGAAAGTAATAAGTGAGCGTATTAAAACAAATAACGTTTATCATAAACATATAGAACCATACTTGTCGGATTTATACGTGTGTAATCTTTGGAAGTATTCACATTTCAAAACTAAAATATCTTAAATAAATGTTTCAGTCAAAATTAAATCGTTCAGTCGGCATTAAATAAACTCTTCTTTTTTATTGAAGGTAAAATGGAATTTTAAAAGAATTTATCTTCAGACATGTGTGTAACCAAAACCACAAAGACACACATACTGCTCAGGTTAATACTGCTTGAGTGATATAACGAAGCGAAAGTGGCAGCGACCTGTTATGTCGCATTGGGTCACCGTTACTTAATCTGGGCGGATTCCTAAAGGCCAACGTTGCCCGTTCTGTTTACTAGGTAAACTTAGTTATTATCTGATTCACAATGGGTACTCTCACCTGCTAGTAGAAATCAACAGATATCCTAACGTTGTGATCAAACCCATCATTGAAGCGAGGCTAACTTACACCCAAATATAGTTAACGTCATTAGATACTTTCCTTCCTATTGAAAAAAAAATACATTTCTAAAGAACGTAAAGAAGAAATATTTACGCAGTTATACTTAGAATATTATTAGAACAGGAAATCTATAATCACAAAGTTGGTTTTAAAGTTGTTGCAATGTAACATTATTTTCTCTCCCTCCCCTTCATATATTTTCCCGAATTTGTTGCTCTTTGGGAAAACAGTTATACGAATATTGATCGACATCGAAATAATTAAATAAATCTTTCACAACTAAATTTAGATTTTAATCTCTAAATGTAGCGATATTTAAGAAAGATATTTTGAAAACTAACATTTTGTTAGATATTGTACAGTGTACATTTACAATATTACTTAAGGACTGTTTTTTAAACTTAAAAACACGAGTTTAAAAATTATATATAAGTAGTACTAAATTTTTAGTTGCAGCAATTCGGAGAGAGCAAATGGTACAGATGATAGCACACGAATTTCATTTTGAGTTTATTACATATACATTACATATGTACTAAATCCCTGTAAATACGTAATTGTAATATAAAATTACTATTGTAATTCCACTAACATTAAAACATTTATATACTTCTTGATTTATGAAATATTTGTTGATTTGTTTCTACTGGAATGTGTTTATATGTTACAGGTAAAACAATCCACAACTATTAAGTTACGACGATTACAACTTAGGTGGTCATTCAAGAAATCAACATGTTTTAAATATTATGTTCGAGTAAAGTTTATCTAAAGTGTTATACAAAATAATCTCACATGGACACAAGTAATACAAACATATTGTCTCATTAATTTACAAATATAAAGGAATATGATCTTTCGTTACATTCAGTAAATTAGATCTGAAGTAACACACATTTTTAATGCTTATATCACTGACGTTGATGTCATGTTTGTCCTTTTACATCTCCGTCACTGTCATAAGTTAAGAAAAGTTTCACAAATCTGCCTGATTCACCGTGAGAAAGATATTCAGAACATTTAAGTTTCCTTCTATAATTGCCTAAGTTGTGAAATTATATCCCATTGTTATTTTAATATACTTCTCTCGGGTATTAATTTATTACCTGGTTGACATTTTCTGAAATGGGTTCACAACACGTGTAGGTTCCATTAGAAAGTAAATAATATCAGTGATTCTCAAAAAACTTGCAACGATTTAACAAATTCTGATAGTAACACTACTAAAAATGGTAACATAGGTCAAAACAGATCCTTCTATTTGGGGGGGGAGTCAAGGAAGGATATTTTTTTTTTTCAATATTCTTATGTTTAAAAATCATTTACAATGTTTAACAATGGTAGACATTTTGAAGACCCTGGAGCCAATTGTATCACAACACCATATTCACATATCTTATTCATATTATGAAGCAATTGATAGAATTTTCTTTTACTGCAATAATATTAGTACTTTTATAACTGATAGACAATATGAAACCACGTTACCATCTCTACAATAGGCTATAAATTGTAATTGAAATTTAATATGATAATTGTACATTTTGCTTTTTAACAGTACTTTTCACAACAGAATTACGATGACAGCAAAAAATATTACAGTAATATATTATACTGAAATATACAGTAAGTGAAATTATTTAACAAAATATTGAGATTTATTTGAGGTACTTAAGACACACGTATGCTTTACTTTTAACTTTATGAGATACAAATATAGGTTTTTCTAAAAGTTGTCACTAATGCTCGTCTTCCAAATGCTGAGGAATCGTAGGTCTGTAGTAATGTTTAAATCAAAATCTACCTAACGTTTACTAGCCCTCTAACTCACTGACATATTCACCTTGAAGACGATACTGTGAATATGTACTAGTTTAACATTAAACGGCAAAGTTGTATAAAAATATTAAACTGCTTTTAAAATTGTATTTTTATATATTCTAGCACATAACGATATTTAGAGTATAGATACATTTCTAGTAGGGAGCAAATGAGAGTTACGAACAATATTTCTATAGCTAGGAAGCGATAACAAACTTGGTCAATTTTTGTAAATCATATTATATTCTCTAAATAAAAAAGTGTTTTATTTTTATATATTTTAAAATTATCTGTATTTCTGTTATAAGTTAATAAAGTAAAAAGTAAATAAAATCAATTAATAAATTAACATAATCAATCTCTTTCATATTTTTTAATGCTAAATTTTATAAATCACGCGTTTACAACTAACAACAATTTATTGCCTTATTCTTAATATACCTTGATGTAAGCCATTTTAACTTTCTTCATATCGATTTTTTTCTCGGGATTTTTGAAGGAATAGTCCACAGGCATTGGAAGCCCAAGGCACTGAGTCAAGAGACCCAAGCCCAAAAGGAGTCGCCATGTCACCATTATGTAATCCTTTCTGAAACAGATAACAATCAATTTTATAAATACTAAGTCTGTGTACAACTGAGCAGTGAAGGAGGTTTAGTAAAAAATGAAACTAATGACATTTAAAATCAATGTTTTGTAATTAATTAAAATTAATACTGAAATACTGTAGAAATACTAAAAACCGTAAATCATAGACTAAAACGTTTACTAACGAATGAGCACGTTTTTCTCGTAAACAGTTAATCTCAAGTGAAACACCCTTATCACATTCACAACAAAACATGTTGATTATAAGTGGAACTTCATGAAAGCAGGTACATAATTAATTCCAACTTTATTACCATAACAAGGAACTGAGCGTGATCCAACGACGACTGGTTTCGTGACATACTCCTCAATATTCGATCTTACATTTAGTTCTTAATCATTTCAAACGGTATAAGTGGTTCAAACTTATGTTAACTTTATAAAATTAGCAAATTAGTAACCAAAATATGTACCTGTGTCCGAACAAACACGAAAAACGTATAGACAAATAAATGGAAATATAGCACCAAAAGTTATTATTTGCGAAAGTTAATTACTAGACAGTTCCTTGGTTTACTTGAAAAGTCAGCTGTTTTAAAATTCCTGAAATAAATTCACAAATTTGAGATAAGTTACAACAGATATTTCATTTCACTTTCTTTTCATACAACCATTAAAGTCACTAAATATTTAACATAATTAAGATCTGGATGTTGCATTCAAATAATGTTCAAATATACAACAATAATTTAATATGGAATATTTATATCCAAGTTTTTCTTTAATCTAAAAAATAACACCTCATATTGTAATAATTCAGTTACGATGTGCTTGTTCCATTGTAAGTTTTGTCAGATCTAGCCTCTGATATTACAAAGTTATGGTGCCATCGTAGTATTTAATAAGCTGTGTTGTGTAATTTAATTCATACACTGGTTTATTACGCATTAATCAGAGCGTTACTTTGTGTTTATCGTGTCCGCTATATATCCCTGTCAGTGTTGTATGAATAATCCTGACGACCTGAGTGACTGTGATTAGGAATCGACCCGCTACGTTCATGTCTATTAGTTTTTCCCCAGTAGACCATGCGATGTCGTGAGTTAGATTAATTTCGATAGTTCATGGACCAACAATTTATGGTTACAAATATAGTTGTTATTTTGCATTCTATGCATTTAAGACTTACACAGTTATACATAAAAATAAGATCCTTTGATTTTTGACCAACTTTAAATTTTGTAAATTTATATAATCTAAACAAATATGGTCATACAGCAGTTGTAGTGGCCTCCATTTTAATTTAAACATTTTCGTTTAACATAGCTACAACCATGTGCTCTTTGTATATGTCTTTCAAATTTCTTTATCTAACGTCCCATTCTTAGAGATGTCATTGCTATGGAACATCCTCTGTGAATTGCTTTATGTATTGTATCCTGTTAATTAGTCAGTTTTCTAGAATCCCTCTGATACACTTTCGGTATATTCCGTTTCACTTAAATTTACCTGTAGTTCCCATATTACATATGCAATAAGTTAACGAGTAATGTATTTAATATTTTTATACTAATATCTTCTTAATACTTTATTTTTACCCACTTTTTATTTTTCATTCATAGTGCAATATTTTATTGTAGTCTAAAAAAAAATGCTTAGACTTGGTAGACGTCTTTTCCGGCTGATGTAGGATCAGCACAACGAGTTTCCGTTACCATAATTATAGCTTTCTTCTATACTAATTTTATATCCCAATTTATCTCACTATTTCGGGTTAACGCAGTAATTTTTTAGGCACCATGGTGATCGAACTTAGAACATTTCTTACACAAAGTAAAAACCACTGTTCACTCTAGCCACAATGTCTACCAGACCGCAGATTCATTGGACATCCAGAAAACATAAATTATAACATATATGTTCTATTAATGGCAGACCAGTGTTTCAACACTCTGTCGCCATGTATTTAATTCGCATTCAAGTGAATTTAACAAAATAATAAACGGTAAATAGCAACAAGCTTGATTCATTTCTGTAATTCACTACACATCCTTAAGGAGTTTTCTCTCTCAAATTAAATCATCAACTCTATACACAATACGTTTAATGTTTTTATTAGTTTTATATTCCTCTTCGTTGATTACCAGAGATTCGTCACCGGGAGATTCCAACTACAAAAAGTAGACGAAGTTTTGGTGACACCTTTTTTTGCAAAACCAGGTAATCTATTGTGGATCTGCCAGCTCATAAAGCCATGTTTATTACTCATATACTATTTCTATTATTTTTTTCGATATTTTCCATAAACTTTATTAATAATATCAGCCACTCCTAACCCTCGATAATTGTCACACTTATTTCTGTAGTCGGTTTTATTTATGTCATATAAAGAAGATTTTTCAATTCTATAACTCATTCTTATCCATTTATATATTCTTGAAACAGCCTTTGTGAGTCTTCGTAAAAGTTGCTTCAATATTTTTCATTGTAACTATCCAAAGGATAAAAAAGAAGCACTCGCATTTCTAAAATTGGTGAAATATATTTTTTAAATTTTTTCTTTCGATAGTTTTATTTTGTTCTTATAATTTGTCCGAATATTGTCCTCTAAGTCTCTGTTAAAAGTTTAAACAATCATAAAACTCCCACTGTATTGATGTTATGGATGTTATATTATCTTTCCCAATTTCATCCTGGATATTTTTGTTTGTTTTTCAATTCTGAATTTGTCCTTCCTCCTGAGTATATATTTATTCTTGTTCATTTTCATTCTATGACTCTCAATCTGTTGACTAAATCGTCTTAGTACTTATACTATATATATATATTAAGTTATGCAATATACCTCTGAAGTTTATGTATTATTGATATTTATTCCTGTTCTCTTTTATTTGTATTCCTATTTCTCCGTGAATTATCACACCTAACATATCACGACAAGGCTACAAACAATGAAATTAGAAATCAGATATAACAACAATAGACAAATGAAGAATGTTACCTACATTTTATTCGTTAGATCTTGAAACATGGACACTTGTTAAAAACATAAATCTTTTTTTTTTTACGTTATGTTTTGTACACGGTGTAGATAAAATATCAATTGAACGTTCAATAAGAGTTATGAACTACGATTGTTAAATCAATTTTCTTCCTTCTCCATATAAATTTAACTATCCGAAAACCTTAGGAGAAGCAATACATAAAAACAGAAAGGTAAATTAAATGTTTTCTCTAATAACTTATATTCAAAGATAATACGAATTTCTAAAACGTCTGACCAATATTTTTCCTCTAAAAACGATTTTAAATATAAACTCCTTAACCATTCCTTATTAGATGATTGACGTAGTACTGGTACTCATATTTTCTAGCAGTCAATACATGTTTTTTTGTAGTCAGCAGTTAGAACAAATTAGTCGTGCACGGCCTATTGTCTTACTTTCAATTCATTTTAAACCAAGACAAAGTCAGTTTACAATAAGGATACAAATACAGTACATTTCCTTTGACAAAACCACTTGTGGTCAAGTCTATTATTACGTTTATTTGATTGGTTGACAATAAGTAAGGAGTAAGTACTTTCTATATTGTGGTTAAGTCAATTTTAACGGTTATGTAACACTAAGACTTGAGAAAAGACATGACTGTTTACGTATGATCACATGGTACTTATTCATCCAAAATAATTCAACAGTATTTAAACGAACGAAATAATTATTAAATAAATTTTAAGTTTGTTTGATGATTAGACATGCTGAATACTTAATTTTAATATATCTGCATAGTAAGAATAGAAGTTGTAATAAATTACCTAATTATTTCAACTAATCTTTACGTTCCAAAAAACATTAAAAAGTATTTTTATATTAAAGGTTTTTGACATAATTGTATTAACTAGTACTTTTTGATTGATTTCACGCCTAAAAATCTTTTGAAATGCAAACAAAATGACTCCATAGTTTTTATGTTGTTGTTTTTTAAATTAATTTAACCTAAGTCACACTACACCTAGTGATTTTTTTTCAAATAATAATTATACATGAAATTATTTTAATCAAAACTCTCTAGGATAAAACATTTTGACATGAAACTGGTTACAATGCTCGAAATCAGCATAGCAAGTGAAAACGATTTCTTATGTAAATAGATACATGTTTCAGTAAATTTACCAATATGACTTAGTTAAATGACAGGTAGTGGGCAAGTTCCATGATGGCACCTAGCAACTACATCGAGATTACACCTCTTTATTTACTCTGTAAAGTTGTCATAATTAATTTACTTTTTAAATTATTTTATTCTCTCTTTATTTAACAAAGTAATTATTAAATTGAATAAACTTTTACGTTAAACTTTTATACGATGTACTGTAATGATTTCTAGAAAAATGTTTAGAAAGATTAGATCTCTTGTCATATTTATTATTTCAACAACTTCTCATTTTTCAACCCGTACTAGGACAATTTCAATTTGAGTGTCTGAGTTTGTATGACGCATATTGTAATATTAGATATTTTAAAAGCGTTCAAAACATGCAACTTGTGAAAGAACGACATGTTATTTTCATTAAAATCAATTAGTTATTTATCTAATTAACTGATAATTTACAGTCAATTTCAAATTAGAGATCTTTTCAAATTAATTAACACTGGGAACGTAACGTGCTAATATTTTCATCTTAATCTTAAATTTCTTAAGGTTTAATTAAGAAACCGCATTCCTATGTTTGTCGTACAGTTACAAAATTAATTGTGTTAATTTAAAACTTTATAATTTATTAATCGCAAACGTTGACTGACCAACATCTTAATAAATTTAAAATATACTTTATTGATATCCTTTAACACAATTTATTGAAATTTAAACACAAACTATCAAATAATAAGATACAAAATTATTTTCAATTTTGCTGAATATTTATTTTGTACCATGTCAGACCTTCAAAATTCACGGAACTGGAAAAATTTCTAAACGAATTTCAGAAACATTGAAGGTTAATGAAGTGTAAGATGCCAATAAATGAACATTATCAATTCAATAACCTTATGTCTTCAATAAACTTGAAGGTTTACGTTGATATCGTCCCCCACAGCTGCGTGTATACTTACATTAGATATAGTATAGGTGCAATTGACGTAATATGTTACAACAATGAATTGACTTCTTCATGGCCAACTGTGATAAGAATAGATAATGAGTGATTATATCTGGCTAGAACATATTTTATGTTATTCCGGTGGACTTTCTGAATGCAAATTATTTTTTCCATCGCGCCGAAGATGAATATGGATTGTTATTTCTTCCATCTAAATTGGGCTTTACACAACAGTTTTGCACAAAACGCCGTTTAATATTACTCCCAAAAACATGTTGGTAGGCAAATTTGATAAAAATTGTAATAAAAAATGGAACAATATAGAATACTACCCTTTTTTTTCCATAACTTGCCAATAAATAAATTACTATTTATGTTTTAGGCAATTAATGTGTAGATTTATCTTCGTAATAAATTACTTAATATTTGTACTAAAATCATTTTTAAAATTACCATTTTTTTTTCATTTAAAATTCATAGAATTAGCTGATGCTAGTCTTAGTAGTTAGTCCATGTCAACAAATCAGAAATTGTTTTCAAAGTAGACTGTGACAACTTGTTTTCTTAAAAACTTGTTTTGTTAACAGTCAACGGATGAATGGAATACACAGTCACCAACTTTTAACATAAACCCTTAGTAAATTTTATAATACAATTTATACATAAAAATCTATGTAGTTCTTCGCATTCACCTGATGTAAATTTATGATAGGTAGAAACTAAATGTTTATTCCGTTTAGGTTGATTAATTAACTCGAATTTGTTCCTAAACCACAAGACTTAAATCAGCTGATAAATATTTAATTTATTTAAATATGATGATTAACCAACAGATTTTGTAAATAAATATTATGTAATTTATTAAGTTGGTAGCAGTTGAAAAACGTGTTTGTTTATGGTAGAAACAAGTTACGCAAATATTAGGTTAAGTGATGTGTTTAAAAAGACCTATTCGCTTTTTTACTTTGACAGCTAAATAGTTTAGTTTAATTTTTGCTGTGCCTAGTTTAGTATCGAACAATCGTTTATTTTAAACCATTAACATAACGACAATGGAAAAATCATTACATTACCGCCATTTCCATAAGGAATTGGAATAAAAGAAACCAATGTATGTCTATATGTATGTACTCGTATGTACGTATAGGACTGCTGGTATGCCTATGTACATGTACTTAGTCTACCGGGGGTGTAATCGTGGAAACCAGACTTAATATCTTCTTATATTGTCAGTGATGCAATAATGTTGCTTCTGTGTTAGTTTGGTAAGAAAGTGTAGGTGTTCAAAAAAATAAATAATAATAATCATAAGAAGAAAAATATATTTGATGCATTTTTGTTCTCTTTCTTCTATTCGTCGAAATGTGTCATTATACTTACATATATGTGCAGTTACGAAATGTTATTTCCAAGAATAAAACCTGAAATTATTTTATATATGTTTTAGTTAATTATTAACATTGTAGATGAATAATATTTGAATATTGTTAATACATTTCTAATCGAATAAAATGTTTAAAAACGTTTATCATATAATAAGATTGTTTTAACTAATGTTTTAGAAACCACAATTTACAAATTACCTTTCACTTAGTGAAAGTAAGAGATCGTGTATGAAAGAACAAGGTTAGCTGTTTGAACCCATTGCACATTTCAATGTTTTGATTTTAAAGTAGTGAGACAATTAAATAGAAGAGAGAATCAGCATATGTCTACAACTTTAAAAGAGATTAAGTTAAATGGCTGATGGCTATTAAGGTTTACATCGTACCTGGTGAACATTTACGGCATTATTTCATTATTTGGAACAGACGTACAATTTAAACGGAGAAAACATTAAAAAAGTATTTATTAGCTCATATACAGAAATCAAAAGGATATAACACGAAAATGATTTAACAAATTTATAATTATATTTACAGTTAAAATAAAGGAAGTATGATATTGTTTAGAATCTAATGTATCTCAAAGAATAACTTTTTCACAACAGGATAAAAATATGCAACAGAATTTATCTCATTACTTAATTACATGAATATTTATTTATATGATGTCAGTTACAAAATTTATATTAAAGAATATTTGCTAGCAGCCTCTTTGATTTTATAGTTTTGATCGTCAAGGAACTCATTTCTATAATTAAATATAATATGTATATTTAATAAATAAATTTAAGGTAATATTCATTAAGTGAAAAACTAAACTTGTATACCATAGTCATAAGCCG